>OZ020191.1:59049371-59649371 GCA_963971165.1 Philopedon plagiatum
GTTGTGCACTTCAAAGTAAAACTTAAAGAAGTATCATGAAAATGGGAAAAAAATGAAAAATAAGCAGAACACCCCCTAAGGCTCGACTTTCTGTATACTAAAAAAATTTTTGCGATCTTACAAAGTTAATAATGAGACATACACAAAAAGTAAAATTCTTTTGACAACTAAAATTTTTTTACATGCAATAACATGTAATTTTTTTAAAGATAAAGGACTTTTTTTTATGAAAATAAATCTTTATTGCATGAAAAAAGACTTCAAGTTGCATGTGTTTCTCATTACTGCCTTCCAAAGATTGAGCAATTTTTGTAGTACCTATATGGAAAGCCTAGTCTCAAGTAGAATATATTAACCATTTCCTGATGTCATTTTCAGGATTATTTTCTTTCAATAAAAACATTGAAATTTTATTTAGCGTTTTATTAAAGGTAATTTTAGTAACACAAACATACAATACACTAAAAAAATTTACCAACCATCTGTATATAATCATAGAATTTAGCTTAAATAGACAATAATCAGTCTTTTTTAAAACCTTAGAAACAAACAAAATTAAGCATAGTCATGAAAATTTAGTTTCGAAGAACTTAAACACGGGGTAGATTCAAATTCAAATTGAAATTCGTTTATTCATGTTATTACATAGCAGTGTTTACACTCGTCAATATGTAGCAAAATATATAAAATTTAGAAACAAACGCATAACACAGTTTTCAAGAAGATATTAAAATGGAACAAATTATTAAACAATGAGGACATTAGTTAAAATTATGAGAAATAAATTCATCAAAATTATAAAATGCATTTTTTATTAAAATTTCCTTAATTCTACTCTTGAAACTTCTAAGATCTAAACTCTTCATATTAGCTCGCAATACATTATAAAATTTTATCGCCCAGTAACCAGGCCCAGTTTGACACCTCTTTAACCTCCAATAGGCAGGCACAAGGTTATTTTAAATGTTGGTGGTAGTAAAGTAAGTACTTGGTTTCGATACCGATAGTGCAAAAAGTATTGATACCTACTTGGAATCATTATAAAAGTATCGATGCTCAAAATACTCGATACTGTGGCAAAAGTATCGATACTTTTGAGGTATCGAAGTATCATTATAAAATGTCCCACTAAGATTACTCATAAATGATTTCCATGAAATGACTCCTACTTTTTGCCTTATCGCTTCAAAAAATATTTAATTTATAATCAAATCAAATCAAATATCTCTTTAATCAAAAAATTTCAGTCTTACAAACCTGAAATTGAATGACTCGGCGTCATGTAAACAATACAGCATAATCAAAATACTCCCTACATACTATAACATAGATTTAAAACAATAAGACAAGAAGCTTACATTTAAAATAAACAGTTTAAAAAGTATAATTTAAAAAATCAGTCACCGAGTAAGGCTCTATTTCTAAAATCAATCCAAGTAAGGATTTCTTAAAATCAATAAAATTGGTCATAGCTTTAAGATTTGCAGGCAGCTTATTAAAAAATTTTACACTCGCATATGCAGGTCCCCTCTCTGTACTGGATAATCTGTGCAGAGGCACGTTTAAACCCAAATAAAGGTATCTTTTCTGTTACGGAACATTATGGCAACTGGAAAGCCTTCATTAAAATCATCCACTACCATAATAGTGGTCCTCTCAAAGTCATAATTATTATTAAGCCCATCTGTGCTATCAATATTTTTTTTCAAATTGAGACAGTAGTGATGCTTTCATGACAATAAGACAAAAGTCAGGTCCATAAAATAATCATATGATTGACCTTGTGGTTTGTACATTAAGAGGATTATTTTGAGCTGTTTTATATTCCTGTACCCATAACTCTATACTAATACACAGCTTTCTAAAACTTACTTTGTAGTCTAAACACCTTTCTAATAATTTTACTTCTAACTGTTTATCAAGTTTACGTATCCTTAGGTGTTAGATGTCATTTGAATGTCCATAGTGTGACGTAATCATCTTACCTTAAATAAAACATAGTTTATCACTTATCAAAACCAACTGTTTGTGTAATTTAATTATCTATTACGAGACAACAATTTTTCTAAATTTTATTGTAGGTATAGTGTTTGTATACAAAATTATGTACTAATATTTTTCATACTTACCACTTCTACAACAACGGAAGTATTGTACTTCATCACGTGAGCCTAAAATGTTGTTTGGCCCATAAAATTATTTGGCATTTGTCCCTACTTTCGACATCGGCTTTCCAAGATTTAAATTCTAAAATACTTTATTTTAAACATTTTACACGCAATTTTATAATAACAATACCTTGTATACTATGGAACTAGTTTTCTTGTTGTTCTATGTATATTTAACGAATGTACATTTTGTAAGTGATAAATAAAATCAGTTCCAAAAAAACCAATGACAGTCCAAGCACAGAAAGTTTCGAGGAAAGTTTAATTTATTTCCAGCATATAAATACACTTGCTTTTTAATATCGTGCTTGCTTCTACAATGTTCGTTTAGATTAAATTGGATACTAATTACAAATAAATTGAACCAAAAATAAAATAAAAATATAACCTAAAAATTCCACCTTGACCTAGGCTCATTTGACATACGACTACGAATCACGTGACCTGCCCTGACGAATAGAAATAAAGCCAATCACGTGACACTTTTAACCACTTGAATCATAATATAAGGTATAAGTGGTTGCCTATGACTAGAGCATATTAGCTAATTTCAAATAAAGATATTTCAACAAATTTGATACTAAAAATTTTTAAGTGTTACATTTTGTATGTATTTTATATTTTAACTGCCCCGTAAGAGTTTTTACAGCTTATTAAAAAAAAGCGCTATCTAAATTACAAATTACTCGCGGAATTTCAAAAACTCCGCCGAAATAACCTGTAACCAATAAGAACGCGGTTACGTCTCCAAGGTCTTTGGTCGTCTCGTGAGTCATGATGCCCAATCGGCGCTAAAACGATTAGTGAATTGCATGATCAACTTAACCCTAAACCCTAATCTATGTGCATTTAAAAAAATATCTTATAAAACGAGAGGTTGTAGCCGATTTTTAATCTGTTAATCCAAGATGCCGAGATGCTTAGCTTGTTTTGTGCTACGGAGCAGCTAACAAAAACGCCGGACAACTTTTCTACATTGAAAGATTTTCTAAACTTCGAACCTCCCAGTGAAAGAACATTTATTTTGTGTTAGTGGCACCTACAGCAGCTAAGGAACCATGTCAGCCACTTCTTGTGGGTACGATGAAGGAAATAGTGTATAATGTGCCAATTAGAAAAGTGAATTAACTGAGAAATCGTGTTGAATGGAGAACATCTTTTTACGGATTCGGGATATTATGCTACGAATCATGCTGATTTGGGAGCAAATTAAAGACATTTTCAACACATTCCCTACTAGATAAGTATCATTTTTGCAACTTACTCTTAGTTCTACTTATAGATATTTAAATTATGTTAGGCAACTACTGGTTAAAACTAAGGCTGCTGACAAAAAGGATTGATTTTGCAGTGGTCGTTTTACTATTTTTTTTTATTTTTTCTTAGGAAAAGGTTTAAATTTGTTTTACCTTTGTCTTAAATTACGGTTAATAACAGAAAATAAATGATTCTTAAAGATTTATAATATTGTCTGGCAACGTTACAAAAAAATTCAATTGTTTTAAGATTTTCCCGCGTAATTTTCTGTCAAGCGCTATGACGGACCATGTGCTCGCTGAGACAGGTGCGTCGAACATGGACGGGTTTTAGGGTATTTTTGAAAATTTTTAAAATGTTCGATTTAAGAAAAAAAAAGTATTGGGTATGTCTGTAGACTACCCCAGGAGTCACCCATTCCAATATATGCAGTGAATTTAATAACACCCTGTATATATATATATATATATATGGGTGTGGGTGTTTCAAAAAACATGTGCCATCGCTCTAGGAGAGATTCCTTGTAAGAAATTAAGGCAAAAAGTTTATATAAACAAGGGTCCGCAGATGCTTCGTTTCAAAGATACAGGGTGTTACATTTTTAAATTTTTTTTCAGTTTTTCCAAAATATTTTCAAAATGGCTTCATCAATTTTGATGAAATTTACATTGTGTAAAGTACTTAAATTAAGCATCATTTTGACCGTGAAAAGACTTTGACAGGTCCTCCAGGGGCGTACATATGAGAAGGCGATACAATATTTTTCCAATAAAAACATGTACGCCACTGATTTTTTCACATTTTCTTATATCGGTCAAATAGTATGTTAAATTCTTAAAAAAACTTATCTCTTCATATTTTTTCAGTTTTCTTTTCGTTTAGGAAATAAATGTAATTTTATTAACCGCCTTACTGGTTTAGTTTTCCCAACCATCGTATCGGTTTTAACATGTAAAGACCATTTAAAAATTTAACGTCCTGTATCTTAGAAACAAAGCATCTGCGGACCCATGTTCATATAAACTTTTTGCCTTAATGTCTTTCAAAGACTCTTCCTTTAAGCGATGGCACATGTTTTTTGAAACACCCTGTATATAGTGTCAGCCCAGATTTGGTTAACATATGGCAAACTTTTTTATTTTTAATTTTAACGAAAAAATGCATCCTTCATAAAAAGTTTTGTTTGGCCTAAAAATAATATTGTCACTAAGAAAGTTGTTATATTATACAGGGTTCGAGAAAAAGTTATGTTATATCTTAAATTGTAGAACTTTTAACATCATGTATCTTGTTGAACTAGTGAATAACAGAAATGCAAAATTGATTTTTAATTACAAAACATTTGTATTTGTCATAACGTACAGGGTAAGAAAACATTTAAAAGACCTGTTATTTCAAAATCAAAAAGCATTAGATTGAATTAGAATTTTATTTTCTGACTTTTGGATTGGAGGCATAACAGGTTTAAGTATTAATAAATAACCAAATATTTTGTTAGGGGATGAAGCTGATTTATTTTAAATCTGACACATAGCCTCTCGGCCTAAAGTTACCTTGTTAGAAACAAAATAAGAATTTGTACAAAAGAAGGTTGAACAGTTAATTAATACCTGGGACACTTTTTGTGTTACTATGATTTTACGGTAATTGCCTTGATATTTAATGTCAATTTAGTGTAACAGTAGATTTCTTTAATTACGTTTTTAATAAAAATTCTTTGTTCTTATAAATAAAGATATTATTGTCATAAGCATGCTTTTTCAATTTTGTCACACATTGTATAATAAAGCTTGCATTTTTGAGCAGCAAGATTAGTTTTAGTCGATTTTTTAACGAATTTTTTTATGAAATGATATGATTTTTATTGTATTTTAAATTTTTTCTTCACCCTGTATAATATAACTTATATTTCTTAACGGCAATATTATTTTCAAGATAAGCAAAACTTTTTCCAAAGAATACAATTTTTTGTAAAAAAGTTTTCCATATGTTAACCACATATATATATATATATATATATATATATATATATATATATATATATATATATATCTATATATATATATATATATATATATATATATATATATATATATATATATATATATATATATGTATATATATATATATATATATATATATATATATATATATATATATATATATATATATATATATATATATATATATACAGGGTGCTACAAATTCGAGTCTTTGTATGGGGATCTCGGTAACCGTAAGAGATTCGAAGTCGGTTAAATTGGGGCAAAGTTGCGCAATTTCATGCTGAATTATAAGCTATTTAGAGGTTTGAGAAATTCGGGTTACTTCCGGAGATATTCGAGAAAAACCGAAATTTTGCAATATCTATTTTATTTTTTCCTACGCGTATTTGAAGAGATATTTAAAAATAAATTGCACTTTGTCATAGGCACTTTTTATCCTCTTCAAGATGAAATAATTAGTTTTTTAGTCTGACGTTTCGGATTTCTGGAACCATCATCAACTTATTTTTTTTAAATACGGATCTGCACTTTTTATTTCATTTTTGGAAGGATATTTGCCTCCTGAAATCAATGATGTTTTACACTTACCTCTAACATAAATATCAAGGCACTTTCCATAAGATCCCTGGACATAAAAAAAATGGATTTCCTATTAAATCCTTTTTCAATCAATTAAAACAAAAATCTGGTTGACTATTCTTTGACAAAAATATCTGAAAGATACAAAGTGTGTCGTGGACTAAAGAAACCATGACAATAGCAATTGTTTATTAGTATATCAATTTAAATAATTTTCTTTGACAAGATTTTAAAAATGCCGTTCTGTAATGAGGAAAAAAGAGATATGCTCAGAATTTATTACCTATGTAATAGAAATTGTCAAAGAGCTTGCAATATGTATTTAGAAGAATACCCTGAAAGGGTCCAACCTCACTGCAGTTATTTTAGAAAGCTGGATTACAATATTAAAGAATATGGTTTGTTGGGCAAACCCCGGCAAAAATATGGTAGTCGGTAACAAGATGGATAGGAAACCGAGGTGTGATAGAATGGCCAGCGCGATCTCCTGATTTAACTCCTGCTGATTTTTTTCTGTGGGGAGCATTGAAGGACATAGTTTATAAGGTTCCGATTAATAATTTAGAACATTTAAGAGAAAGAATAATAAATGCATTCCATACAATGAGAGGCAGATCAATACTAAGGGCGGTTCAAAAAGCGGATAGAAATGCCGCAAAATGTATTATGGCCAATGGTAATTTATTTACGCATTTATAATCTTGTTAAAAAATTTGTTTTTGATATTTGGATTATTGTGTTGTTTTTAAGTAATTAAACTAGTAATAAAAATAATGTTATTTAGTACTCAGTTTCTTTTTTTATTATAACTAATAATGCTTCAGAGTTTATAAGCAACTGGGGAACATGTGTCAATTTGGTAAGTACTGACGACCAACAATTAATTATTATTTTAATGACCTTCTTTGTGCATACTTCTAAATAACTGTGAAACAAATTTATATTTCTAAATATTTTCGAAACCGAATAGCATGTATTTAGATAACGTCAAAAGTTTAAAAATTTAAAAAAAGCAAATTTGATATAAAAATAAAGTTACTACTTTTTATTAAAAACCAAAGTTTTGGAAATGGCCAAAATATTTATTTTTGAGATAAAGTAAAAATCGTTCACCATTTAATTTTCCGGCATATCTGTTTTTTTATCTGCGTAACCATTATCGTTGTAGATTTTTGTCTTATATCATAAGCAAAGTAGTATTTGGTAAATATCAATATTGCATCTTTGTCTATCACATAGGGTACCTATGGAGATTGCCATTAATACTACTTTAAAAATTGAGTGCAATACGTCAATAAATTCAGGATGCCAAAAGCCTTCCAAAAATGAAATAAAAAGTGCAGATCCGTATTTAAAAAAATAAAGCTGATGATGGTTCCAGAAATCCGAAACGTCAGACTAAAAAACTAATTATTTCATCTTGAAGAGGATAAAAAGTGCCCATGACGAAGTGAAATTTATTTTTAAATATCTCTTCAAATACGCGTAGGAAAAAATAAAATAGATTTTGCAAAATTTCGGGTTTTTTCGAATATCTCCGGAAGTAACCGGAATTTCTCAAACTTCTAAATAGCTTATAATTCAGCATCAAATTGCGCAACTTTGCCCCAATTTAACCGACTTCGTATCTCTTACGGTTACCGAGATCCCCATACAAAGACTCGAATTTGTAGCACCCGGTATATATATATATATATATATATATATATATATATATATATATATATATATATATATATATATATATATATATATATATATATACCGGGTGTCAATGAGATCACTTTCCGGGTGCCATTTCTTTAGTATTGAATCTAACAAGATGAAACTTGGCAGGAGTCATAGGCTAGTAAAAAGTCACTTTTCGAGGTACTTGTCAAATTTCGACGTCTTCCGGTTTAGCCGGAAGTCACACCAACTGTAGATTTTCAAATGAGACACGCTGTATATTTCTTGATTTTTGGAATCTAGAGATCATTTTACGTACAACTGTATTACTTTTATTACTTTTTGTATCAATTTACCATTTTTAAAGCAAATCTTTTGTTGTTGTGTTATGTCTTCGGACTGGATGGCTCATATAATTCAAGATCGAACTTCACAGGTAAGTTCGTTTGATCTTGTAATTATGTTTCACCCTCCAGTCCGAAGACATAACTTTTTATCACCACGTAGATGTTTAAATTTGCATCCTATTAGTGAAAATAAAATGACAGTAAAAGATTTACTTTTGGAAGCAACTTTTTATTTTGTAAAACAATATGAGGTCTAGCTCTAAAGCTCTGCGTTACAATAAACAATCTAACTAACGTAAGTCATTACTAGAATTAAAAAATTAACTCATAAAATAAGTAACATGATATCCATGAATACAATCATAAAGTAAACAAATTCCTAAACTAATCTCCCAGAATAACACTGGCATATGAGTCAGGTTTAGAAAGAGGTCTATTATAAAAGTTTGCAAACGTGGCTGAATTCTGGGACCATCCAGCAGTTCGTTGAATGACGTCTTGCGACATTCCTTTCCTTAGCGCGGCGGATGTAGAGGAGTGTCGAATAGAGTGGGACTTAAAAATTGTAGTATCGACACCTGCTAAGTTGATGGTGTCTTTTACCCAGCGACTTAACGATTGTTTAGATGCTTTTCCGTGCGGTTTCTTAATTGTAATAAAAAGAAAAGGATTTTCAGAATTGCGTAACGTGACTGTTAAATTAATGTAGTATTGAAGAACCGTTGCTACGCACAGATTCGGTTTTTCGTGAAAGAATGGAATATTCAGACAAGGTTGTAATGTATTTAGCTTTGACGTTTTAATATGATCTGGAATAAAAATCTGAAACCCTGACTGCGATTCTCTTATTTGGTTTAGTCTAATAAGCGCTAGTGTTTGAATCCTTTTGCCTGTTATAAGTGCCAATAAAGTAATGAGTTTCTTTGAAGTAAATTCGAGGTCTTTCCTTGCTGAAATATTTAAAAAATTTAGCACCTGCTGAGGGTCCCACATAAAATTATATTTGGGTTTAGTAGGTCTAAGCCTAAAAATGCCTTTGAGAAAACGTTTTATTAATGGATTATCGCCAATACCGTTCGGCAGGATTAACGATAACGCTGATCGATGGGAATTAAATGTTCCATAAAGGTTTTTCCCCTATCCAACTGATCTTGCAAAAAAGAAATAACATCACTGGCATTACTTTGAAAGGGTGAAATTTTTAACCTATAACAGAACTTCCACCATAATCTATAGGTTACATTGTACTGACTTTTAGTGGCATCGGAGAGAGAGTGTAAAGTGGTTTCAATGGCCGACTCCGGTATGCCTTTTAGCTTGAAACCTTGCCTGATAACTTCTCGTCCACCAGGGTAAGCTTGTCTGCTAACGGGTGATGTCGGTTGCTATAATAAGGGGAAAAAGTAAATCTAAATTCGGTGGAAATATCAGTGGCGTTTCAACAATAAGTTTTACAAAAAGTGGATACCAAAGTTGAGACTCCCACATAGGAATGACTATGATACCTGACGCACGGTCAAGTATGATTTTCTCTAACACCCTTAAAATTAGTGCGAAGGGAGGGAATGCATAAAAGAATTTGCCGTACCACGAAAAGGTAAAGGCGTCAATCAAACAAGCGCCTGAATCTTTTGTCCAAGATACATATTTACTGCATTTATGATTATCTTTGGACTCGAATAGGTCGATCTCTGGAATTCCAAATGTTTGTGTTATTTTTTGGAAAGCGTAATTTGATAACGACCATTCTGTTTCGGGGGGCAAAATTCTTCAAGCGCAATCAGCTTGCCAATTGTTTTCAGAGCTAATGTAAGACGCAAAAAGCCATAAATTTTATTTTTCGCACCATTGCCAAAGTTCTCTTGCTAGAATGTTTAGCCTTGGATGTTGAACACTGCCCATGCGGTTGACATATTATATTGCGGTGGTATTTTCGCTTCTGATCAGAATACTACAATTATTTACATGTCGGCAGAAATATTTTATGCCAAAAATTATTGCTTGTAATTCCAAAAAGTTTATATGATTTTGTTGATAAGCATTTGTCCACCAACCATGGACGCGTTTACCGTCTGAATAGGCACCCCAACCAGTAAGAGACGCATCTGTAAAAATTTCTAACCTAAACGAAAAAAGTTTTATATCATTATATGTTAAAGGTATGTTATTTATCCACCAACGCAAATCTTCTGATAAGATCGCGGGCAATAACATTGTCTTATTAAAATCCATATTATTTAATCTAAGCGCTTTTACCTTTATCCGTTCAAACATTTTGGTATATAACCAACCGTATTTGACAGCTGGACATACCGATATCAGATAACCAATAAACTGAGCAAAAGCGTGAACAGTACAAGACTTTTTATTTAAAAATTTTTTGGCCAGCATTTGTACTTTTTGACGTTTGTCCTCAGGTAGTTCGAGTCTGAGGTATTGTGAGTCAAAAATAAATCCTAAAATTTGCATCTCTGATTTGGAATAAGGGTGCCCTTTTCAAAGCTTATTATAAACCCTAACGATTGTAGTGTCGAAATTGCAAAATTTACATTCTTTAAGCACTCCTCGTAAGATTGTGCCATAAATAAAAAGTCGTCTAAATAGTTTATGCAGACTATACCTTTTGTACGGAGGTATTGGGTTACCCGTTTTAGCAATTTAGTAAACACATACGGAACTGATTTTAAGCCAAATGGTAAACAAGTGAATTCATACAGAATACCTTGAAAAATAAATCTGAGATATTTTCTATGGCCCGGTTCGACTGAAACTAAAAAATAAGGATCTTTTAGGTCTATTGATGCCATAAAGTAACCTTTATGAATAAGGCGTGTTATTGTTCTCGCATCCTATGGGGTGCATCAATAAACTTGTTTAAAACCTTTAAATTAAGTATGAGGCAGTATTTTTACCACTTGGTTTTTTCCTTAAAAAGATTTTTGAAATATATTCTCCAGGGCAATGAAAACATGTCGATATTGCTCCTGTTTGTCGCAGCTCGGATATCGCCAAAATATGATCGCGATTTCCTTTAGGGGACAACCTTGGTTCAGTAGGATAAATGGTTTGTGTGGGAGTTCTTAAAAAGCGTAAGAGTTTATCCCTGTATCCAACTTAAAATAACTTTATTTGTTGTTAAACGTTTCCACCTTTTATGAAACAGACTAAGTCTACCTGCTAAGAAGATTACCTTTTCTTTTACTGTCTCCGTTGGTAGTACTTGTCCTTGTAATTGGTCGAGGGGTTGCGCCTCAAGAATCTCGCCTCCCTCTGTCGACGGATTGGGCGGTATTGGTTTAAAGGCCTACTTATAGGCTGCTCTTTAGTCCGGCGCCCTCGCCCACCGCCTGTTCAAGTTTCTCAAATACGCTGGTTTGGGGCTTAAATTTATGTTTAAGCTCCTTGGCCGTGTTTTCTACATTTTTTACCTCTTTAATTTTGTCGTTAATATCGGTGCCAAAAATAAATTTATCTGAGGGTGGAGCATTTTCAATAACTTCCTTTAAATTTTTATTTAATAAAGGAAGTACTAAGGCTCGTCTAGATTTTGTAATGCTATGAAAGAGATTACAAGAAAGGCGTCCCGAATCGAATAGCGATGGTAAAATCTGGTTTCGGATATTTGTGGGGATTCTATCGAAATAATTTTGAAGGTAAGTTATGCTTGCTGAAAGCGCTGCCAGGCCTTTACCCAGCTGACCTTGCATTTGATGATAATATTTGTCTCTGCCTGGCTGACTGGAAGAAAGAATTGATACAATTTATGGGTTTATGTCTGGAGGGAGCAACGTGAGACAGTTTTCTGGAACTTGCGGAACGCCGGCGCTGTTCTTGGTCTGAAGGATGAGGGGACCTAGTTGAAAGTGGTGTCCCGGAACGCTGGGACAGAATACTTTCAGAACGATCCCGAACCCCTCGGTCGTGCATCCGGTGCGCAGTTGACGAGGGAGGAGACCTAGAACGAGGGGGTGTCTTTGCAATAGAAGACGCTCGCGACCGGCTGCGACGTGCTAATACTCTTTCCAGAGTTTTTAGTCGTTTCCGCATGTCTTCAAAATCCCTACTTCTAGAGCGATGTCGTTTCTTTGATTTGTCCATTTCTAAAATGCAAAGTATTGAATAAAATGTACTTACTCGGCCTAATGTAATCCTACCTTCCGAAAGTGCGTAATCCAACACGAAGCAAACAATCACAGCACGAATCACATGCACACAAGGGAAGCGCAAGATGGTGAGTGAGGACGCGGCGAGTCGGACAGGAGCGGAGGGACGACGGGGATTTTATCTTTAAACATTGCGGGGAAGAACGAGAAATGGTGGACTACTACGTGGTGATCAAAAGTTATGTCTTCGGACTGGATGGTGAAATATAATCAAATATGCAACTGCACGACGATCAAATATTATATCTGTCGTGTGCATTGGATGTAAAACTACCCGTCTTACCCAAGTACACGGTTCGTTGTAAATAAAAGTCCGAAATCCACAAAAAGAACTATAACTTCTATTTACGAAAACCGATTTTAAACTTAACAATCGTTTTGTACACAAATAATTTTAAACGGTGTTAGAAAACTATGTATAAACATTCAAAAAATAAGCGAGCTCGCGGCACGGTAATACAATATTCCTTAGGTGGCAAGACTTTTGTTTTGATTAACCATATTGATAAAAATCAGTCACCAATACTTTAGTTAACAGTTTAGAACATACAGAGAGCAAATATGGCTCTGACATCCTCCCACCTGAGGCATGTTTAAAACAAATAAACGTGACTCATCAACTTACCAGAGACATCAAAAAAAAACTTTTAAGAAAACAAACAGCTAAAATAAAACAATTACAAATCTAAAATAACACACACAGACAAAAGAGAGAATCTTTAACTCAGCCTACAGATAGTCATGATACCTGGCCGGGACGTTAACTTTACGCCCACATCGTGTAACACTTATTTTTGCTTCGTGCACTCTGCTTTTAGACACTCCTGCATCCGCGTCTTCCTTCTCACCGTCGAGTACAATCACTTCCGCACATTCACCTTTGTCTCTCAAAGGCAGATCTCGTTCGTTGAGGGTCTCTAACTCGGCACTGCCATCCTTGTCACTATCCATCTGAGTGGGATCTGCTACACACTCCAAAGGATATAGACGTTGGATTGGTCTCATAAATTGACCTCTCTCCGTAACGACCTTGACTAGTCGAACCTGACCATCGTGTCCGGGAAGAAGCTCGATCACACGACCAAGAGGCCAATTCACGCGTTTGTCTCGATCATTGCCGACAAACACCACTTCTCCCACCTTCACTTTGTGGTTCTTACCTTTTTTAGACCATAATTGTAATTGGCCTAAATATTCATTGCGAAACCTCCGCCGAAGATCCTACAACAACTTTTGTCTATGCGACACCTTTCTGGATAAAGATTTGTGATCAACGGCGTCACAATCTGGAACACCACTCGTTTTCTGTTCTCTAAGAAACATCACTGGTGTAAGAGGAACAAGTTCACCAGAATCTGTAAAAGGGCAAGTAAGTGGCCTTGAATTTATGACTGACTCACAGTCACAGATGACGGTCGCTAAACTTTCATAAACTAGACAACACTTTTCGCAACAGCTGTTTCAAAACACCCACAAGTCGCTCCCAAAAACCGCCCCACCATGCGGCCGTTGGTGGGTTAAATCGCCACTGGATGCGTTCGGCATTACTGTTCTCGGCAATTTTCTGAAAGTCCACTCGCGAGAAAGCGTTGTTGGTACCGACGAAATTTGTCCCATTATCACTATAAATATAGTCTTCGGTCGACCTCGTCTGGCAATAAACCGTCGTAAAGCCTGCATAAAATTAACCACCGATAACGAAGTCCAAAGTTCAAGATGCACAGCCCGATATACTGCACAAGTAAAGAGACATATCCATACGTTTTCTCCAGTCTTAAGATACAAAGGCCCCGCGAAGTCCACACCAGTTATTTCGAACGCCACCGCGTCTCGGACCCGATCGATTGGTAATGGTGGAGAACTCGCACTAAACGGCTTCGCATTGTGTCTTTTGCAGACCCCACAACTCGAAATTGCAGATTTTATAGCTCGTCGACCGCCTAGAATCCAATAATTTTCACGGAGAATACTCATCAGTCCTTGTGCACCAGTATGACATGACTTAACATGTTCTCCAAATATAAGCCGATTTACCACGGAATGCCTGGCAGGTAAAACGATTGGAAAACGAAAATTTTCATAATCATTTCTCCTACTAATACGGGATTTTAATCGAATTAAACTATTATTGTCTTTAAAAGTTTCCAAACCACATAGTCTTTTGTCACTTTTGTCCATAAAAGACTCACGTTGCACCATTTTGAGCACCAGAATTTCAGCCTCATCAACCTCTTTAGAACTCAGCTATCCCTTGCGCTTGTCGTCCTTGTTTCGTGTATTGTGTACAAATCGTAACACCCATGTGCACATTCGTAGAGTCTTCAGATATTGAGAAAAATAACCTAGGTGCCAATCATCTGACGTCATCATATTTTGTTCATGGTTAACTAGAGCCTTAACCAGCCTTTTTCGTTTCTCTTTATTAATCTCCTCCTCATTATAATTGAGATTATCTTGTGGCCAGGACAATGAATCTTCATAAAGCCATTGCGGACCCTCCCACCATTTTGATTCGAGCAATTGTTTAGCAGAACAACCTCGGGATGGAAGGTCAGTCGGGTTCAATATGCCAGGAACATGGTGCCAGTTTTCACTTAAAGAAGCTTTACGAATCTCTGCCACACGGTTCCAAACAAACGTAGACCATTCTTCTGCTCTTCTAATCCAAGATAGTACTGTTGTTGAGTCACTCCAGAAAAAACTTTCTACTTCAATTTTAAGATTTTCTTTGATACTCAAATATAACCGAACAGCAATAACAGCAGCCATTAATTCGAGACTGGCTACTCTCGATTTGGCTGCTAAAAGACGAACAAATACAATGCCATCCTGGACACCTCTTAAAAAGACAACTGCAGAAAAAGCATCCCCACTTGCATCACAAAATGTGTGTAATGTCCACTGTTTGGCTTCTTCGGGGCCTGCATTTATCCACCTAGGAATTTTAATAGCTGATAAGTACGGCAGCTCCTTGCACCAGTTTCGAAAATGTGTTTCAATGACGGTATCCACAGGCATATCCCAAGTCAGCTGTTTTTCCCATGTTTTTTGCAACAATATTTTTGGTATTAGCGTAGCAGGGCATGTATAACCAATGGGATCAAACACTCGCTGTGCTTGAGAAAGCATCATCCTCTTCGTTACTGGTTTACTTAAAAGTTGCTCCATATTTATGTCATCTTGGTTTAGACACAAAGTATCATCTTGCTTGTTCCATTTCATTCCCAACACGGGGCTAGAAGCACCAACGGTGCCATCTTGAACTTGGTGCGTATACTCCCACCCTCTCAGGTCAAACTTACCTTCAGCCATTACGATACTTGACTTCTCTATAAAGGTTCTCAACTCTTCCTCATTTGCAACACTAGCTACACAGTTATCAACATAAAAACTATTTGACAGTTTCATAATTGTGCCGTTTGAAAAACGTAGATCCTCGGAATCACACTTTTCTGACATCTTTGACAGATGATACTCCAATGAAGCTCCTAACAGAAACGGGCTACTGCTGGTGCCAAACACCACAAGACGATGACGATACACCTTTTGTTTACCTTTATCATCAGACCATAGGAAACGAAGAAAATCTCTATCAGCTTCATTTATGCTAATCTGTAAAAATGCTTTGCGGATATCAGAGACTACACCAATTCTCTGTTGTCTAAATCTTAGCAAAATATCAGGAATTAATTCAATTAAGTTTAGCCCCTTCTCAAGGCATTGGTTTAAAGAAGGACTGTCTCTTTCCCTCGCTGAGGCGTCAAAAACTGGCCTTATTTTCGTAGACACGCTGCTCGGTTTAATTACTGGCCTGTGAGGTAAGTAGTGAGCCTTCTTACTTGGCTGTTCCTCAAAAACCTCTTCGATAATATTTTCATTTAGCCAATCTTTAAAAACCTGGTCATATGCTTCAAAATATCCGTCGTTCGTACTTCTCTTGACCGTACTGTCTAATCTCTTCTTAGCCACCTGATAGTTGCTTGGCAACGCCGGATGTCCCTCCAGCCACGGCAGCCTAACCTCATAGCGACCATCGGAGTCAGTTGTAATGGTTTCTAGGTAAAGTTCTTTTGCTGCCAACGCCGTTTCTTCACGGTTCTTTCTTTCAGCGGGATCATTTATACCTAGGACGTTTAGCTCCCAAAAATTACTAATTGATGCATTATTAACAAAAAGTGAAATAGAAGTCATGGATAGGCTGTCAGGTTTTTCCAAAGGCACCTGACCCATCAAAGTCCAGCCCAATAGCGTTTCGACAGCCACCAATCCACACTTCAAAACATATCTTCAGCCTGTATACAGCTTTCCGGCAATATCGGCTCCTATCAAAAGTTCTATAGGGGTCAGATCACGTGAATCCGATATCTGGATATTTAACATCTGAAGTTCTTCCATCCAGGGACCTTCAAATATAGAAGAAACATCACTGCAAATAACTGGCTGATCCAAAGCTTCAAAAGTACAGCTATAGTTGTTATGACTTAATTTAACGTCATAACAATCGTGTTTCTGCGACAGCTCACTTCCGCCAAACAAGCCATGGACAATGTTAATTTGTCGTTTAGACGTATATTTTAAAAGTTCGGCAGTAGACTTCAAAATGTATGTCTTCTGAGATCCAGTATCCATCAAGGCGCGCACCCATCGCGACTTCTCGGAATTTTCCATTTGCATACGCAGTGTCTGCAAGAAAACATATGGACTTGTATAATTTGTAAGTGCTTGATGGACTCCCGGCCGAATGTCACTACTATCACTTGGATCAGATTTTTCATTTTTCGGTTGTCTTCCTGACAGTTCCGGACACATCAGAGGTACGTGCGATTTGCTACAAACTACGCACTTTAATCGTCCTCGACACTTTCGAGCCTGGTGTCCGATTTTTAGATAACGAAAACATGCACGTTTCTCTGTCAAAATATCTTTTTTCTGATCGTAGCTCAGGTTCTGAGCTTTAAAACAACTCATACTATCATGCGAGTTTTGACAAAAAAGGCATTTATTTGTTATATCAGAATTTAGTAACCCAATTGCGGAAGGAAGCTTGGAACAGTTTTCCTCATTTCTTTTTGTTCTAATACCACCCCGTCTAAAATCCCTATTTGTCGCATTGTTCAACTCGAAACCCTCGACTGCTAAAGTAATATGTTGTTCATTATCGACTTCATTTTTCAAAAACTTCATAAGGCTTTTAAGACGATTTTCTATTGTAGAAACAGCAGCGGTGTTTGAACCCGGACTTTCCGGCAAACGTTGCCAGACTCTCAATAAATCTGACGGCAAACATGACTCGACCAAAGGAAATAACATTGCCGCATATTTCTCTGAACTAACAGCAAGTGTCTCTAACGCCCGTAACTGAGATTCTAACTTATCGTACAAAAACGAAAGGTCTATTTTATTGCCAGACGAAGTATTATTTATAACTAATTTAAGCAATTCCCGAACATAAACTTCGATCTGCAGATCGTCACGACCGAATCGAGAAAGTAGACAGTCTATTATTTTACTATAGTTACTTCCAGTAGCGGGAAAACTATCAACTAGTTGCCTGGCTCTACTACCCCGCATCATAGCTTGAATCAAATATTCAACTTTGTCGTTTAAGTCTATATCCGGATCATCGTGCACTTTTTGAAATTGTGACCATAATGGCAACCACTCTTTAATATTCCCGTCGAATTTCTTAAATTCTAATGTGGGTAACTTAAATTTACGCCTACCTGATCTGCCGTTCACACTATTACCAGATATCGTAGAAGTTACCTCATTCTCCACGGGATCTATCACTTCTGGCTGCATACGTTCCTCACAGCGGATATTTAGATCCGTAAACTTCCTAATATAGTTGTCACTACTCTCGATTTCTACTATCAAATCTTCTTCACTAGCATCCTCAGTTAAAAGAAGATTATAGATTTCACTATCAACTTGTCTTAGATCATCAATTTTTTGTCGTAAAATATCTAAGGAAACTCTAACAAGTCGCACTTCCCCCTCTGGCGTCGATAACAACTCATCCAATTCTTTCGCCGATTTAGTAAAGGTGGTGCGAAGCACTTTACGGTGTTTCTTCTTGTGATCCATTCTTTCACTGCAAACTTGTTCAAAACCACACGCGTTTGCCGAAAACCACGGGCAAAAAACGGTAAAAGTTTGTCCAGTGATCGTCTATACACTTCTAGTACACCCGGCACATTCACAAACGATGTTTCACTTAAAACCGCACAGTCCTGTCACGGTCGCCAAATGTCGTGTGCATTGGATGTAAAACTACCCGTCTTACCCAAGTACACGGTTCGTTGTAAATAAAAGTCCGAAATCCACAAAAAGAACTATAACTTCTATTTACGAAAAGCGATTTTAAACTTAACAATCGTTTTGTACACAAATAATTTTAAACGGTGTTAGAAAACTATGTATAAACATTCAAAAGATAAGCAAGCTCGCGGCACGGTAATACAATCTGTTCGCCGGTCAACTTGCTTCGATATATTTGGATATACTACTGAGACTAATAATACAATATTCCTTAGGTGGCAAGACTTTTGTTTTGATTAACCATATTGATAAAAATCCGTCACCAATACATTAGTTAACAATTTAGAACATACAGAGAGCAAATATGGCTCTGACAATATCTACTTAGCCATGACAAAACTGAGTAATAATAATGGGTGACTGTAAACAATTCGCCACAAACCAGAAACATAATATTATAGACCAGAAAGAATAATTGTTTACATATTTGTAAAATTCTATCATTTATCCCGAATTCAATTGTTTTCCATGGCAAACTTAACAATATTTTGAGGCTTTATTCTGTTATTTTTTAAACAGTTATAATTTAATTGTTTTTCATGGCTAACTGGATCTAATATTTGATCATCGTGCAGTTACATGTTTGGTCAAACCATAACAAATGGCTATGGCAATAAAATGCAGTTTCCTTTAGAAAATCCAAGAGAATTTTGATGTTGTGATGCACTGTCGGATTCGTAATAAAAAACTACATCTAATTATACTATGAACGTGTTATAGTTGTATTTAATATAGAAAAATATATAAAGGTACAACACTTAGAGAGTTCATTTGGCCTCTAACATAAATTTAGCAATCTTTGCAAACGCGGCAGGTTTTTCTCTCCGGACACGTGTTTCGGCTACCTCATAGCCATCATCAGCGGAGCTGTATAATAACCAGAAAGAAATGAAAAGCCCTCTGGTTATTATAAAGCTCCGCTGATGATGGCTATGAGGTAGCCGAAACACGTGTCCGGAGAGAAAAACCTGCCGCGTTTGCAAAGATTGCTAAATTTATGTTAGAGGCCAAATGAACTCTCTAAGTGTTGTACCTTTATATATTTTTCTATATTATGTCGTTTCGGTGATATACCGAGGAAAAAAATCTTTTCTATAGTTGTATTTAATGTTTTTAAGTTATTATCAAAAAGTGATTTAGTCAACTTTGAGCGCTCTGGTAAGACAAATGAAAGGTGATAAAATTGTGTAGGTATTTTTGTGCAGATGTAAACGTGTATTAGAACGATTTAAGGTGGGTCATGACACTCTAGATTAAAACAAAAAATTTGTTTTAAAAATGTTAAATTGACACAAAACGTAATAACTATAATACAGTTGTACGTAAAATTATCTCTAGATTCTAAAAATCAAGAAATATACAGGGTGTCTCATTTGAAAATTCAAAGTTGGGATCTCTTCCGGCTAAACCGGAAGTCGTCGAAATTTGACAAGTACCTCGAAAAGTGACTTTTGATTAGCCTATGACTCCTGCCAAGTTTCATCCTGTTCGATTAAAAACTAAATAAATGGCAGCCGGAAAGTGATCTCGTTGACACCAGGGGTAAATACAGGTTGCTGGAAATAATTTTTAATTTCCTAACTCTGCCGCTAGGGGGCGTAATTGCTGTGGTCATGTAAACAAAGACATTTTTCTGGAAAATATCCCTATAAAATCTATCAAAAAAATATTGCACTGATAATTCTACTAGAATTCTACATCATTTTGGTTTAACACTTTTTGCTGTAAGATGTAAAATTAGGGCGGGAGAGGAGAGGGAAAGTCTACTGATAAAAGTGTCCATAATTTTGGTTTGACTCAACCGAATTTGATGAACTTGGTCTCGTTTAAAAAAGGAAAGCTTGCTAATTTAAACGAAATAATAGCTGTGTTACATTGACTTTCGCGGCACTCGCTAGAGGGCGTTATTTGAAAAACTCCGTGTTTTTTCAATTTTTCTTCGAAATTTTAAATGGAATGACATAGTTATTATATCATAATCGAAAAGTAGAATAAATTTGCAAGAGAAAATGTAAAAAATTCGATTCGATATCTTCATTAGTTTCGGAGTTATAGCCAAAAGAATAATTAATATCATGTTAATTAAAAAAAGCAATTGTTTTTATGGGTCCGTGGTCAAGCGTGCCATGAAAAATAAAAAAAATGTTTTTAAACTTTTTATTAAGTGTGATACCTGACAGCATATTCACGTTCCGCAAGAGGAGCATTTTCAAAGCACTGAAAATATATGGCCAGCATATCGTAAGCCTCAGCGCTGGTACCAGCCATTTTTGAAAGATGCGACACAAAAGTTGAATAACGATAAACTCAAAATTCACAAAACATTCGAGATAAAATTTCGACAGATACTTATCAAAGATTGATTAGAGTGACATTTCAATTCATTTGCTTCCCTGAAAACCTGCCGATTAGTTTCGGAGTTATAGCCAAAAGAATAATTAATATCATGTTAATTGAAAAAAGCAATTGTTTTTATAGGTCCGTGGTCAAGCGTGCTATGAAAAATAAAAAAAACATTTTTAAACTTTTTATTAAGTGTTTTTCACTTTTTATTCCATTACTATTGCCTTTAATTTACTTACCTGTCGTATTATTAAAAAATTATCTAGTAAGCCATGAAACAAAATCGGCAGGTTTCCAGGGAAGCAAATAAATTGTAATGTCACTCTAATCAATCTTTGATAAGTATCTGTCCAAATTTTATCTCGGATTTTTTGTGAATTTTGAGTTTATCGTTATTCAACTTTTGTGCTGCATCTTTCAAAAATGGCTTGTACCAGCGCCGAGGCTTACGATATGCTGGCCATATATTTTCAGTGTTTTGAAAATGCCCCTCTTGCGGAACGTGAATATGCTGTCAGATATCACACTTAATAAAAAGTTTAAAAATATTTTTTTATTTTTCATGGCACGCTTGACCACGGACCCATAAAAACAATTGCTTTTTTTAATTAACATGATATTAATTATTCTTTTGGCTATAACTCCGAAACTAATGAAGATATCGAATTGAATATTTTACATTTTCCCTTGCAAATTTATTCTACTTTTCGATTATGATATAATATCTATGTCATTCCATTTAAAATTTCGAAGAAAAATTTAAAAAACACGGAGTTTTTCAAATAACGCGCGCTAGCGAGTGCCGCGAAAGTCAATGTAACACAGCTATTATTTCGTTTAAAGTAGCAAGCCTTCCTTTCTTAAACGAGACCAAGTTCATCAAATTCGGTTGAGTCAAACCAAAATTATGGACAATTTTATCAGTAGACTTTCCCCCTCCTCTCCCGCCCTACTTTTACATCTTACAGCAAAAAGTGTTAAACCAAAAAGATTTAGAATTCTAGTAGAATTATCAGTGTAATATTTTTTTGATACCTTTTATAGGGATATTTTCCAGAAAAATGTCTTGGTTTACATGACCACAGCAATTACGCCCCCTAGCGGCAGAGTTAGGAACTTAAAAATTATTTCCAGCAATTTCTCTTGGCCGCTTTCCTTCTTAGAATTTTTTCCCAAAGCTCCTGGAGTATCAATTCCTGAGATATGGTACCTCATCACCCTTAATGAAACACCCTGTATATATATATATATATATATATATATATATATATATATATATATATATATATATATATATATATATATATATATATATATATATATATATATATATATATATATATGTATATATATATATATATATATATATATATATATATATATATATATATATATATATATATATATATATATATATATATATATATATACAGGGTGTTTCATTAAGGGTGATGAGGTACCATATCTCAGGAATTGATACTCCAGGAGCTTTGGGAAAAAATTCTATATATATATATATATATATATATATATATATATATATATATATATATATATATATATATATATATATATATATATGCATATATATAATATACAGTGACCGGCAAAAAGTTCGCAACGTATGGGAAAAATTTTTATTAGGAGAGTATCGGAAAAACTTTCCCAGGGGATCGGTTCTGCATGTCCGATAACCTAAAAATCGATTTTGACATACGTCACGTGATCACTGGTATAGCGTCAAATTAAAAAAAAAAATTGTTAATTTACAAAAAGTGAGGTTAGTTGACGAGATATCAAAAAAAGTTATTTGAAAAAATTGCTTAGAATTAAATTCTAGGTCCTTGTGCAAAATTTTAAGATTTTATTTAAAAAAATTGGAAATCTCAATTTTTTTTAAATATTTTTTTATCGATTTACAAATTTCCGGTTTTTTTCGTTTAGATAGCTTGGCTAATGTAAAGCCCATGTATCTGGATGAAAATAAACGAATGTAGTAGTTTTTTCTACAATTGACAGGACAAAATTTAAAAAAACAGGGTTTCGCCGGACGCTAGCTGTTGCAATGATTTGAATCTAGCAGCAGTGTCAAAATTTTAGAGACATTTCAATGAGATTACATTGAGAAAACCTTAATCGTCTTAAATATATCTGAAGTTCGACTTTTTGTAAAGTTAAGGGGATTAAAATAGATAATAAACAAAAAATTACCTGTTTATTTAATCGAAATTTTATAAACGAAAACCAATGTAAGAAAAACTTAAAAGTAGTCAAATTCTGTACTAACAACACAAAAAATCATTGTTTTTCCTTGGGTGCACAAAATTTAAAACTCAGTATGACCACCATTTCTCTCCATACATACTGTTGTTCTCGAGCGCAACTCTCGATTAACATTTCGGAGCATTTTACGATTTATTTGCAATACACAATTTATAATGACATTCTCTAAATTTTGTATATTCCTAAAGGGTCGATGTTTGTACACAGGGTTCTTTAGGTATCCCCACATAAAAAAATCTAACGGAGTCAGATCTACAATTCTACAATTGACAGGACAAAATCGAAAAAATAGGTGTTCGCCGGACGCTCGCTGTTGCAATGGTTTGAATCTAATGAAATGACTGTATCAAGATTTTATTAAGATTTTTCGCACATAAATTTAACAACCAGGTCTATTTAGTTGTACTTAAAACTACCAAAGCAGGCTCTGAAATTAAAACAACCAAATAATCTAGTAGGTTAAAAACAACAGAAAAATGTCAAACAAATTATAATTTGTTTGATTTCAACCTATGTCATTGGTTTATGTCTCGCATCTTACTAAGTTTGATATTTTACATAAGTTTATTAATATTTTATTCCTTAAAATGGCACCCACACTACTTCTTCAGGAAAAGATAGAAATTATTTTAATTTCTGGAGATAATTACAAAAGCCATAGAGAAACAGCAGCAATTTTTAATGAGAGGCACCCCGATAAATCCCTCCATTATTCCACAGTATCTCGTCTAGTCAATAAATTTAAAGAAACGGGATCGGTAGAAAATCAGTATAAAGTTTCCCATGAAAAACCGGTAACAGGTGACGAAGGTTCTCTGGATGTGTGTTTGTCGATCACAGAAATACCCCAATTAGCAGTTAGTCAAATATCGGAGATCACTAACATTCACGAAAGATCTGTGCGGAGGATATTAAAAAGAAACAAATTTCATCCGTACAAACCTAAATTTGTACAAGTATTAAAAGATAGGGATTATGACGCCCGCTTCGATTTTTGTGCCTGGTTCCAGGGTATGATTGAGGAAGATTTTAATTTCCCAAAGAACGTTCTTTTCTCGGATGAAGCTACATTTACCTCTAACGGAACCGTCAGTTCACAAAACTGTAGATGGTGGACCACCGAAAACCCAGACTTTGTAATTCAGAGTAAAGACCAATATAGTTTTAAGGTTAATGTGTGGTGCGGAATTTTCAACCTCAGAATAGTGGGACCTTTTTTCTTTAGAGACAATTTAAATTCAGAACGATATTTAGAATTTCTACAAACTGAGATATCTGACTTTTTAGACAATTTGTCATTAGCCGAAAGAAGAAATTTATACTTTCAACAAGACGGAGCTAGCATTCATTCCACAAATGAGGTGAAGAGATGGCTGGATCAAGAATTTGGAAACCAGTGGATAGGACGGTTTTCTGAAAATCCGTGGCCTGCGAGATCACCAGATCTGACTCCGTTAGATTTCTTTATGTGGGAATACCTAAAGAACTCTGTGTACAAACATCGACCCTTTAGGAATATACAAAATTTAGAGAATGTCATTAGAAATTGTGTATTGCAAATAAATCGTAAAATGCTCCGAAATATTAATCGAGAGTTGCGCTCGAGAACAATAGTATGTATGGAGAGAAATGGTGGTCATACTGAGTTTTAAATTTTGTGCACCCAAGGAAAAACAATGATTTTTTATGTTGTTAGTACAGAATTTGACTACTTTTAAGTTTTTCTTACATTGGTTTTCGTTTATGAAATTTCGATTAAATAAACAGGTAATTTTTTGTTTATTATCTATTTTATTCCCCTTAACTTTACAAAAAGTCGAACTTCAGATATATTTAAGACGATTAAGGTTTTCTCAATGTAATCTCATTGAAATGTCTCTAAAATTTTGACACTGCTGCTAGATACAAATCATTGCAACAGCTAGCGTCCGGCGAAACCCTGTTTTTTTTAATTTTGTCCTGTCAATTGTAGAAAAAACTACTACATTCGTTTATTTTCATCCAGATACATGGGCTTTACATTAGCAAAGCTATCTAAACGAAAAAAACTGGAAATTTGTAAATCGATAAAAAAATATTTAAAAAAAATTGAGTTTTCCAATTTTTTTAAATAAAATCTTAAAACTTTGCGCAAGGACCTAGAATTTAATTCTAAGCAATTTTTTCAAATAACTTTTTTTGATATCTCGTCAACTAACCTCACTTTTTGTAAATTAACAATTTTTTTTTTAATTTGACGCTATACCAGTGGTCACGTGACGTATGTCAAAATCGATTTTTAGGTTATCGGACATGCAGAACCGATCCCCCGGAAAAGTTTTTCCAATACTCACCTAATAAAAATTTTTCCCATATGTTGCGAACTTTTTGCCGGTCACTGTATATAATCTGTCAAAATATTGTTTTTTATTTAACACAGAATGGTTTGTTGCGACAAAAGTTCAGAAGTTTACTGAGTTTGCGCAAAGCCATTTTACTGTTCCAACAAGTCGTAAACTTCCTAATATAGTTGTCACTACTCTCGATTTCTACTATCAAATCTTCTTCACTAGCATCCTCAGTTAAAAGAAGATTATAGATTTCACTATCAACTTGTCTTAGATCATCAATTTTTTGTCGTAAAATATCTAAGGAAACTCTAACAAGTCGCACTTCCCCCTCTGGCGTCGATAACAACTCATCCAATTCTTTCGCCGATTTAGTAAAGGTGGTGCGAAGCACTTTACGGTGTTTCTTCTTGTGATCCATTCTTGCACTGCAAACTTGTTCAAAACCACACGCGTTTGCCGAAAACCACGGGCAAAAAACGGTAAAAGTTTGTCCAGTGATCGTCTATACACTTCTAGTACACCCGGCACATTCACAAACGATGTTTCACTTAAAACCGCACAGTCCTGTCACGGTCGCCAAATGTCGTGTGCATTGGATGTAAAACTACCCGTCTTACCCAAGTACACGGGTCGTTGTAAATAAAAGTCCGAAATCCACAAAAAGAACTATAACTTCTATTTACGAAAAGCGATTTTAAACTTAACAATCGTTTTGTACACAAATAATTTTAAACGGTGTTAGAAAACTATGTATAAACATTCAAAAGATAAGCAAGCTCGCGGCACGGTAATACAATCTGTTCGCCGGTCAACTTGCTTCGATATATTTGGATATACTACTGAGACTAATAATACAATATTCCTTAGGTGGCAAGACTTTTGTTTTGATTCACCATATTGATAAAAATCCGTCACCAATACTTTAGTTAACAGTTTAGAACATACAGAGAGCAAATATGGCTCTGACAATATCTACTTAGCCATGACAAAACTGAGTAATAATAATGGGTGACTGTAAACAATTCGCCACAAACCAGAAACATAATATTATAGACCAGAAAGAATAATTGTTTACATATTTGTAAAATTCTATCATTTATCCTGAATTCAATTGTTTTCCATGGCAAACTTAACAATATTTTGAGGCTTTATTCTGTTATTTTTTAAACAGTTATAATTTAATTGTTTTTCATGGCTAACTGGATATAATATTTGATCATCGTGCAGTTACATGTTTGGTCAAACCATAACAAATGGCTATGGCAATAAAATGCAGTTTCCTTTAGAAAATCCAAGAGAATTTTGATGTTGTGATGCACTGTCGGATTCGTAATAAAAAACTACATCTAATTATACTATGAACGTGTTATAGTTGTATTTAATGTTTTTAAGTTATTATCAAAAAGTGATTTAGTCAACTTTGAGCGCTCTGGTAAGACAAATGAAAGGTGATAAAATTGTGTAGGTATTTTTGTGCAGATGTAAACGTGTATTAGAACGATTTAAGGTGGGTCATGGCACTCTAGATTATAACAAAAAATTTGTTTTAAAAATGTTAAATTGACACAAAACGTAATAACTATAATACAGTTGTACGTAAAATTATCTCTAGATTCTAAAAATCAAGAAATATATAGGGTGTCTCATTTGAAAATTCAAAGTTGGGATCTCTTCCGGCTAAACCGGAAGTCGTCGAAATTTGACAAGTACCTCGAAAAGTGACTTTTGATTAGCCTATGACTCCTGCCAAGTTTCATCCTGTTCGATTAAAAACTAAATAAATGGCAGCCGGAAAGTGATCTCGTTGACACCCGGTATATACAGGGTGTTTCATTAAGGGTGATGAGGTACCATATCTCAGGAATTGATACTCCAGGAGCTTTGGAAAAAAAATCTCAAGAAGGAAAGTGGCCAAGAGAAATTGCTGGAAATAATTTTTAAGTTCCTAACTCTGCCGCTAGGGGGCGTAATTGCTGTGGTCATGTAAAAAAAGACATTTTTCTGGAAAATATCCCTATAAAAGCTATCAAAAAAATATTGCACTGATAATTCTACTAGAATTCTACATCTTTTTGGTTTAACACTTTTTGCTGTAAGATGTAAAATTAGGGCGGGAGAGGAGAGGGAAAGTCTACTGATAAAAGTGTCCATAATTTTGGTTTGACTCAACCGAATTTGATGAACTTGGTCTCGTTTAAAAAAGGAAAGCTTGCTAATTTAAACGAAATAATAGCTGTGTTACATTGACTTTCGCGGCACTCGCTAGATGGCGTTATTTGAAAAACTCCGTGTTTTTTCAATTTTTCTTCGAAATTTTAAATGGAATGACATAGTTATTATATCATAATCGAAAAGTAGAATAAATTTGCAAGAGAAAATGTAAAAAATTCGATTCGATATCTTCATTAGTTTCGGAGTTATAGCCAAAAGAATAATTAATATCATGTTAATTAAAAAAAGCAATTGTTTTTATGAGTCCGTGGTCAAGCGTGCCATGAAAAATAAAAAAAATGTTTTTAAACTTTTTATTAAGTGTGATACCTGACAGCATATTCACGTTCCGCAAGAGGAGCATTTTCAAAACACTGAAAATATATGGCCAGCATATCGTAAGCCTCAGCGCTGGTACCAGCCATTTATGAAAGATGAAGCACAAAAGTTGAATAACGATAAACTCAAAATTCACAAAACATTCGAGATAAAATTTCGACAGATACTTATCAAAGATTGATTAGAGTGACATTTCAATTCATTTGCTTCCCTGAAAACCTGCCGATTAGTTTCGGAGTTATAGCCAAAAGAATAATTAATATCATGTTAATTGAAAAAAGCAATTGTTTTTATAGGTCCGTAGTCAAGCGTGCCATGAAAAATAAAAAAAACATTTTTAAACTTTTTATTAAGTGTTTTTCACTTTTTATTCCATTCCTGTTGCCTTTAATTTACTTACCTGTCGTATTATTAAAAAATTATCTAGTAAGCCATGAAACAAAATCGGCAGGTTTCCAGGGAAGCAAATAAATTGAAATGTCACTCTAATCAATCTTTGATAAGTATCTGTCCAAATTTTATCTCGGATTTTTTGTGAATTTTGAGTTTATCGTTATTCAACTTTTGTGCTGCATCTTTCAAAAATGGCTTGTACCAGCGCCGAGGCTTACGATATGCTGGCCATATATTTTCAGTGTTTTGAAAATGCTCCTCTTGTGGAACGTGAATATGCTGTCAGGTATCACACTTAATAAAAAGTTTAAAAATATTTTTTTATTTTTCATGGCACGCTTGACCACGGACCCATAAAAACAATTGCTTTTTTTAATTAACATGATATTAATTATTCTTTTGGCTATAACTCCGAAACTAATGAAGATATCGAATTGAATATTTTACATTTTCTCTTGCAAATTTATTCTACTTTTCGATTATGATATAATATCTATGTCATTCCATTTAAAATTTCGAAGAAAAATTGAAAAAACATGGAGTTTTTCAAATAACGCGCGCTAGCGAGTGCCGCGAAAGTCAATGTAACACAGCTATTATTTCGTTTAAAGTAGCAAGCCTTCCTTTCTTAAACGAGACCAAGTTCATCAAATTCGGTTGAGTCAAACCAAAATTATGGACACTTTTATCAGTCGACTTTCCCCCTCCTCTCCCGCCCTACTTTTACATTTTACAGCAAAAAGTGTTAAACCAAAAAGATGTAGAATTCTAGTAGAATTATCAGTGTAATATTTTTTTGATACCTTTTATATGGATATTTTCCAGAACAATGTCTTTGTTTACATGACCACAGCAATTACGCCCCCTAGCGGCAGAGTTAGGAAATTAAAAATTATTTCCAGCAATTTCTCTTGGCCGCTTTCCTTCTTAGGATTTTTTTCCCAAAGCTCCTGGAGTATCAATTCCTGAGATATGGTACCTCATCACCCTTAATGAAACACCCTGTATATATATATATATATATATATATATATATATATATATATATATATATATATTATATATATATATATATATATATATATATATATATATATATATATATATATATACAATTTATTGGGGGTAATGGTACATGAAATTGGCCATGCTCTAGGCTTAGAGCACTCAATGGATCCGAATGCGATTATGCTCCCATGGTACCAAGAACGCAATAACCTATCTACGGATGATATATTTGGCATACAACAACTCTATGGACCAATCACAAGTCCTATACCATCGCTACCGAATCCCATACCTGCAAAGACACCTTTGGTATCTACAGAAAAACCATCACCACCGCCACCACCACGTACGAAACCAACGGAAAAACCTGTTCCACCACGCACGAAACCCACAGAAAAACCATTGCTGCCACGTACGAAACCAACGGAAAAAACCCCGAGTTTGCATATATATATATATATATATATATATATATATATATATATATATATATATATATATATATATATATATATATTTATATATATATATATATATTTATATATATATATATATATATATATATATATATATATATATATATATATATATATATTTATCCTACTACACTCCGAGCGTCCGTACATTAACGATTTGCTATCTTCCAAGCGTCCGGTTCCAACAGAGCGTCCGTATACGGACGCTCTGTTGTATTGCCATAGAAACTATACCCACGTGCATATAGTACTTCAGATATTTCAAATCTAAAATTTTGTTTCGGACGCCAGGAAAATAGTAAACCCTGCACTTTTATATATTATTAGTATATTATTAGTACAACGGATCGACCGACAGGGGCAGTTGGTTCAACTTCAGTATATTATTTAATGGTATATTCTACTTTCAGCCCGACGATTACCAAGCGTCCTTTGCCATCTTGCAATGTGTCAACACTGTAGGGTTATTTTTAGAATTTCTATAGATCTGCGACCGGTGTTTAGGAATTATTTAACAAAGGAAGGTTATTGATCGTTATAAAGGACTGTGAATAGCTGGAAATTCCACAGGTCTATTTGGTCATTTAATATTAGGGTTTCTGTTATGCTTAGAAATTTCAATTGATTCTAGAATATAAAGCTTTTTTCCTTTAGGAACTGTATACAAAATTTTTAAATTATTCTCGTCTGGAAAGGTATGACTTGTCTCTAAACAATGTTTGGCGAAGTTTGAATTTTCTTTGTTAACAAAAAAGATGTTTTATGTTCATTAAATCTAACGCTAAAATTTCTCCCGGTTTGGCCTATATACGAGTTACTGCACTCATTACAACTTAGTCTATAAACTCCTGAATTTTTAAGGGGTGACGTTTTGCTTTTGGCATTTAAAAGTAATTGGGATATTTTTTGTGCTGGTGTAAAAGCTACTTTTGTTATTTTTTGAGATGATGTGTGCTATTTTTTCAGAGATTGGACCAAAATATGTTATTTTAGCATACTGAAACTTTTCATTGGTTTTTATACGTGGGTATATTTGGTTAATAGTTATTTGTTTTTGTTTATTAATGTCTTTATTGTGGTTGAGTTAAACCCGTTGTTTTTGGCTATTTTAATCATATTATTTAATTCATTTTTACGGCTGTCTTCGTTTAAAGGGATTGCGAAAGCTCTATGTATCTTAGACATATCATAAGCTGCCGTTTTGTGGGAAGTGGGATGTGTTGAGTGATTAGGAATTGTTGTGTCTGTAAACGTGGGTTTTCTATAAATATCAAATGAGAATTCTTTGTCCTTTTTTGTTATTGTGATATCCACAAAATTAATTTTGTTGTTTTTTTCCTTTCCCATTGTGAACTTAATTTTATGATGTAAACTGTTTAGGTGATTTAGAGTTAGTTGTAAATTCGCATCATTACCGGTAAAACATACTAAAATGTCATCTACATATCTGTACCAGAAACTTGTACATGTTTTCTGCGAATTCAGTTTTTAAGAAAGTTTCTTCCAAATTAGACATGAAGATTTCAGCTAGAAGAGGACTTAGTGGTGAACCCATCTTTTTGTTTATAAAATTTGTTATCATACTGGAAATAGTTTTCCTCATGCAGAGGTCAAAAAGAGTAATAATTTCGTTTTTATGACAGGATTTACGTTTTTTATTGTTAGTGTGTTTTTGATTATGTTAATACAGTCTGAATTTGGGATGTTGGGGAACATGTTAGTGACGTTAAAGGATACTAAAGTACTGTGATTTGGTACCTCCATAAAAATAATATGGGTATAAAAGATTCTATTTGATAGTATCTACGGTACCGGCGGCTTTACTCGCATTACTCGCATAGCGAATTGTTAACAATTGAATTGCGCAAGCAAAGTCGCGGGTACTCGCTATAAGACAGTTTGGTATAGAGAGCGATTTTCATAATAAATTAATGTTAGAAAAAGCCAAATAAATTAATATACAGGGTGTTTTCTAAGTAATCTAAAATATTTTAAGTAGCTATTCCTCAGGCCTTTTTATGAAACAATTTTCTTATAAACAATTGTCGAAATATGCCTATTTTCCGAAATTTTCATTTTTTTAAATTATTCTAAAAACGGAATGTCTTCTTTTTATCAAACTTTAAACGATTATACTGCTTATCTTATCAGAAGAAATGTTTAAGTGAAGTGTCAACAAAAATTTAATCGCGTCACCAGGGGCATGCGTGTAGGCAATAGTATTTTTTTTTAAATATGCACGCCACATTTTTAATTTTGCGAGAATTTTGTTATTTTTATTCAATACCTAACACAAAATATCTCCTAACATTTTTTTTGCTTAGTTTAGGAGAGAAATGCAATTTGGTAATAAATTATGCGTTTATTACAATAAAATAGCATTTTTCTCCTAAACTAAAATGCTAAGAGACATTTTATGTCAGGTGTTGAATGAAAATTGCAAAAATGCTGGCAAAATTAAAAATATCAGTGGCGTGCATATATTTGCACTTTTTAAATTATGGATACCATTGCATACACGCACGCCCCTAGTGAAGCGATAAAATTTTTGTTTACACTTAAACATATCCTCTAATAAGCCGTGTAAATATTTAAAGTTTGATAAAAAGCAAACATTCCGTTTTTAACATAATTAAAAAAAAACTGGGAAAAAAATTAATTTGGACATCCTGTATTTCGGAAAATAGACATTTTTGGACATATGTTCATATGGATAGCTACTTAAAATATATAAGATGACTTAGGAAACACACTGTATAACTTTCTACTAACACAATTTTTTCACTTAAAATTTAAAAATTCTCGACAAAATGATGTAAAATTTGTTTAGAAAAAATAGTAACTAAAATTCCTAGACGCGTTCATTTTTTTCCCATGGGGGGTGCAGCAAAAATTCAACTTTTTTCGCGAATTACAAAATGTTTTTTTCTATACCAAAATACTCCCAGTGGGCTCACTATTAAAACCTCTAATTTTGGTACGGGTCCTGTAAGAGGTAAGTATGAACAGAGATATACAACTTTGAAATTTCACCAGCCGCCAGTGCATACTATATTCTTATATTTCTACAATTTCTTCCTTTTCCAAATAAATTCTTGTAATGGAACAGTTAAATAGGTATATTTAGTTCTAAGTATGTGTACATGGATAGATTTTTCTTCATAAATTTAGGTAGAAAGGCGAAGAATAATTTATATCACAAAATTCAGTAGTCTTATTCTTACAGTTGTCAGTTTAAATCCCTAATTGTCAAAAAGACCAGTTTTAACCTATGCGAATTTTAATGTTAGAGTTTTTTCATTTATTTTTTTGCCCAACTTCAGCAGGCGATTTTCAGAAAATAGTCTGTAGTAATTTGTTAAAGGCACATGAACTTGTCGAACATTTTGCCTGAAGGTTTGTTGCAGAAACAGCCTGAATTAATTTTTATTGTTACTTGACAAGAAGTGCCTAAAATGAAGTTGAGGGCACTTTTTTAGTAAATGACAATAAAAATGAATGAAAGCTGTTCCTTTAAGGCAAAAAATCAAAATGTTCTGCATAGTTCATAAATGCCCGAAACATATTTGATAGACTATTTTCAGAAACCACAAAAATGCAAAAAAGATATAATTTTTTGACATACAAAAAAAGAAAAACAATATAAAAATACGTATTTATTTAGAACAATTTTACTTGTTACAATTAAAAACACAATTATTATATGTAATCATAGTCTAGCCCGTAGATGGCGTTATCTCCATATATCTCCATAACAGAATTTTTCTTATTTTCTTGAATTTGTATTTCTTGAACATTGTTTACATTTTCACCTGTTAATTTCTTGATAATATTTTTGATAGCCTTAGAAAATCATTAAAGATAGAGCCACAGAACTTTGTTTTCTTTTGGCTGGAATTGCTTGTAACTCCTTTCTCTTGACATTTCCTGCCTACCTGGCCGCTTTAAAGACGATATCTTCGAAGGGATTAATTTTTCTACCATATTGTTAAAATATTTATCCATTAGTAGGTATTTTAGAAGTAGTATAATCTTTTTACCGGCACCTAGTTTTTTATATATACAATAGTTTATTAAAGCAACTCTACTGTAGTATTTTTGTTATTAGTATATTTGGTTAATAGTTATTTGTTTTTGTTTTTTGTTTAATAATGTATTTATTGTGGTTGAGTTAAACCCGTTGTTTTTGGCTATTTTAATTATATTATTTAATTCATTTTTACGGCTGTCTTCGTTTAAAGGGATTGCGAAGGCTTTATGTATCATAGATTTATAAGCTGCAGTTTTCTAGGAAGTGGGATGGGTTGAGTGATTAGGAATTGTTGTGTCTGTAAACGTGGGTTTTCTATAAATATCAAATGAGAATTCTTTGTCCTTTTTTGTTATGTTTTTTTATGTAATATCCAGAAAATTAATTTTGTGGCTTTGTTCCTTTTCCATTGTGAACTTAATTTTATGATGTAGACTGTTTAGGTGATCTAGAGTTAGTTGTAAATCCGCATCATTACCGGTAAAACATACTAAAATGTCATCTACATATCTGTACCAGAAACTTATGTTTTCTGCGTATTCAGTTTTTAAGAAAGTTTCTTCCAAATTAGACATGAAGATTTCAGCTAGAAGAGGACTTAGTGATGAACCCATTGCTAAGCCATCTTTTTATTTATAAAATTTTTTATCATACTGGAAATAGTTTTCCTTCATGCTGAGGTCAAAAAGAGTAATAATTTCGTTTTTTATGACAGGATTTACGTTTTTTATTGTTAGTGTGTTTTTGATTGTTAATACAGTCTGAATTTGGGATGTTGGGGAACATGTTAGTGACGTCAAAGGATACTAAAGTACTGTTATTTGGTACCTCCATGTTTATAAGTTTTTAGTTAACGTAATAGAAACTTTAGTATATGAAGTAGAATTGTCACTAACCCATATGCCAGGTTGAAATCTAACCAAAGGAAAAGTTAAAAAAGTCCTGCAGAACACACCCAAACCTGAACCAAATCACACTGAAAACACCCTAATAAAATCTATTCATTCAAAGAACAAAGAAAATTCAAACTTCGCCAAACATTGTCTAGAGACAGGTCATACCTTTCCGGATGTTAATAATTTAAAAATTTAATAATCAATTTTCAATAATTTAAAAAGGCGGACCTCCTTTATTGTCAGAAATCTTTATGGCAAACTTAGAAAAGTCTATCTTTAGTTCTGATAATCCTCTCGTCAAAAATGTTTTCTATTGGAACAGATACGTATGTTTTTTGCATTTGGGATGGCACAGATAGAAATTTAGATCAGTTTTTGGACCTTATAAATTCACTACATAAAAATATTGAATTCACAATGGAGAAAGGGGTTAACAACGAAATAAACTTCTTAGATATCAATATTAAAAAAATAAATAACCACCTAGAATTTGACATTTATAGGAAACTAACAACCACAGATACAACAATACATTACACATCAAAACAGTCATGGAAAATAAAATTGTCTCCATTCCACAGCTTCATACACAGATTAGTCACCTTTCCACTAAACAAAGAAAACTTTCAAAAAGAACTATGTGTCATAAAACAGATAGCAAAAAGCAACGGATACAAAGAAAGCCTAATTGATAATATGTTAAAAAATAAACACAAAAAATTATTAAGAAAGGAATTTTATAGTATAAGTCCACCAAAAAATAACAACTTTAAATTCATTAACTATACCTCTAAATTTACCAATAATACCTATTTGTAACAGATTAAATAATTTAGGCTGTAGAACTATATGTGTAAATAAACTAAACCTGGGCAAGCTACTAGTAAATAATAAGGACAAAACTGACAAATTAGACAAATCGGGAGTTTACAAAATAAATTGTGCCGATTGTGGAGCTATATATGTAGGCCAAAGTGGTAGAAGCGTGAAAACAAGAATAAAAGAACACAAAACGTCCATTTTAAACAATATAAAAAACTCTGGGATGTCCTCCCATTGTATAGAAAACAATCATTTTATAAATTTAGATAATATTAAATTACTTCACCATGAAAATAATGGCAAAAGACTAGCGTCGGGTTGCACACACAATTTAATCACGAATTAAACTAACAAGACACTTGTAATGTGACAGCACTCATACTAACGTCTTTGCCAAAGATGACTCTAATCGTCAATTAAATTTACTACTTGATTAAAAGTTTTGTGCAACCCGCTGTAGATCTATTAGAACAACTAGAAATTAAAAAATCTTTAAAAAACAATTTAACAACCTGTACAAATGACCAACAAAAGTTCCAGAACACCCCAATAATTGACAAATATTTATCATCTTTATGACGTGGACCTCCCGAAGATTTATCAAAATAAGAATCTTAAAGCAATTAGGTAATAAAATCAGGTATATATATTTGTAAACGATCCTTTCTAACTTTAGTATTACTACAGCAGTACTCTTGAAAAAACCCTAATAAGGCGAAACATATGTAGAGTCATACTCTAATAAACTTGAAACATTAAAAAGCAAAAGAGTTTTATTTACAAAATATTTAAAAAATGTTTCATAAAGAACCTACTGCAGAATCAACCCAGTTTATTAAAAATTTTATATACCGTACCTAATAGCCCGGGAGCCGGTGACACTGAAAGTCCCGTCATCACGGAATCCATTTTTTTTTTGTAAATTGATAGTTAACAGTCATACGAACAAAATGAGCTCGGTACGCGTTGATTTATTAAGCCGAAAGTATTACCTAGCAAACCTAAGCAAACATGTTTTACCATTATCACGAATCTCAAAGAATTATATTACCTTCGATAGAAAATTTTGTAATAAACAGAAAAAAATTGGCTTACCAGCTTTATTTGGCCGAAAGAGTCTGGCGTACCTATTTGAAAGGTGTGAGATGGGGTAAAATTTTACCATTACCATGTGAAAACTTTTTTTTTAATTTTACTCGTTTCGATGTGATGTTCAAAAATATCTTGGTACGCCTCCCCAAAAACTGCCGGAAGTATCTAGCATACCAGTCTTATTGAATAGGCTCGATTCACATCAATTATTAAAAGCCGTGAGTTAAATAATTTTATTTCAGGGTAAATGTTTTTGTGATTTTTTTTTTACTTAATAAGTATCTTACTCTCCTATATTATATCAATATGAATTCCATTTCAAGGGAAATTGCTTTTGTTTTGTGATGTTTCTGTGCATCATACAACTTAGTATCACGTACTGCATTCGAGGAATGTTTCAATAGCTGCAGCATTTTCCATGGTCCTTAAATAGAGTAAGTAAGAGAGATTTCCGGCACAGGTTTAAACACTGTATAAGTTTTTCTCTCTTCATCCCCTATACTATGTGTACTATAGAAATATACTAACCTCTGCACTATGACATTATGGTATACAATATACATTAAGGTAACGTTGTCACCCAGCATTTTTGGGAGTTTAAGCAGTGGCGGCTGGTGAAATTTCAAAGTTGTATATCTCTGTTCCTACTTACAGGACCCGTACCAAATTTAGGGGTTTTAATAGTGAGCCCACTGGGAATGTTTTGGTAAAGAAAAAAAAACATTTAGTAATTTGCGAAAAAAAGTTGAATTTTTGGTGTGCGGTGTGCCCCTCCTAAGAAAAACATTAACACGTCTAGGTATTTTATTTATTATTTTTTCTAAACAAATTTTACATCATTTTGTCGACAGTTTTTAAATTTTGAGAGAAAAAAATGTGTTAGTAGGAAGTTGTAGTCACTTGAATTTTTTCTTAAATTTTATTTTAGGCTTAAAAAAATTCAAATGACTATAACTTTCTACTAACACATTTTTTTCTCTCAAAATTTAAAAGCTATCGACAAAATGATATAAAATTTGTTTAGAAAAAAGAATAAATAAAATACCTAGACGTTCTCATTTTTTTCCTAGGAGGGGCACACCAAAAATTTAACCTTTTTTCGCAAATTACAAAATGTTTTTTTTTCTTTACCAAAACATTCCCAGGGGCCTCACTATTAAAACCCCCAAATTTGGTTCGGGTCCTGTAAGTAGGAACAGAGATATACAACTTCGAAAATTCACCAGCCACCACTGAGTTTAAGACATTCTGACCCTTCAGTTTGCTGATCATCATAATAAAGCTTTGCAAACGGGGAAATTTATAAGCATAATATAAACTTATTAAATGGACCTGCCGAATGTCCAGCTATTCACAGTCCTTTATAACGATCAATAACCTTCCTTTGTTAAATAGTTCCTTTAGAGTACCGGCCTGTTATATATAAACATACACCGTAGTTTTTAAGTTATTCTGTTATATGCAACAGTAGTAGTTTTGTTCTGTTTCTGCAAAACGTATAGAATTTTATGAAAACTGGTAAAAATTTGAAAGTAATAAGAAAATATGAAGTTGTTTATTGTGTCACTTCCACTAAAAATACTTCTCAAACAAAGCGAAATACGAAAATAACAAAAAAAGTTACACTTTTAAATACTTAATCAAAAAAATATACAATAGTTTATTAAAGCAATGGCGTACTGTAGTATTTTTTGTTATTAGTAACTAGTTTACCTTTGGAAATCTAATTACCTCAAAGCTTGGTCTCTATTATTCCTAACATAATATGTATATTTTTTACAGATACTAATAATTACTGATTTTTTTGACACCCTGTATCTGGAAAACAAATCGTTTTCCAATACATGTTTACAGAACGTTTTTCTTAAAATCTGTGTACAAATTTTACCTATACTTACTGAATAAACAACTGTGTGGTACCTTTCTTGAGGAGTAGACGGTTACAACTTGGAAATGTTTTTATAGAAAATATGTGTGTACATACTTAGAACTGTAAATGTATTATTGTTTTACATAAAAGCTGAAATTAAAATAAAATTAAAAGAAAATATTAAGTACCTACCTATGTATTTTTTTTAAATGAAGATTTTTTTAAGTAAACAATAAAGCGAAATTCAATATACAAAAATATGATAGAAACAGAAAACTTTGATGAAATCATATAAAGTCGGTTTTTTTTCAAACGGAAAAGTCAAAATTACATTTCGCTCTTTGTAAAGACCCTGTACTATTTATGATTAATCTGAGCGTACATACATTTAAATAATCTCCCTAGCTAACTATATAATATGATCAGAATGATCGCAAGTATTACAGAGTCTGCGCAGTAAGCTAGATGTCATTTTGACGTTGGAAAAAAATAGACCGTAGTGTATTTCCAAACCTAATTGAAAAAGCTAATTACCCGAGCGGATCGCATCAAAAACCGCATATCCGAAATTTTTGTAGTCAGGACGACACCGACAGTCCATTTTATTCGCAGTGGACCAATAGGGTGGCGTAGACTTGGGACATGAAGTTTTTATATGTCAATTAACTCTAGCAGTACTATAAGAGTACCATTTTAATCTGGCAACATGGCCGGGCGCTCAATAGTGGACTCGGTAAAAGCATAATATACAAATAGGACGCTAGGTGGCCGGAATTTAAAAGTTTTTCTGTATATTTTGGACGCTCGTAAGTGGTTTTAAGAAAGGACGCCGGGAAATCGGTAATGTAAAAATTAAAAAAAAAATTACTTGAAAAATTAAATCCTAAATGCTCTTATCGACGCCTACAGTTCAAAAATAAAAAATATTCACTCGGTATAGTCGGGATTGCTTGGGAAATTTGTGGTGGACGCTCGGAGCACGAATTATGAAAGGACGCCCGGAAGATAGCGGGATGTATATATATATATATATATATATATATATATATATATATATATATATATATATATATATATATATATATATATATTATATATATATATATGCATATATATATATATATATATATATATATATATATATATATATATATATATAATATATATAACCTATAAAATCACAAAAGAATACCTGTTAGAAAACATTGTCGCTTTTATTATTATATTTCAACTGAAGAAATGGAAGAAAAATTGCTGTCTTCTTCTATTACTAATTTGATTAATAACGAAAACAAAATGAGTGAAGTTAGATAGCACGTTAAACTGATTCGGAATTAACAATTCTTGTAAAATCCTGGAACTTTAATACCGATTCAGCATTAGTTCGGAACACAATTCACTCGTTCTTGGAACACTGCACTCTAAATTCTTAATTTTAAATCGACTTGTTGGAACAGTAAAATGGCTTTGCGCAAACTCAGTAAACTTCTGAACTTTTGTCGCAACAAACCATTCTGTGTTAAATAAAAAACAATATTTTATATATGTATATATATATATATATATATATATATATATATATATATATATATATATATATATATATATATATATATATATATATATATATATATATATATATATATATATATATATGGTGCGGAGTTGCCAATCTCCCATCCAGCGCGTCCCCGGGTGGCGGATAGGGGGATGCCTCCCAGATATGGGTGGTACCGGCGAAATGAAATAGTCGGCGCGGACCAAAATTGGCACAGCGTCTGTCCCGGAATGGGCGGCTGTTGATGGGCGGGCCGAGCTCAAGAGCCGCAGAGAAGGCAATCGGCCTATGGAATGGAACCCAGAAAGAGAGTTCTGAAGGAGAAAACCTGCTAAGAAATCCGGAACCGAAGATGGAAGGAATCGTGCCGAACGGTGAATGGCCCTACGATAGTGCGGTCGCAAACGATCCCCTTGGGACACCAGGCGACATCCCATTGTAATTAGCCTTACTGCTGCATGCGGGGCTCTGCAGTTGTGGACCTATTTTCCCTAGCTACTCGTGGGAATTATATGAAATGAATGAAACTGAGGATAATCAAAGCAAAAATCAACAAATTAATCGAACAGAAAACGAGATAGTACTCGTGGAATCTGAACAACCAGATCCTAGTGTCAGAAAATCTGCACTGGCAAGGACACCGCCACCTACCAAAAAGACAATGATAGAAACACAGGAGACCATAAGAACGGAAAAGGCATCACTATTTAGCTTCAAAAGACCGCGGGAGGAAGACGAATTGGACGAAATCCAAGGAGTTTCTGAGGTCATTAAGAAAATGACCAGAGTCATGGACAACCTAACGTCTGTAGTTAGTGCGAGCAGTAAAACGAAAGTTGAGATAAGAAGTGGAGTCCGAGAACTAAAAAGATTTATGGATCAGCTAATGAGCAAATTTAAAGTGGTCGAAGAAATGCAAACAGGCAGTAAGAGGACGCCCTCATGCACGCATAAAACACCAACAAAGGCACCAGAATGCAGAAGCATCGGAGTACAGGCAACGGAAGATGAACAGACACTCCTAGAAGAGGAGAAAGTAACTGAAATAAAGAAAAAGATCACAGCAGTGGATAATGAAGAGAAGCTAAGAGAGCTCTTAAATGAAGAATGGCCGGAAAAAGTATTTGAAAAAACAAACATCAAGAAAGGAAGCCCAGTTGCTACAGACACGGACCTAGCTTTTCTCTTACAAGAGGCCAACGATGACGCAGTAAATAGCATCAAGACACGATACCCGGAAATCGGGGAAATTGAAGCAGAAAAAGAAGAAGACGGAAGTGTCGGAACCTTAGTTGTTACTACCCGGACATCCGATGGCCAGGGATTTAGAAATAAAGAACGTTTTATATATGTCATGACTCCAAATGAGATAACAGATGCAGTAAACAGAGAAGTGGTTCTTTTTAAGATGGTAACAATGATGAGCCGAAAAGCACTGAGTGACGGAAGGAAACTACTGTCTACACCGATTCCACCAAACATGGAGGAAGAAGCAGCGAGAAAAATCACAGAAATAGCTCTAGCTAATACTGAAATAAAAATAAATTTATATAGAAAGCAACAACAGGGCCAAAAAAAACGGAAGCCGACAATGCGCAAAGCTAACGACACCGAAAAGATTATAATTAAGGGGAATGGCAAGTCATATGCTGAACTTCTAAAGAATGTAAAGCACAGCGTGGATATAGAAAAAACCGGAGTAAAAGTGAATAAAGTCAAACAGACCAAGAAAGGAGATCTACTCCTAGAGGTCTCAGGAAAGACCGATGCAAATAGACTGAAAGAAGAGATTAAAGCCAATGTAAAAGAAATACAAATGATACACAAAAGCAAGGAAACAATAATGCACTTAACTGATATCGAAGCAGATGTCGAGGAAGACAAATTGAAAGAGGAGATACTAAGGAATACAGTGGGCATGGGCACAGACGATATAAATGTGACTTCCATAAGACCGACGAAACACGGCACCCAATCTGCAACAATTTCTGTATCACAGAAATGGGCAGATCAGTTGGACTCGATAGGAAAAGTAAGAATAGGATGGACTTATTGCCGGATCAGAAAGAGAGTGTTCATTGTAAGATGCTTCCGGTGCCTGCAGTTTGGACACAGAAGGAGCGAATGCACAGGGGAAGACAAATCAGACACGTGCATTAAATGTGGAAACGCAGGACATACAGCAAGGGACTGTGATAAGCCCTCACACTGTGTAAAGTGCAATAAGCCAGGCCATAGAGCAGACCAAACAAAGTGCCCGGTATACAGGAAACTGATGATTGAAACAAGAAAAAAGCGTATCAGTCGGAAAACAATTCGCGGAAGCATAGACCCTCAGTTCGACGATGAAGTTTTTGCAAACTAACCTAGGTAGATCAAGGGCGGCTCATGACTTAGCATTCGCCACCGTAAGGGAAAAGGAAATAGACGTCATGATTGTCTCGGAGCCCAATAAAAAATTAATAAAGGATACAAGATGGATTAAAGACAACCGTGAAGACATAGCGGTTCGCCTCGATAACAGAAAGCTGGTCATTAAAAAAGTACAAGCGATGGATGGGTACCTTCATATCACCCTAGAAACATTTGGACTAATCTGCTGCTATATATCACCGAACATCGATTATCTGGATTTTCAACAAAAGGTAGATGAAATAATGGAATACTGTAGACAGATAACTGGAGAATATATCATACTTGGAGATTTCAATGCAAAATCCCCCCTCTGGGGTTCCCCAATAAATGACAGGCGTGGAGAGCTCTTCTCTGAATACCTAGCCTCACTGGATTTGGTGGTAATGAACTCTGGGAATCGGCCAACCTTTGTAAGGGGAGAGAGCTCATCTTTCATTGACATAACATGTGCAACCAAAGGCCTGTCAAGAAACGTTATGGACTGGAAAGTCAGCGAGGAGGAAAACCTCACTGATCATAAATATATATACTTTGAGATAATAACAACAGGCCACCCCAAAAAAGCTAAAAGAAACATAGAAAAGAAAAAGGAACTTGTGGATTGGGAAGGGTTCAGAGCTACAATTGAATGGCAATATGAAGTAGAAAAGGATAATATCAGAAGCGCACTAGACTGTGCTAAACTCATAAACTCGGCCTACAAGAATAGCCTCATTAAATCAAGAAGGAAGCCGAAAATGACACCCTACTGGTGGAATAACGGCATTGAAAATAAAAGGGCGGAATGCGTTGCCAGCAGACGCAGACTTACCAGAGCCAAGGGGCAATTTGAACGGATAGTAAGAAAACAAGAATATAAGAACTTCAAAAAAGAACTCAAAAGACTAATAAATCAATCGAAAAGAGAACACTGGAATAGACTGATCGAGGAACTGAACGACGATACCTGGGGCACAGGATATAAAATAGTAATTGGACGCTTCTGTAACCTAACTCCGGTCGAACTAAACACATGCCAAAAGATGGAGATAACAAGACACCTATTCCCGGCAGGTATAATCAGGGAAAGGGAAATACGGATAGTAGAAGACTATATACCATTTACGGTAAACGAACTACAAAAAGCGTCACTAAACATCAAAAGTGGAAAGGCACCGGGCATAGATGGCATCCCCCCGGAGGTCATTAAAGAAGTGGCAAAAGTGCAACCACAACTGCTACTACAGGCAATGAATATGCTTCTGGAATGCCAAGACTTTCCTACCTCTTGGAAGGAGGCCAAACTTGTGCTGATACCAAAGAAGGATAAACCACCAGATAAACCCTCGTCTTACAGACCACTGTGTCTACTAAACGTAATTAGCAAGCTATACGAAGCTATGATAAGAGAGCGACTGAACGCAGAAATTGAAGAAAAAGGAGGCTGGGCGCAAAACCAATTCGGTTTCAGAAAAGGGCACTCCACAATCCAAGCGGTGCATAAGGTCCAGGAAGGAAGCAGAAGTCAAGAAAGCAAGTGGCTGGCACTAATTACAATAGATGTCAAAAATGCCTTCAACACAGCATCTTGGGACTTAATAATGGAAAAACTAGAAAGTAGAGGAATATCCACTTACCTAAGGAACATAATCGAAAGATACTTCCAGAACAGGAAAATAAGAGTCGACAAAAACGAACAGCATAATATGGAGAAGGGCGTTCCGCAGGGATCGGTTCTTGGGCCGACACTATGGAATGTACTGTATGACGGCGTACTGAGGATTGACCTAGGCCATAAAGTTGAAAGCATCGCTTATGCAGATGACCTGGCTATCTTGGTGCACGCGAACACGCAAGGAGAACTAATATACCGAGGGAATAAGGCACTTAAGGAAGTTACAGAGTGGATGGAAGAAAACTGTCTAGAAATAGCTCCAGAAAAAAGCGAAGCAGTAGTTCTGCGAGGTCACGGTTGGCGCAGGATAAGAGAAAAAACAAAGTTTAAGTTAAAAGGAAAAACTATCAAAGCCTCAAGATCTCTCACATACCTAGGAATTGTAATGGACGATACAAATAGTTTCCGCCAACATATTGAAAGGGCCGCGGCCAAGGCAGAGAACAGGGTAGGAAAGCTGCAGCAAATCCTACCAAATGTAAGGGGACCGAACAGTAGAAAGAGAGAAGTGATGTGCGGAGTCATAAACTCAATACTGCTGTATGGGGCATCTGTATGGGCACATGCTATGGAAGTAAAGAAATACAGACAAATGTATGAGAGGGTGCAAAGAAAAGCTGCAATCAGGATAACAAGTGCCTATAAAACCATCTCACTTCAGGCAGCTAGGGTGATAGGCGGAATAATACCCATCCACCTACTGGTTAATGAGAGGAAAAGAATATATGAAGAGGATGGAACGACTGAGACCAAAAAGAGGGCGAGAGAAGACACAATTAGACAATGGCAAGCGGAGTGGCAGGAGCACGAAGACACAGCACAATGGACAAAAAAACTAATACCAAACGTACAAAGATGGACAAACTGCAAACATAGAAGAACTGATTATTACCTAACACAAATATTATCCGGACATGGTGCATATAAGGCCCACGCATTTAGAATAGGAAAATCGATCGACGAAAACTGTATATATTGTGGAGGAAGAGACGACGCTGAACACGCAGTTTTCTCTTGTCCAAGATGGGAAGATGAGAGACGTGTATGCAACATAAAACTTAATTGTGTGATCAACCCAAACAACATTACAGAGAAAATGATGGAAAAGGGATGCTACTGGAATGAGGTCATGAAGCTTGCCCGAGATATCATGAAGAAAAAGGAAGAGGACCACAGACTAGAACAAACACAGAGAGAGAGACGATAACAGACCAGCACATTACCTGAAGAATACTAGCAATAGTGGTACCTGGTAATGTGAAGAAAGACAGAGGTGTTTAGTGGGTAGGCTAAGACTTGCACTACTTATCTTAGAGTCCCACACTGGCAGGGCAACGAAAGACAGACTGTCCTGTGCGAGCATGAGCGTCACCTCTTGGAAAAAAAAAAAAAAAAAAAATATATATACATATATATATATATATATATATATATATATATATATATATATATATATATATATATATATTATATATACAGGGTGTTATGAAATTCACTGCATATATTGGAATGGGTGACTCCTGGGGTGGTCTACAGACATATCCAATACTTTTTTTTCTTAAATCGAACATTTCAAAAATTTTCAAAAATACCCTAAAACCAGTCTATATTCGCCGCACCTGGCTCATCGTACACAAGGCGCTTGACGGAAATTTGCGCGCGAAAAACTTTAAACAATTGAATTGTTGAAACGTTGCCAGACTATAAATCTTTAAGGAGAATTTATTTTCTGTTTGTAAGCGTAATTTAAGACATTTAAGAATTTTTTTTAACTTCTTCCTACGAAGAAACTAAAAAAAATAGTAACAAAAGGCACTGCGAAATCAATCATTTTTGTCAGTAGCCTTAGTTTTAAGTAATATTTAAGACACCCTATATTTCGTTATTAATGATATAAGCGTTATTCTTACTAGCTTAAACTTTCTGCCAAGGAAAAGTTAAAAATCAAAACAAAAATACTAATTGAGCACAACTACATAGTACTTACTTCAAAAGTATAACTAGATCCGCTAAATTAGTTTTGCACCGGCAAACGTTACCACAATACGTAAATATTAGTGTTTTAAATTAAATTTATTTTTCAACCCTATTACGCTACTCACTCAAAGAAACTAGATAAAACTGATCAAAATATTGGTTAACAACGGATCGACGATCATTTTCTAGGTAGTGAAAAGAAATTACATTATTTAAAACTTTAAACGAAAAAAAAATTAAAACATTCATTGTGTGGCTTGTGTGCTGTTGAAAAACTTTAATATGGCGCACGGGTCCCGACATCAAGAAATGATTCTCTGTCCATCTTTCTTCATCATGATGTGTCGTGTCTCTTTGTCACTTCCTATGTTAGCGTGTTGATGCGGTAGCTGGCGCTGATTTGGCGCGAAAATTTAAAATAGAACGCGTGTTTGTATTAATTGCCTTTGAAAAGGAAAATATTCGCGGAAACCATCCTGAGCAAGTCCGAACATCATCCGAATCTATTCAGAATAAATACAATGCGCAAGTCACATTCCGAATGAGTTCGTAATTTCTGATTTCCGCGAACGCCCTTCGGATTCTTAAGGCGTTTTTTGGCGCTTCAAAACCATCAAAACCATGTGCTCTCTTTGTTTATCCAACGTAATTAAACGTAAACAAACAAAGATAGTGCCACAAAAATCAAAACCATGTTGTTATCCTTATTTGTACAATGCAGTCAAATGTAAATAAATAAAGACAACAATGGTAAACCCTCGGGTTTGGTTTGGATGGTTTGAAATCGCCAAAAAATGTCTATAAACACCTTTGTTGACAGTCGACGTCGACAGGACCTAACCACCAATTCTCAGCCGGTTTGTTTGCATTTTTTAATGAAATATTTGTTGATTTTTTTGGTAAATAATATAAAGTTTTTGATTGATTAATATGACTGAAGAAGGTAAGTTTTCATTAATTTATATTATTAGTTACAATCACAAAGTAGATAACACATTTGATGTAAATACAGTACTTAGTGTAGTGAAGAATTAGTTTAGTTTTAGGTACCTAATTAAGGTGAAAATTTCCGTTAGTCAAATTTGGTGGTGCATTAATTGTTTTATTTTTATATCATATAATATACCTTTATTACTTGTCTTTTTATTAAAAAAATAGTCAAATAGATGAGCTTTTTAGTGAACCCAACCTAATACTAGAAATGTTTTTCAGACTTAAATATCCGAATTTCTGCAACTTCCGTCCACTTCACAAGTTTCAGATGACACAGAAAACTACAAATGGAACCACAATACAACACTTATGTTTTTAGACCTTTACAAACAGTATAGAAAATAAGTAGGATCACTCAGAATCAGAATTAAAAATCTGAAAAAGCTGTTTGAAGAAATTGCCAAGGAATCAAGATATAAAACAAAACAAATAATTTCATCTGCAAACTGTGAAAATCGCTGGAAGCACCTGAAGAGAACCTACAAGAAGTATATAGACAACAATAAGAAAACTGGCCGAGGAAGAAAAGACTTTCAATATGCAGAAGTAATGGGAGAAATTTTAGGTAATAAAAGAAACATTAACCCAGTTTTGCTCCTGTCATCAGAAACAATTAATGTAGAAGGTCTTGCTGAAAATGAAAATTCACATTACCAAACACTGTCACCCGAGACTGAAGCAGAGACAGAAGATTCAACTACGCCTCATAAAGAACATGTTGATAAAACTTTGTCAGTAGTAGCAACAGCACGAACAACACCTAAACGTGTATTGAAAAATGTGTACAGAAATAAGAAGTTGCGGGGTGATATACTCAAAGATAATAAGAAATGACAGACAAGAATTCTACAAAAAACATTTAGAAATAGAAGAAATAAAGTTGGAAGAAAAAAGAAGAAAGAACAGTATCCTAGAAGAGAGAGAAATATATTACTAAGAGAGTATATTAAAAATCAGTTAGTTTTACCTTTTGCATGCCCTGAGGATCTTTAAATATTGTGCTTATTTCAGTTTAGTTATTACAGTTAGTACATTTTTGGGAAATTAAGAGTTATTTTAAAAAAACTGTTTTCTTTACTATTATAATGATGTTTGAAACTTAACCATAGTAATGTCCTAACTACTGCTAAGTTTGAAACAAAAAGTTCCCTTTTTGTTTTTTGTGTCTTTAGATATTTAGGTAGAGTAGAAATCATTTCACAAAAGGTCTCGAAAGTGAGATGGTTTTAGTTAGTTAGTTTATTTACTTAATATATAAAATCCACACTACAGTGTTGCCCATGAGGCATATTGGTGTCATACAAAATAAAATAAACTAAATACCATTAAATGACTTAAAATTATGAATACATAAAAATACTTAATTAAAATTTGTAATTTACAACAACGCACATACAGTGCACACTTGCAGTAAAAAGGACACACAAGATAAAAAACCAGAACTGCTCTTGTGAGTGGTAAAAGGCAGGGTGCTTAAATCTCCCAGTCTCCCCCGTTTAAAAATTCATTTAGGGAAGAAAAAGCCCTTTCCAGCGAAAAATGTTTAGTTTATTTTTCATTATTTTGAAGAATTTCTTATAGGGGGATTTTATTCCACGTTTGAAGAGTAGCATGCTTGAAACGTTGTATGAAAAGTTGGCGCTATTGGTTTTTAGATTTTTTTGTTCTAGTGTTATAATTATGTTAATTTTTAGGCTCTCAAAAATGGTTAAGTTATTGATACATAAAACTGACATATCTATACAGGGATACTGCTAATTTTCTTTCTTTCCTCTGAAATAGAAGCTTACAGACGAAGTTGACCAGTATTGTAATACATTTTATCACCACCATCCCACAGCACTGGGCGAACTTTCCTTGGAAGCATTTATTTCAATGAAAAAAAGAACTTCTGCGTTATAGTCATCTCACTCTCGAAGCCTTTTGTAAAATGATTTAGTCTAGTGATAACTGTAATACATTATGATATTTAGAGTATGGTGGACTGTTTATTAGTTTTCGTGTTGTGATGTTCCTTATTATATAACTGATCTTGAGATTATACCTGTGATTGTTGTTAAAATGATATCATTTTCACATAGTTAGTTTTTTACTTTATTTGTGTATCATTAAGTATTACTTATGAGAATAATTTAGGAGTTACTTTAGCTTTTCTACTTGAATTTATGTTACGAGTTTAGGAGCATTTAAAAACTGTGTTTTTTACTATTAATGAAATAAAACTAACATTGTTGAAGGTGTAAATTTATCTTTATTGGATTAACCTACCTAAAAACAGTAATATATCAGCAGTATTTATAAATCTGATGACTAAGCTAAGAACTATTTTTTTAGAGATGTCACAGTGACAGCCGGAAATTCAGCAAATAGTAGCACTTCTCAGCGAATGACAACAATCATGCAAGGGAGTAGTAAATGTCATTTTTCAAAGAAAGTTATTTACTTTTATTAGTAAACACAAGGAACAGTCGGCACCACCCACTCCTACCAAGCAGCATCAGCATTATTTTAGCAAACCTGTGCAAAAATACTAAGAAGGTATAAGAATATTCTCTTGAAATTTTTGCATAGGTCCACTAAAACAACCCCCACTAATACCACTTGGCAAAAGTAAACAGCACCCGCTGTTTCCCACATTTACTAGGAAAAAAGAATTTTCCTTGAAGTATGACACCTGCTAGTCCGTTCCCGCGCAATCGCTAGCACTCGCTAGGAAATGCAACGTCCACTGCATTCCTACTTTCACTACAACATAAATTTCTGGTGGAGATCTATCTATAAATAAAAGTGACAAAATCAAATACCCCTTTTTGTTTATTTATGATAACTATGTATACCTATCGTTAAAAACCTAAAACTACTTAATTTAGAGAATCACAAAACAATAGTTAATTTGGAATTTTTTTTTGAGATTTTTGGGGTTCCTCGATCAAAGCAAACAAAATTCCTCTATGTACTTGACGTTTCAGTTTATTCTGGAAACCACCTTCAGAACTAAAAGGAGTTAAAACTGTTTTAATATACCAAAAACATATTAATGTAAAAATGACATACAAAATTATAGACACTTCTGTTAAAGTCCACTTTAAAAACCCAACTAAACTATAACTTCAGCCACACATTGGTATTTTACCCCTGTTGAAGGAAAAAACCCAAAAATCTCCAAAAAAAAATATTTAAACAGTCACGAAATATCAGAAACACGTTAATTATAATTACTATAAGCGAAAGGGTAGTGCATACATTATTTCATTTCGTTTTGCTACGCCATCTCTATCATCCCGGTTTTCAGCTCCTTCACCTGCACCTATTTCTACATTGGGCTGTTCCACTACATAATCTCGAGCATCATCTTCGAGGGCAAAATTATTGTCTATTGACACATTATGTAAAACAGCACATGCCCTAATAAAATGCAAAATAAGTGGGATTTTTTGTAATTTTAAATGGTAAAGCTGACGAAACTTCTGTTTGAGCAAACCAAAACAATGTTCAACAATGTAACTATTTTTGGACAATAAATAATTGTAATTTCTTTGGCGGCTTGTTAGATCGCCTCTGTCTTTAAAAGGTATCAAAAGATGTTTTAGACAAGGGTACCTACCCACTATCACCAATAATAAAAAGGTCCCCACATTTGTCTTGCAACGTTTCACCCAATGTTGATGCTCTGAGAACTCTACTGTCATGCACCGATCCTGGAAACCCTACAAAAATGTCCTCTTTTTGTGTTCGCACACAACTTGAGCCTGAAGAGAGTAAAACTGCTTCAGGTTAAGGTAAGAATCTGGATCTTCTTGAGGTTTATCGATTCTAATATGAGTACCGTCAATGACACCAATCACCCCAAAAAATTATTTTTCTCTAAAAAATCTTTCGATCTCTACTTTTTCCTCAGTAGTTGGCCAGGTAATAATCTCTGGAGATAAATTACTGAGAAAGTAGGAGTCCTTTTTTATAATTTTATGTAGTGAACTCTTTGCTATATTAAATCAGTCTGCTACATCTCTATAACTAGATGCTTCATTACTGGCAAACCATAAAAAGGTTGTAAGTTTTCAAATTGGAAAAGAGGCCCATGTGATTTATACTGATTTTAGTAAAGCTTTCGATAAAGTAAATCACTCTATTCTGCTTTTCAAACTTGCTCGATATGGTTTCTCAGGTCCACTTTTGTCTTGGATGAACTTGATGGACATCTATCAACCTCATTTCTTACAACTTCTGGAGTTCCACAGGGATCCCATCTAGGGCCCCTTCTACTTACTTTGTTCATTAATGACCTGTGTTCACAGCTGTCCTCTCATTCCCTGCTTTTTGCTGACGACATGAAAGTGTTTACCCAGGTTGATTCTATGCAGGATATGGCTGACCTTCAGAATGACCTCAGTTCAGTCTATGACTGGTGTCTAACTAATGAGATGTCCTTGAATATGTAACTTCATGCGATTTAGTAGACGTAGAAGTGAAATTGGTCCTGTCCGATACTTTATAAATAATGTACGTGTCAAAGAAGTGAATGTTGTTAAAGACCTAGGTGTATATCTAGACACTAAGTTAAATTTCTGTGACCATTTTGGGATAATTATAGCCAGGGCGAACAAAATGTTAGGTTTTATAAAAAGGAAAAGTAAAGACTTTACATCTTTAGATGCCCTTAAGGTATTGTTTACTTCATTTGCGAGATATATTTTGGAATTTTCTAACATAGTCACCAAATTACTCTGTTCATATAGCCAGACTAGAGAACGTACAGCGAAAATTTATTAAATACGCGCGTTTTAAACTCTCTGTCAATGGAATTTATCTGAATGACGATCACACGATGGTTTACTTGGGACTTGCTCCCCTGGAGCGCAGAAGAGAATACTATGACGTTTGGTTTGCGTATAAGACGTTTAATAATCACATAAATAGTCCTGAATGTTTACAGCACTTTGAAATTCATGTTCCTCTTCGTCAAACTCGTAGTGTAACTCTTCTGCACCTGCCCCTTTGTTGTACTTGGTTTTTATTGTATAATCCTGTCAATAGAATATCATCAAGTGTGAATAAGTACTGTGATAAATTGGACTTCTTTAATGATGTATCATATTGTAATTTCAAGAATCTGGCCAAAAGGACAATTTTACAATTACGACAAATTTGTCTTTTGGTACATATACTTATTCACTAGTTTTGATAAAAACTATACAAGTATAACAAAAACATTTTTTAGGTATATAAAGGTTTAAAACTATGAGAGACAGTTAAATGTAAACGACAACGTTTCTTAAAGTGCTTTACCTGTTATTAAAGATGTGGTGGAAACTTCCTTAATTTGGAGTCTGTAGGATATTCTCTTATTATACTAGTTAACCATCAATTCCTATGTCTGCCTAATAATTCATTTAAATGGGTTAAAACCTTGTGATTTAAGACTACACGTACAGAATAAAAACCAACTACATCCCATCTTCGTTCATTTTGAAGCCACTTCCACAACAGGATACTGGCATTTTCGTGTAAACATTTCTTATAAACGTACAGTACACCTTACAATCGCAACAAACACAGTTTTAACCAACGAATACGAATTGTTTTAACACTTTTATACGCTAAAAAGCACAGCAAAATGCAAATAAGCCAACCCGACGAATATAGGTTAACATAAATACAGATGTTTGCCTTCAATTCATTTTGACACATTACTCATTTGGCGTTTACCAGGTTACGACGTGGTAATATTTCTATCTCTTTTGTTTCCATATCGTTGAATATATATATATATATATATATATATATATATATATATATATATATATATATATATATACAGGGTGTTATGGAAATGAATACATATATTGGAATGGGTGACTCCTGGGATAGTCTACAGACATACCCAATACTTTTTTCTTAAATCGAACATTTTAAAAATTTTCAAAAATATCCTAAAACCCGTCCATTTTCGATGCACCTGGCTAAGCGAGCATGTGGCTTGACATTGCGTTTGACAGAAAATTACGCGCGAAAACTTAAAACAATTGAATTTGTTGAAACTTTGCCAGACATATAAATCTTTAAGGAGAATTTATGTTCTGCTTTTAAGAATTTTTTTAAGCTTTTCTTAAGAAAAAACAAAAAAAAATAGTAAAAAGGCACTGCGAAATTAGTCCTTTTTTTCAGTAGCCTTAGTTTTAACTAATATTTATGACAGCCTATATTACGTTATTAATGATATAAGCGTTATTCCTACTAGCTTAAACTTTCTGCCAAGGAAAAGTTAAAAATCAAAACGAAAATACTAATTGAGCACAACTACATAGTACTTACTTGAAAAGTATAATCAGATCCGCTAAATTAGTTTAGCACCCGCAAACGTTACCATAATATGTAAATATTATTAGTGTTTTAAATTAAATTTAGTTTTCAACCCTATTACGCTACTCTCTCAAAGCACAAACTAGATAAAACTGATCAAAATATTGGTTAACAACGGATCGACGAAGACGTAGTGAAAAGAAATTACATTATTTAAAATTTTAAACGAAAAAAAAATTGAAATCATTCATTGTGTGGTTTTTATGCTGTTGAAAAACTTAAATATGGCGCACGGCTCTTGATGGCATTAAGAAATGCTTCTTTCTCGATCTCCCTTCGTCATGATACATGTATCATGTCTCTTTGTCACTTCCTGTATTAGTGTCTTGATAAAGTAGCTGGCGCTGATTTGGCGCGAAAATTTAAAATAGAACGCGTATTTGATTACTGCCTTTGAAACACAGCCCTCTTAAAATAAGTAGACTATCCACTAGGTTTCAAAAATGGCACAAGTATGCATCGACGGTTACATGAAGAATTCCGTTTCACTAGGATTGTTACTAAGAAATTATGTTGGCGGCAGCTCCTAACTTCGGGAAAGTTGCAGGGCGGGTATTTTGAAAAGGAAAATATATAACTAATAGCCGTATTTTGGCGTTTACCAAGCAACGCAATTTTGGCAACCTGGTATAGGTCAGTCTCTCTTCAACGATATGGAAATAAAAGAGATAGAAATATAACCAGGTCGTAACCTGGTAAACGCCAAATGAGTAATGTGTCAAAATGAATTGAAGGCAAACATCTGTATTTACGTTAACCTATATTCGTCGGGTTGGTTTATTTGCATTTTGCTGTGCTTTTTAGCGTATAAAAGTGTTAAAACAATTCGTATTCGTTGGTTAAAACTATGTTTGTTGCGATTGTAAGGTGTACTGTACGTTTATAAGAAATGTTTACACGAAAATGCCAGTAACCTGTTGTGGAAGTCGCTTCAAAATGAATGAAGATGGGATGTAGTTGGTTTTTATTCTGTACGTGTAGTCTTAAATCACAAGGTTTTAACCCATTTAAATGAATTCTTAGGCAGACATAGGAATTGATGGTTAACTAGTATAATAAGAGACAATCCTACAGACTCCAAATTAAGGAAGTTTCCAGTACATCTTTAATAACAGGTAAAGCACTTTAAGAAACGTTTTCGTTTACATTTAACTGTCTCTCATAGTTTTAAACCTTTATATACCTAAAAAATGTTTTTGTTAAACTTGTATAGTTTTTATCAAAACTAGTGAATAAGTATGTGTACCAAAAGACAAAAGTACACCAGTTACAATTTTACATTTAATTTTAGAAACACCTACTGCTCTGAAGGATTAGAAGTATCCAGATGAAATGATTTTACTATGGGACTATCAGAAGTAAAAAAGAAGCAGTTAACAGACGAGGGAGAAACGGAGATTTAAAACGAAATTTTAAGAGGTAAGCAAATTTACGAGTCTGTAGCATTAGATTTTGGTCGTGTAATTTATTAGGTGGGCAAAGAATGTAAAATAATATTTTTGCATTTTGCAATATTAGGTTTGTTCCAATTGAAAAGTTTACAGGAGTTCAGAACTGCTTGGAATCCATGCGAGAACTTATTGTTCTAGAATCGACTTGACTAGTGTTGGAACGGTTTAGAACTGGTTGAGAATTTTGTTTGTTTATCCTAACCTATAAAATCACAAAAAAATACCTGTTAGAAAACATTGTCGTTTTTATTATTATATTTCAATTGAAGAAATGGAAGAAAAATTGCTGGCTTCTTCTATTACTAATTTGATTAATAACGAAATCAAAATAAGTGAAGTTAGATAGCACGTTAAACTGATTCGGAATTAACAATTCTTGTAAAATCCTGGAACTTTAAGACCGATTCAGAATTAGTTCGGAACACAATTCACTCGTTCTTGGAACACTGCACTATAAATTCTTAATTTTTAAATCGACTTGTTGGAACAGTAAAATGGCTTTGCGCAAACTCAGTAAACTTCTGAACTTTTGTCGCAACAAACCTTTCTGTGTTAAATAAAAAACAATATTTTGACAGATTATTTTGTCATTCTCAAGTTATTGCTGTATTTTTTATTTACAGCGAAGAAATGCCTCAGATCTGGGAGAAAGTCTGTCAAAGGGAGGATGGAGAGTGGTGTTACTTTTTTGTTTTTTGTATTTAGATTTCTGTGAAGGATAGCCTATCTTTACGTAAATTTCACTATGTTGTGTAAAAAACTGCAATAAACGATATTCCTGATTTTTACTTTTTTGTTCAAAAATTGCATCAGATCAGTTTTACCAATACGTTAACTTCCCTTACTTTACTTAAATGATATAAAACCATTTATTGAAAATAAAACATCTAGTTTTATGACGTTCGTTACAAAACAGGAGCTTGAGATATCGTGTATCGGTACAGAGGAACAATTTTTTTATTACTACCTTTTCACGCTTTTTATTTAACTATATATAATGGCTAGTAACCCAGGTCACTACCAGTGGCGTATAATGAAATTTCAAAGTTGTATATCTCTGTTCCTACTTACCGGACCCGTACCAAATGTTGTGATAAACCCAAGCAAAAATTCAACGTTTTTTCGCAAATTCAAAACGTTTTTTTTTACGAGAACATTCCCAGGTATTAAAACCAATAAAAATTGGGACCGGTCCTGTACGTAGGAATAGAGATATACAACTTTGAAATTTCACCATATGCCACTGGTTACTACCATCTCTATAGTTGTGCCTTTAAACAAATTAAAACGATTTTGATTTTGTAAAAAATCTCATCATCTCATTGTTATAATTATATTACATAATTATCACTAAACAAAACATTTTAAAATGTTTTTGGTAAAATAAACTTTTAATAAAATATACTACATACGTATTAAAAAAAACAAAGGCAGGCAGATCTTTATTAATACCAAAAAAAAAAATACAGTGATGTTATTATAGAAATCAGCCTAATTCATAATATGGAAACAAAAATAACATTAAAATTATTAAAACAATAGTTACACAAGCAAAAACTACTAGATTTCAATTTCAGTTTGGCATTAAAGCTTTGCAAATACCATTTAAACTTGGTAGGTAGGTTGTATTTCACTATTTGTCTAGACATTTCATAAAAAGTCCAATTATGCTAAACGGCTACATATACATTATTTTTAAAATGAAAAATTTGAGCTATAAGAAAGATAATGAAACAAGATATATTTTTAAATTTGTGAGTAATAATGTTTTCACTTGCATATAAAAGCGGGGTCAGCCCCCCATACTCCAATCCATTATCTTTTTTGGTACTTGGGAATAGTTTGAAGAAGGATCATATGTTGAAGATCCTAGGTTACTGAAAGGCATCGTTATTTCACAACTAAAAAAAACTAATATAATTAATCAGTACAGTGTTCAGAATATGACTTTCCTATAAGTTTATTTCTGTCAAGTTCTGGCAACTGCTTATAACTAATATATTTACACAAATGTGTGTAAAAGTTTGAAATATGTGCCTTTGAAAAATACTGTTAAATGTCTGCCAAATCCTGATCTTAAACCATAACATTTGATAAATAAATTTACAGGGTATTGAAAACTAACTTTATCACCTGAAATTTAAAGGTCAGATTCTCCAACGCTAGACTGGTCTAATTTGCCAACCAAAAGTTGTAATCTGACATGTGTGAGACTAAAAGTCTGTTCCAACAGGCAGTCCGAACGGTTTTCTGACTGTTCAAAACAATCAGTCACTTACATGCATAAACGCGCCTGTCGCTGTGCAACATGTAATATTAAATGTCGACTTATTTACAATGGGCACAAACCTGTTAAAACCTAACTCATCAACTAGAAGATCTTAATTTAAAGTGATAGTAAATCTTAAACTTTTATAGTCAATCTGAATATTAATTTTTAATAATTATGAGCTTGATGTTTGTATTTTTTTTTTCACATCACAGTTTACACTTAAAAGTTCTACAAATAAAATACCACAGACATGCTTTAAGCAACAATTAAGATCATTCAGATTTAATTAGAAAATAAAAAAGGGTTTTCTAGAAATTTATAAAAAAAATTTAAGAATACTTAAGTACAGTACTGTACTGTAACAACCCACCACATATCAAGCCTATGGACTTTGCTCTTGGCAGTTTTCAAAAAACGTAGTTACTGGGTGTCTGTATTGAGACAGTCTTTACCAAAATTGCCAAAATTATTGTAAACCTTAAGAGCAAAGTGCCATCAAATCATTCTTGGACTTAAAGGTTGGTTTATACAATCACGTTGCCAAGTTTGGTAACGATTGTGTCATTTTTGACAAGGTTAAGATCAGCACATTCAGCAATACAGCAATAAATTTACATTAAGTACATCAGGAAAAAAGTTAAATACCAAAAAAATTTTAAGCTCAATTTAATCAACGAAAGCAAATTTTTATTGTCTACACTCTACTTTGCCTGGAATGCACTACAATTAGGGTAAAATCTCTCTTACCTTGAGATTAAAGCATATTTAAGTGGGATATCTGAAGTATTTCCTGGACTGCTACTAGCTGATACTTCAGACTGATGTGGAGATTGATCTAAGACTGATGACCAGCCTTGCTGAATAACCATGTCAATACACTCAGTTTCTTTACTTGTTGAGGAAATCGTAATCTCTAAAAAGAGGTGTATGTTGATCAGTAGGGTAATGTTCTCATTACTCATCAAAAATATTATTATGACAATTTTAAACAACTCATGGTCTGTTAAAAATGTTATTTCTATTAAGCAGCTATTCTCATAAGTCATTAAAGCAGGCACTAATAAGATATCAATCAAGCTAGCAGAGCCACAACGCCTTTTAAAATTTTTCCTTATGTCATAATTTTTGGCTAATTTATTGCTAATTTATTACCACATTTTTAATTTTTCTGCCCTTCGTTTAAAAAAAAATCCTGTATAAAAAGGAAAATAATTTTGCTTTGTGGTTTTTCAGCGTGGCTCTGCTAGCCTAAACGCAAGCCAGCAGAGCCACAGTTTTTTTTTAAAAACGAAGAGCAAAAAAATTAAATATGTGGTTATAAAGTAGCAATAAATTAGTCTTAAAACCTGGTAGATACCCACTGGTTATAAAGTTATTATTTCGCAATTTTAAGTAATATTATTGGATTTTTCTATTGACGAAACTGAAAATCGCTATTTTTTTCTAACAGTTTATTTTTTTCTCAGTCTCTGTACATATTTCAGGGGCAATTAATTGGCCAAATATTCATGTATAAAATAATTTTGGAAAAGAATTTTGTTTCGTGGTTTTTTAGCGTGGCTCTGCTAGCTTGAAGTCAAGCCAGCAGGGTAATTATAATTAGAAGTAAAATAAATATGAATTAAAAAAAACTGCAAAATAAGATTTATGTCAGTGTTTCCCAAATGGTGTTCCGCGGAACCCTAATGTGCAGCAGCGCTCTATTAGTGGTTCAATTAGGGTATCAAAACATGCATTAATAATACAACAAATTACAGTCAGTCACTTGTTTTGAAACTAGATGAGCATAGGAAATAAAATACTTAGTAAATTATTTCACTTTTTATATCTCTAAAATAGTTATATGATGCATCGATAATGCCTCATTCCTAATAAATTTTAAAAATGTTCCTCAGCCTCAGAACTTATATTAGTTTATGGCGAACGGCGGGGAACTATCCTTTGTTAAATGATATAAACCTTATCTCGTGGATGCAGCATCCGTTTCAAATTAAAGGAAAGTCTGCGGATTTCTGGAGTTTAATTGAAATGACATCTGATAGCGAACTGCAAGAGAAATTTAAAGAAGTATCGCTAATTACTTTTTGGAGAAACGTAAAAAATGAATTTCCAGAACTCCTAAGGCATGCCTTGTTGGCACTGTTACCCTTCCTTACAACTTATTTGTGCGAAACTGGATTTTCTTATTACGTTTAAACTAAAACAAAATATAGAAATAGCTATAGATAAAGCAAACCCGACTTGCGCATACAGCTGTACAGTATCAAGCCAGATATCAAGAGAATTTGCAAAAATAGAGTGAAATAACACGCATCCCACTAGTTTGTTAGAATTATTCTAATTGTCTGACTTGTTTTCTTGTTGCATGTATATTTTTGTTTTTATTATTTTTATTTTATTTTAATTAGTAGGTATCTTGAGGCTAATTTAAAAAAAAATTAAATTATCCCTTTGAAGTTCTATTTTTGCTTAACATAAATACCTATAAAATATCTGAAGTGTTTAACTTTTGTTTAGTAAAAATGGAACATAAAAATAAATCCACAAACAGGTCATTATCTTAAAATTATATTTGTTGGTAAAGTACCTAGGAGTTCCTCCATTTTTGTGCCAAATAAAAAGTGTTCAGTGGCCAAGAAATCACTCATAATACAAATGAAAAATAAAAGTATTTCAGTTTACCTATTTCACAGCCAGCAACATCCTCCAATGATCTGACGTTAGCATCATCAAAATGATACATTCATTTCTCAGAAAAGTTACTGGTAAATTTAGAGATGGAACAGCTCTAAATTTAAACCTTCTGGGACGCCCCCAGGAGACAAATTCTTGAGGCAAAAATTTTCAGAACACACCGTGCTCCTGTCTGAATATGCCTCATCTGGATTACTTTTAATAGCGGCGTTCGGTAATTCAATTTTTTCCATCGTTTTGCTCAGAATTTTTGACAGGCACATGACTCATTGTTGTCATAAGTACGACTGATCACGTGGCTGTCAAAGATTCCGAGCAAAACGATTAAAAAAATTGAATTGCCGAACGCCGCTAATGACTGAAAGCCACTGCCTCTCCTCGTAAGGACTCCTTGGTAGCCTGTACATAAAAGAATTAGTACAAAGTACATTCCTACAATCAACAATGACCATTATTTATTAAGTTTAAGGAAAATAGAATAATGGTAACAAATTATTTATATCCAGAGTTAATAAAAAAAACATGTATTTTTAATTTTAAACTACACAAATGCTTTTCTTTGTTTAAAAGGTTTTTTTTGCTGTTTTAAACATGTTTTATGTTTGCTTCTAAATTTTATGTTTTAAACAAATAAAACCTAAAAAAAGGTGTTTAAAACCTGTTTTCCTACTACAGAACAATTTCGCAATATACATCTTTCTTGTGTTAAACTGCTACATAATAATATTAATAATGTTTAATAATTAAATAGACTTTTTCACTATAATACATAATAACTATATTCCTGTTAAATCACTTTACCTATAAAATTACATCTGTAAAATAAACTTTCATTGATGTTAGTTTTATACTCAGATGAAACATTTGTGAAGTTTATAACTACATTTGATCGCAAGTATGTTGAAATCAACAACATAACCTACATTAATTAAAGAAGGTCCAATATGTAATAATATAATAAATATACTCTTTTATATAAGCATGCAACCACCTTGTGTGTTAACAGGCGATATTTAAGTCTATTTTTCATCTTTTTAATCTTTAATTTTAAGCAATAAACCTGTGAATATCCCAGCACAATGTAATTAAAGTGTTTTACTTACCGGTGAAATGTAACATTTTCTCCCGTATTTTTGACCCTCTTAAAACAAGTAAGTATGCACTATGCACTTGCACATTGTTAAAAAATTAATGTTGTTACACACTTTAATGTTTTTTGATCACAAAAACCACAACATTTTATAAAAATCACAAAAACGATATGAACAAGCCAAAAAAAGTCCGCCATACCGCTCGGCCGTAGTCGGCGAGCGGCGACTGCGGCCGACTTCGTCATTCAAACAAAGCTGCCAACAGTGCCAGGCACTGCCACCACCAGCGCGAGAATTTCCCCTGTAGCCGTCCTCTCCATAGTGGGCTATTTTATTAGCAACAAAGAAAATAAAAGGGTAAAAAGGTAGATTAACAAGGGGTCTTATTATGGTAAGCAGGTATTCTATTTCTTTTTAGAGGGCTGTGCTTAATAGTAGAGTACTTTGAAATAAACATAAACCACACATTTTATAAATCGGCGGATGCGCCAGAATACTCATTTTATTTTGGGTTGCCTACCTTTATTACCTAGATTTTACTAGAAAAGTTAGAAAAACATTAGTTTTCATATTTAGTAGTATTCGTTGTTTTGTAGGGCGGATAGTAGCGATGAAAAAGCGAGGAATAGGTATTTGTGTTTAACTTTTGTCAATATTAATTATTCGTTGAGTGTTCGGTTTTTCATTAATGCGTGTACTGTGTTGGTACCACTGAAACAGAATATTTGTATTTCAGGGGTTGTTAGTGCTACATAAATATTTTAATCTAAAACATTTTTAAAAGAAGTGTATTTTAAAGTCAGAGGATCAGAGGCTCGTTGTGCGTCGTTGGAAGCTCGTGGTAGTAAAAAACTTTGTTATTTGTCACGCTTTTCGTTTTTAAAGTTATTTTGTAGAGTTTTTGAATTTTTTTTTCTCGGAAATGAGTGCAGTTTTTTGGATTTTTTGTGTTGTAGTATTTTAACTTTTTGAAATTGAATGTATGATTTCTTACTTTAAAGATAACAAAAATATTATTATTAGTTGCATAGGAATATTCTAGAGAGACTTGACAACGTCTGACGTCAAAACAAAAGTTTTTTTCTGTAACTGTCGTTTCTCGTTGTTTTTTATATGGCCATGTATTTATGACCAGTGGTGCGCAGTTACTAAAATAATTTTTTTTGAGGGCCAATATCTATCTTTTTTTTTTATCGTGAAGCGCCATTTATGAATATTTTTATTCAATCTGAATTCATGCCAGGATTTACCGATTTCAGTATATGCAGTGAATTACATAACACCCTGTATATGTTTCATTCTTCTAAACATACAAAATACATTCGCCTAAAAAATCAAAATAAAATCATTTGCTCTATGATATGCCGCATAGAAATAAAAACCTAACAAATCCGGAGAGGTTTGAAAAAATCGATTTCTTTTAATAGGGCAATTATGTATTAACTGTTTTTCGTTAAGTTGGAGCACACCCAAAAGCATTTGAAGATATATGGGCCGGTGTTTGAGTAAACCTGTGTTAGGCAAATGTATCGTTATTTATCTCGTGATAAAAATTGTAGTGCATGCTCGACATACGTAATTCTTAGATCTTCTAGTTTAATGCTATTTTTTAAGATAATAATTTGGGAACAAATCTCACTTTTATCTTAAGTAACCACAAACTAAATATTAGAGACTTTTTGCACCTCTCAAATTAACATTAGTTTTTAGCTTCGTTATGGTTAACTTAATTAAAGATAACGCGTACCTCAACCTTTAACAAAAGAGATTTTGCAGCGTCTACCATTCTGCTGTATCAGCTATCTTTCGTCGGCGCAACTAAATAAAATAAAATAACCTAACCTAGTAATTCCTATTTTTATCTTATTTTACTCATTATTTATTTGTGTTCCTGGTGTTCTTATTTCGTTCTCTTTTGAACATAAAAAATGGAAATACCCTAGATAACCTTATCAGAAGAAGAAGCCGAGGGTCAAGGGGTTGGGTCATCAAAGCAGGTGTGCCAGACTATATCAAGAAAATAAATTCGTTGAAATATAAAAATTTTCAAAAAAATACAAGGTTCATTTTATGTATTTAGAAGAGTGCGCTTTTGTTGCTATAATCGTTTATTGTCATGTAAAGCTTATATTTGCATAGTCTTTTAATTAATTGCTTATCAAAATTTTGATTCATTGCAATGATGCGTATTAAATTTTGTACATTTCGGTAACTATGAAGTTTAAGCATAACTACAACATTAACGATAAGATCTTCCTTATTCCACCGTAATTAAAGGAATCCGTTATGGTTAAAATCGATAGTGGATCAGCTTTTTAATATTACGCACGCTCAGAATAACGATAACCATAACAGAACGACGAATTAAGAGGTGAAAATGTCTCTATTGTCATTTAAATTTAATTTTATAAACATAAGAAGTATTGTTAACCTACCCTGACACTCCTGGTTTCCTAAAAGCGTTGCGTGCTTGGCGGAAAAGCAAGATTTTATCACTATTGTCGCAAATTATCCTTGACATTGAAGCTTTTCTAAGCTCTCGGAGTTGTTCTGTAAATTAATTTAATAATGTTATTGAACTTATGTTGCCATAAAGAAGGCGCTTTTAAAGCGACATATTAAATCTTTATAAGTAATGTATTGGAAACTATATTAGTTAAGTTGGGTTCTTGTGAAAAGTGAGAGAGACTATTTTTTATTTTTGGACGAATCAAAAAAATACATTCTCTTTTAATATATTATGCATTTATTGATTCTAAAATCGAAAGGTCACTCTTCAAAGAATAATATGAGATATGCATGTACTAACTTATGTCCCCTACGTTGAGCCAAAATATTAGTAGTTTCTTAAAAAAAGTAGTTGATTAGCAGTTTCTTAAAAATTAGTACGTTTTTGGGATAATATTGCATGGTATATTATCCTTTAAAATAAACAAAGTTGATATTAAAGGAACTTGTATTTATTCAATTGATGTAGCCTCTACCTGATCAAGATCCATTATAAAACTTGTAATAATAACACCAAACATGTATACATCTTCACTAAATTTTATTGTTAAACATGACAATTATTTCGACACACAGCATTTTCGTCGGATGGTTGGTATAAACTAAAAAATCTTCTTAGTAAATGTAACAACTACTCAACAAATTTTTCCTAAATATTAACAACTCAGTAATTATGTTTACAATACCATTAGGTATAGGATTTTCATTTTTAATTTTAAGTTATAAATAAGAATAGATACTAATACCGTTTTATTGCTGGGGGAACTTCAAACAAATTATAAATTTAATAATGGGGAACTATTCAAGTGCAGCTGGCCGCTTAATAATATGTTTAGTTTTTTTACATTTTTTATTTATTTCCATACTTTCTAAAAAATAAAGTTTTAAAGATTTGTTTTCTACCTGTAAAATTTCAATATTATCATCCAAACTGCGCTGTTTATTATTTAAATGTAGTGTTGTGAGAATTATTATACAAAAGCTTTTCAAACGGGGGTTATTCCAGGGATGGCTCTAACCTAGTTGGAAATCAAATTAGGATCCGATTTGAAAATAAAATACAAATATTTATTTATTCATATTGTGTAATTTGAAAATGCGAAATACGAAAATACTTCGGTAAAAGTAATATAACATACAGGATGTCTAAAAAGTCTTAGTATGGGTAAATATCTTTGCTATTAATAAAGATAGAGACACCAAATTGTAGTTGTGTCTTATTGGTTAATAAATCTACTTTTTTAGGTAATTTGACTTTTTCAACCCCCTTGGGGGGTGACGCTAGGAAGTTGAGGTCAAAAATTTTGAATGGGGGGGGGGGGCATAAGCCGACCGCTAGTCGACCTCTTGTGCCATACAGTACCAGTCTGCGCGCACATTTATTTTTTGTTTTGTGGGGCACTTTTCTTTCTAACTTTTTTCCAACTTTTTCGACTTCTTCATTTGTCGTTTTTTATATTTGTCGTTTTTTGGCATCTGGGCAGTAGACCAAAATGTGTACCACGCACATACCGAGCGTGCTAGACATGCGCACGGAATTTCAAGAGATCGACTTTGGTGTCTACATTTGAACCCATTCACTTTTAAGAATATATCTCCAATAGTAAAGGTACCACTAATTATTTAACTTTATAACATTTTTCCCAAGTTTTTTTCGACTTCCTTATTTTTTGCCATCTTGGACCAAAATGCGTACCACGCGCAAACCAAGGGGGCTAGACATGCGCACGAAATTTCAGGGGATGTACTTTGGTGTCTACATTCAAACCTACCCACTTTGAAGAAGATATCTCCAATAATAAAACTACAACTACGTATTTAACATATTTCTACAATTTTATGACACCTTACTTTTTTGAACATTCTTAACTATTTGACATTGTGACACCGCACAACAAGAATATGGGATGAAACATCAGCAAATTTATTAAAAAGAAATAAATACAATCTTACGGTGGTACGGAGTCGAACTCGCACTTGACTTTTGTTTATTTTACACAATCACAGCAACGCCCACGAATAAAATTATTTTTGTCAAAAATCGTATACGTACGCACTTGTTTTCGGCATTGACGCCTCTGGGAACAGACCAACCGTGCCAGCCTTACTAATCAGTTATATAACCTATATTCACTGACTTATTTCCGGCATGGCCGCCTCTTGTTATTTATTCAAGGGATAGCTTTACCATAGTTATTGAGACTTTTGCGTCGAACTCCCACTCAACCGTTTTTTTATTTCACACAATCACGGCAACGCCCAAGAATTAAATTATTTCTGTCAAATACCGTATACGTACGTACTTATTTTCGGCATCGAATCCTCTGGTAACAGACCAGCAGTGCCTGCCCTTACTTATTACGTTAAAAGTTGTTTAGAATGACCACCATGAACTTCTTGCCAGTAATAAAGTCCATTTTGGAACTCTGCCAAGAAGTAACATCTGCCATTCTCGAAAAGACTTTTAAAATGAGGTACCACATGGCATAGGGCTGCATTTAAAATTTTTGACCTCAACTCCCTAGCGTAACCCCCCAAGGGGGTTGAAAATGTCAAATTAAAAAAGTAGATTTATTAACCAATAAGATGTAACTAAAATTTGGTATCTCTGTCTTTATTAATAGTAAAGATATTTGCCCATGCTAAGACTTTTCAGACACTCTGTATGGATTATCACTGTAACCGAAGTATTTCCGTATATCGCATTTTCAAAGAACACAATGTAGGTAAATAAATATTTGTATTTTATTTTCAAATCGGGTACTAATTTTGCTTCCAACTAGGTTAGAGCCGTCCCTGGAATAACCCCTTTGCAAAGCTTTAGTTATAACTAGTTTTATGTTGTTTAAGTCTTTTTTTAAAACTTCTACCGTTTGTCCTATATAAATTTTTGGGCAACTGTCACATTTAAGTCCATTATGGTTTTATTTTTGTTGTTTTTTATTAATTCACCTAATCTATTATTCGTTTTGAAAGCAATATGCAAATTTAGTGTATTTAAGTGTGTTTTGATTTTTTGCGTAAGTTTACCGGTATTGGTATGTGAGTGTTTTGTAACTAAGTTTATCTTTTGATCATATTGTAGGATATGCTAAATTTATAGCTTTTTTATATTGTTGTTTATTAATAATTTGGTCAAGCATATTAGCAGTATAACTATTATTTACTGCTAGTTGTTTGATAATATTTAATTATTTATTAAATGTTTTTTCTGACAGCGGTATGTTAATAAGTCTGTGGACAAAAGAGTTGTAAGCAGAAATTTTATGAGTATATGGGTGACTGGATTTATTGTGCATAGTGATATCAGTGTGTGAAGGTTTGTGGTATATTGAAAATATAAAAAAGATGTTTATTATTTTTCTTTGTTATTGTTAGGTCTACAAAATTTTTTTGAATTATTTTTTTATTTCTCACGTAAAGTTTATACGGTAGTACGGGGGTAGCGCTGCACATGGAAAAGTCATTTCATGCCGATTGATTATTATTATTATTAATAATTGATCTCGTGTAACTCATAAGAGATCTGACCGTCAGCTATTCCAGTAGCGGTGGGGGTAGTTGTGGGCAAATACTTGTAGAAAAAAATTCAAAAAGAAAACAATCGGCATGAAAACACTACCAAAAATGCAACGCCACCTCCCGTACTATTATGGTGTAGATTTCTGATAACGTTGAAAAAACTTTGAAGTTGACGTTCCGTAGGTACCAACAAAGCAATCCAAAATATCATCCACACACCTACCAATAAAGAAAGTTACTACCCAGGCTGTTTTGATGAATTTTATTCTCTAAGTCGTTCATTAATATCTCGACCAATAGTGGACTTAAAGGTTTTCTCATTATTAGACATTCCGTAGACACATGTGGTATTGTTAAAGTCAAAATAATAATACTTTTGATCTAAACACACTGACAATGTTTCTAAAATATCTTGTTTTATGACGGGATTTGTATTGTTTTTAATCAAACCATTTTCTACTACATTAATAACATCATTATTAGGTGGTATACTAGAAAAATGATTTTGTACATCAAAAGAAATAAGATTAGCGTTGCTAGGTATGTCCATGATGTTGATTTTGGCAAGCAGATCATAAGAATTCCTAATACTAAATTTTGGTTTATTGGTTAGTTTATTGTATAGTTTGACTAAAGGTGCTGTAATATAAGAAACTACTAGTCTAATAGGCATAATATTTGTATGCAATTTTATTAAAGGGTATAATTTTGGAGTTTGTGAGTTCCATACTGTGAGTTTGTGTTTTTCAGTCGTTAAATATAATAAGGTCTTTCAAAACTTCTTTAAATAATTTTTGGAATATTGGTGTTGGATCGGAATTCATGATTTGGAATTTAGCGGGTCTAGAAATGCAAAAGTTTTTGATACATAATCATCTTTATTTGAAGCTACTACTGTGTTTCCCTTATCTGTCCGTATGAAAATAATGTTGTTTCTTGTTGTTTTATTCTTAATTGTTTTTACTACTTTATAGTATGTAGAAAATTGACAATAATTTATGTTCGAATAATTTTGTGATGAAATTAAATGTTTCTTGCAATGACGCGTTTATCAAAATTAGAATTTGCCAACTGATTTAAGGCAAGTTCACATTCAACCCCTAGATAATGCCTAGTTTTAGAATTACCTTGTGGTTTATAGTTAAAGCCTTTTCCTAGTAGCGGAGTCTCTTTATTAGAAAAGGTTACATTAGCACGATAGACAAATCAGTAGTAAATAATATGGTTTGTTGTACGTATCAACTATTGTAGTTTTTTTTATTATAATGCAACTTTGAAATAACCTTATCAAGTTTTCGTTTTTGTTACATTTAATAAGAACAGTTTTTAGTTTATACCAACCATCCGACAAAGACACAGTATGTCGAAACAATTGTCATGTTTAACAATAAAATTTAGATTTATACTCATTTGGTGCTATTATTGCAAGGAAATTGTATTATTTAATTATTTTTAATGATGAACATAGTCTGTCTCTTTTTACAAGACCCTGACCTTAATTTATACGAGATATATTACAGACGAGTACACATATCTAAAGAATTAAAATATGTAATATAGGTTTTAAAACGGTATAACAAAGCGTGCAAGTTAGCACACTAGAGTAATTATATGTATAATATCATACATGACTTTATGTTGGAAACCTTTTAGGAATCGTCGCTAATTTTAGGGAGCTTGGTACACGGCTGTTTCGAAAGTAAATTTTATATAAAATAATTATCTTTTGTGATATCTGCCGTATTTCATACCTTAAGGTCCCGGTATTTGCTGTTGATATTTTAAAAAAAAAATTAATTAAAATAAAAAGATCGTGTACAAATTTGTTGCTACTTTAATAAGCAGATATTGTTCAATCGCACAGTTCTCTCTCACATATTTTTGTTTGCCAAGGGCATTTAGAAAAATACGTGATTAAGTAAGAATCTCTTTCATTTGTCTTTTTCTGGTGGCAGAATGAAGCTGGATATTCAGATATAAAAGCTACTTTTCGATTAAAATAAATCTGCTTTTTAAAATAGTAGCAAATTTTTACATAATCCTATATTGCTTTTACTGAAAGAATGTTGACACACTTAAAATAAAGCAAACACCCGGTCATAACAAACATTTTTAGCTCGTATAAGAAGATATTTTTTATTCACTAGTTTATTACCCACCTGCTTTCTTCCAGATATCTGGGTAGATTAAAATCACTAGACACAGTGGCATTGCTTAATGGTTCATATTTGTAAAATTAAATTTCTATGTATCACAGGCAAGATAATTACAAGCGGAACAAATTAGGAATCAAAGTCAGCTGTATTTTTAATTATTGACGACATTAAAGCAATAAAAGAAATATTTATTCATATTTTCATTGTTTTAAAAATGAAACCGCGGAAAAATATCTAATTTTAAATTAGTCCATTAAAAATATAATAGAGTTTTAGTTCAAATTTATATGAACATACGTTATGAATTAAATATACAACTTCATTTTGTCAAAGGTCTATAAGCATATAGACACAAATCTAAAACATAAATTACCTGGTTTAAAGTGGCCTGGATTTATAGAAGGGTCATTTTCAAAAAAATATCTGTCTCCTTTTTTTAGCCGTGCAAATTGGTCAGCTATCATATCTTTAAATGTTGAACCAACAAGACTTCCTGGAGCTTTTTCTTCTAAAAGACCTCCGACCCAAAGATCTACATCATCAACAGATTTATATACTTTGCTTAATTTTTCCCCCATCTACATGAAAAAAAAAGGTTTAAGTTTTTTATTTTAAATATTTAATGATTTCTCAATTTGTTTCCTTTAAACTCAATAAGTATAGGCCTATGTGTCATGAGCTAGGAATGCGATAAGTCGCCATTTGCAGAAACTTAGTCGCTTTGTATTTATTTATGAAAGAATTAAGCCTAGAGTCAAGTCTATGAACTCGAAGCTTGAAGCAGCTTTGAGTAGTCGCCATTCAAAATACGAAGGTAAATTTGAAACTAGAGTTGAGTTGTTTATCAAAAGAAAACGCTTTCGAAAAAACTGGTTTTATATTAGAGAAGACTTTACTATTGCCAAAATCAGATTGGTATATTGGCCAAATGGTGCGTCAAAAGTTTGGATTTTGAATGAAAAGATGTTTGTCCTTAAGGAAAATACAAAAATCTGTGTCTAAAATAACGGTGATTTGAACTGCCTACAGTTCTACCGATATTGATATTTTTATATTATCTGGTTCTTGTTGACTTGTACTGTACAACTTGTACCTCATAAACATGATTGTTTTTTAATAAACATGATTTTTATAATCATAATTATTGACATTTATATTTTTACAATGTTCCAATTTTATTTCTAATTTTACAGAATATCATGTGAATAAGGTAAAAATATATTTTGGCTATATCTAGGTACAGCCATTGACAACTCCAACTTTCAGATATGCATTGCTTTGCGATTTGGACCTGAAAACTTGAATTGTCAATGAGTGTACATTTCAGTACATTTTTATTTTAATAATTGCAGCGTTTTTCGATTTTTTTTGTTGGCGACTGCAATAGATAATAAATTTTCGCCGAATTTATATTAATTTTTAGATAGTGAGGCCATAATAGGATTTTTTTACTTAGTCTTTTTCGGAATACGATGTAAATAGATAGTAGTAAGATAATACTAATAATTTTAATATCATACCTATATTCAAAAAGTGGTTGTTTAATGACATAAAAAATGTAGCGCTCAATATACCTGGGTATTTATTTTTTGATAGGATGGATTGATCAATTGATGGGAAGGGGTGGTGATATGTTGATTGGTGTAAAAGTTTGTTTATATATATTATATAAAAAATGTTAATGTTGTACATAGAGACTCTTCATAGAATAGAGAAACGATTTAGCTAAAATCCATGATTAACAATAAAAAGGTAAGTTAGGGCTGCATAAATCGTTCCCGGGTGTTAATTACAGGGTTCTCCAGTCACTCAAGATCAAACTGGCCGATCATACAATGTGAGCTGATATTATCCTTTATATAAATGATTTTGATATCAATTATTTAATTATTGTATTATTAGCTACTGATTAAATACAATTTTTTAAACCTTTTCGTTAAGTCAGTTGATAAAGAATCCTACTCGAGCTACTGCAAAAACAAGTGCTTTAATAGTCTGATGTTTATTAATGAACCTAATTTGGTACCTAAGTCTAATGTAATCAACATAGCTCATTTATCAAATCACCATTTAATTTACTGTTTTCTAGGCCTGTCTATAAGGAAGAATAATCAATTTTGTTTATGTTTATATGAGAGATATAAAATCATAATTAAGACAGAATTTGATAGGGTTAGAAATGCTAATTGCGAATGTGTGTTTGATGTGGGTGATATTGATAATAAAATGAGTGAGTTTGAAAAAATTATTATAGTCTTATGCCAAATATCATGCTCCTATTAAAAAAATTCGCATTACCAAAAATTTTGCAACCTAGATCACTCCTAGCAATAAAATTGTGATGAAGATTAGAGGCAAAGCTCTATCTAAATACAGAAAATCTCTTAAAAATGTTTATATTACCGCAATGCTGTCTCAGACAAAATGGCCTTTGTATAAAAATATTAACGATTAATTTGAATTCAAAATAATCGATAATCCGATTATGACAAGCATAATTCAGAATATAATCCAAAACTCCGATTCCGTGTAATTCGAAAAGAGAAGGAAAGAATATTAACTACCAGGCAGTTTACAATGTGTTAAGCAAGGTTAGCTTGACTGGATTGAACTGTCGCATAGTGAAAAATTAAAACTTTCAGTATTAACCCGTTATTCGGGGTGTAACTTTGCTTGCTCGATTGTATGGAAGACGATTTTATTTAATTTTTTGGATTTTATTAATATATCTAAACAATAAAACATGTAATAATAAAATAACACTCATATGTAAAAAACTAACCACTTAGATTTACTTAATTAAAAGTAAAAATTTAATGAACAAGTAAAACTAAAAACTGTAAAAGTGGCAACAACGCAATTCGTGCCAACAGAACACCAGAAACTTCAGTGCCGAGGAAACATCGGTCACCATAATCGTAATATTATGCTGTCCAATTCACAATATGAATTCCAAAAGGCAGCACGGCATAATTAATACAATGTGAATCATAATGCGATTATGAAAATAATTTATAACCCAAGAATCCTGGTTTTAAACTAATTCTGCCCACCACTAAAAAATATGAAATATTTTGTAACGGCCTCAATATGTAGGTAAAAAAGGGCGTATATAATTGCTGAATTAGAAATAAATTTTTTGAAACTCTAAATCTTTATGGAATACTGTAGAAAAATTAGACATTAGAAAGATAATTAAAAAATTGACATTCCCGAGGATTCTCAAAAAATGAATCACTTCTTTTATAAATTTGATTATCGAATACTGCCTACCCAAAATAACACAGACTATTTTATTAATCACTAGCTGGTACCCGCGGGGTTCGCCAGCGTGTTTAAATTATGAAATATATTTTTACAATATATATTTGGAAATTAGCACTTCCTTGTAAATGACATTGGCTGTTTTTCGTAGAGGCTACTTTTTAAAATTATAGCTTCTTTGTATAACAATGAAGAATGCGGAAAGTAAAAAATGATGGCTAGGTCATGCGGACCGACCATCTGAGAGCACGGTTGCCAGATTTATTTAAGTATAAACCAAAAATGGTTGCACATGATGTTACCCCCTAGGGATTAAATTACAACACAAAAAAAATTGGTTCTTATCTAAAAAAAATCATTAAAATTTACATGGTTCGGCGTTTGTCAATACAATCTGTTGTTTAAGAATAAAAAATATTTTAATGACTTAGCAAGACACTTAGCAAGAGACTTTTATAACCCTGCTACTATTTTGCACCAAGACCGCAAAGCAAACCTGCATGCCAAATTTTAAAATTTCACGACGCGACGTGACGTCGGGTTTAGTAGATCTGGTGAGGGGGTGTTTTTACCTCTTATGGGTAAGTAGTAAGGGCTATAGGAGTCCGGCCGACACAACCCCCATTTTTACACGTAAATCTCCATAAGAAAATTTAAGGTTCGATTTGCATTTTTATGACCAGATTAAGGCGTGGTCATTTTCCCCTAGGCAGAGACCGCGGCAAGGCAGGAGTTGGGCAACCTCGGGAAGACTCGGCAATGATCGGAAGGGTAGGTTCAATGACCCAGATATATCAGCGACTACAAATGGGGATGGGAGGAGACTTCTTCAAGGATATATCAAACCATCCAGCCCACCTGTTAGATGAGTTGGGTAGAATATTAAGGATATTTTTAGTGGGAAAGATTATTAGTAGATAAGAAATTACTAAGAATTAATTAGCTGATTAAAAAAATTATAAGAGGCGAGCATGGAATAATAGTATTAGATAATCAAAACGGTATAGGAGAAGATAAAAAAATTTAAATAGACTAGGGTATTAGATTATTAAAGAGCTATATATTTTTCAGAACGGATTAATATTAAGGGTGGTTCACTACAGGGTTTCGAAATGTTTCTTTTTATTAGTCGTTTCCTGAAACAGGGGGCAAGTTTTAGCTGTTAAGTGATTGGACAGTTAGACGTTTAAGCTGTTTTCCTGGAACAGGGTCTGTTTTTTTAGCCGTTAAGTGGTTGGTAGTTGTTTTTAGCGGTTAAGGAGTTGTTTTTTCCAGAAACAGGAGCCGTTTTAGTTGTTTTTAGCTGCTTTTCAGAAACAGGGGGCATGTTTTTTTAGCTGTTAAGTGGTTGAACAGTTAGATGCTTAAGCTGTTTTTCTGGAACAGGGTCTGTTTTTTTAGCCGTTAAGTGGTTGGTAGTTCTTTTTAGCGGTTAAGGAATTGTTTTTTCCAGAAACAGGAGCCGTTTTAGCTGCTTTTCTACACAGTTAAGCAGTTCATGGCTATGGTAATAGATATGTTCAGCTTGATATAGAAGAATAGTTAATAAATTGAAGCTTATTAAAAAGGGCAAGATTATATCGACAGATAAGAAGTTAAGTTATTCAAAAACGTTTATATCCATAGATGGCTATATATAATAAGCGTTCAAAGCGATCCAAAAGATTAAGTTACAAAACAATTAATTTCCGGTTAAATTAAAAAATTTTAACTTTTAAGAAACTATAACAGTATTACCTCCTGCTTAGCAAACCCAAGCAAACTTAATGTCTAGGTAGAACGCAATTACTACGATATCAAAACTATAAAATAAAGAACTGATAAAACGCCCTAAAAAATTCCAAGTGTAATAAATGTACCCAACATTATATATTATTCAAAGAAATGTTTAAAAGTCTCTAGTTATTTCACGTGGTAAACCACACATTTTTATGCAAAAATTAGGAAATGCGCTTTGGAAATCTTAGATCTTAATCGAGCTTTGGAAATCTTAGATCTTAATCGAACATAATTATACCAGCACAAATATATAATATTATCAACTTAACATTAGTTTTAAAGCCTACCAACCCCAAAAAAATAACTAGAAGGATATTAAAATTTAAGCAAAAATAGCATTTTTAATAAAAAAAAAAAATAGTTAATATACGACACAACATAGAGAAAAAAGTTGTATGCACCCCATTTTTGTAGCGTCAAACCCCCAAAAGAAATTTTTTTCGTGTACCTAATAGACGCAGAGAGCGGGAGAAAGTTATAGAAAAAGAATTACTTGTCAGCTTCTTATGGTATAGGTGTTTTTAAAACTGATAAGGCCTGCTAATATCACCACTTTTTATGAAATTTACTCGCCCCCAGAAGATAAGAGATGCATGAGAGATGATGTATTTGCCAAAGAGTACATAGGAGGATTTATAGAGCACGAGTTAAACTGTTTTAAAGTTAAAATGTTTTATTCGGGGGGGGGGGGAGTTAAAGTACAAGATTTGTATCAACAGGAGCGAAAACGTGGAAATTTCTTGAAAACTAAGATTTAATTCTATTCATCAGCATTAGTACTTCACAATGTATCATTTTTGATTTAAATAAAAATAAAAAAATAATGCAAATGTAGTTCAATAATCATGTATTTTTGAAAAAACCCAACATATTCAGATATCATTTTGCCCCCAATTTTAGCATTATAAAAACACTTGACATGCGCTTCAGAATCAATCACCTTCACTATTTCTATATAAATAATTTTGTTTTATCAATATACCAATAAATAATTAGTACCGCATATTGTTTCAAGCAAAAAGGGGTAGAAGCAGCTACACATTTGCATTAATTAAGCGTTATTATATTAAAATTAATTAATAATACCCCGACCATACAAAATTTTGAAAAATTTTATCAGAGAGGGGAAGTTTTTAACCCTAATCATCCCCCACATAAAATAGCTAGTAGGGTATTAAATTTAATGAAAAACAAACGGTTATTTTACTAAAAACGTCTAGTTAATATTAATATACTGGATGTTCATCGAAAAGCAATACAAATATATAATTGACAGTTTTTTAGATGTAATAAATTGTAACATACCTAGTTCTCAGCAAAAACGAAGGCCGCCATGACGACTTCCAGCATCATAATTCGCAATGACTAGTTTTCAGGATCTACTTTGTAGGTATGTAACAGTTCTACTAATTTTAGGAACACATTAAAACCTAGGCAGAGATAAAAATAATTAGTAATAGTAAAAAATAGTTGGTAAACGTAATATTTGTCATATGTTGTGCAATATTACATCCTGCTGAGATTGCAGTTCCTAGAAATTAATAGTGTAAATGAAACTGCACACTTAAAGAAATGCTAATTGACGATTGCATAATTTTATGTACATAGCACTTATGAATTTTACCGGCATGCGGATACAAACACTTAATACCTAAACGCATGTGATGACTATATAATATTTATTTTATTAAACATCGATGTATTCCTCGAACTAAAAGTTGTCTAACCAATAAAACTCCTGAGCCCTTGTGTTATGAAATAACAATTACACATTCAACTTATTCATATTTTTATCTTCCATTTGATATCAATCTTTGTATATATGAGGGATGAAAGGGGTAAACTACCCTTGGGATTTGAAGTTAATATACTGAAATTTTTTATATGGATTGATGAATGTTTAACTTAAATTTAATTTATTGTTTTATTGTTAAACAATCTATTGCTGTTTACCTTGTAATTTAATTTTCATCTGGAATAGCACCTATAAACTTTTTAAACCCTATTTTTTAGGAAATAAAATTAATAAATTAGGTAAATAACTGTTCAACAGGTAAATAATGGCTGAAAAAAATGGACAGTGGGGTAGGTAAAGTTGTCAAAACGGCAGGTAGAATCTAACCAAGGGGGAAAGGTACAATACAGGTACATACTTTTTATCAGACGGATAAATACACATTTAGCAATTAAAAAAAGGTTATATATTGTAAGCGTCCAGTTCAACTTTGTAGCAAATCCTATGGCTTTAATCCGGGATTCTCATGCAATATTGATACAAAATCACAAGATAGCATCGGGATCCTCGAATATAGACATAGGTAGAACATTTTAGGAGGTACAAAATATTAAATTAGGTAAATAGCAGGCAAAAAAGGATACAGATTTCTTCTTCTCATAACATGTGTAAAAACTAATCAGTTATAGTGGTGAATACAGTGAAATATCGTTAAAATAAAATATTCCGCAATATTAGCAAGTACAGCTGTAGTCCTAGCATGGTAAAATGATCGGACATATGCAGTTAGACACAACTTTCTCTCCCACTTTTAACTTGGCTTGAGACAAGTCAAAATATTAGCTTTACCGGTCGGGATGCACCCCTTTTTATCTACTATTTTGGCGGGTTAAAATTTTTTTGCAGCCAACCACAGGCTACTTTTGCCTAAAAAAGGCAATACATACAGACTAACTTAAAAATCCTACATTCCTAAAAAGTTACAATGAAAAACTCTAACTCACCATATAATAGATTTAAAAATTAAATAGTATCAAGGTAATATTTTTTTTAAAAGAGATAGATGTTTTTAAACTTTTCCCGGTAAAATAGTTTCCTAACGAAGCACCTTTTTTTCAAAAAAAATATAGTGCTGGACGTTACTAATTGTTATAAGGTTATGGGGAGGGGTAAAAAGGTTTCAAAAAAGACAAGAAATTGCAATATAAATTATTTTATTTATTCAGTTTGGTAATATATTATTTTAAAAATTACATATTTTACTTTACAAAGGTAACTTAAATATTATTACAAACATATATACAAATATAATATTAATACATATGTACATAGATAACACATTCACCATTTTAATTTTCCTCCATTAGAGAACAATGCCCCCAAGGTAATGTCAATGGCGAAGACTGGGATATTTTCCGTTTGTCGTCGTGGGACTCAAGCCAATTTTGGTTTGTTTTAAGGTATGAAACTCGTTCTTTTGAGATCTAATTAAATTTTGCGATATGGTTTTCTCAGTAAAAGATTCCAAACATTCAACATAGTCTTCAAACTTTATTTATTTTGAATTACTGATTTCTTAATCCCCTTTATCTTTTTAGTAACCCCCAAGTTCGACAGCGCTTGATCAATTTCCTCAGGTTCTTTAGCCGCCTCTTCCAATTTTAACCGTTCAATATGCAACTCTTCGGGTGTATAAAGAACTATAGTAGCATACATTTTAGAGCGAAGGCCGATGAAATGTGTCATTATTCTGCCGTTATTCTCATCTTTCATCATTCCCAACACCTTTTTGTTTACCCTAGGTATATTATAAACATTGTCATCGGGATAATCGCTGGTATCAAAATATTTCATACGAATACGCAAAAACATTAGATTTTAAAAATTTCAATGCAAACAGAATAAAACGATTTTTAAAATTTCAAAGCAAACATAAGAAAACGACGTCTTTTTAATTTAAAGTTAATTAATTGCATCCACAAGTTTTATGTTTTAAACTTATACAATTTTAGCGAGGAAATTTCAACAGCGGCGTACCCATGAAAAATTATGCAAGTATTAATATCTTATGCTGGAAAATACATTAGAGTTTTTTTCTTCATTTCTACAACACTGACATCTTATATTCAGTTGCAAAGTGGTGGAAACTGGCTATATACATTGCAGTTTGTAAATAGAAAATTCAAACTTCATAAAACGAAAAGATGTCTGAAGGTTTGTTTGTTGAGTTTTTCTAAAATGCCTGACGGTGAGTTTTTGCACAGGATCTGATATTTTTCTAGTAAGATTTCTCTTATAAAGAATTTTACGTAATGATTTTCGCCGAGGACTTAGTCGAAGGCACCTTTCCAAATCAACAAGTAAGTTTTGAAGTTTTTATTTATTTTCCGATTCTAATACAATTTAATCTTTCAGTTTGTGTATTTTTATCATAAGGGACCCCCGCCGAATATATTGCCACCAACTGCAGTAATTTTATATAGGGGAGGGTTATTCAATTTGAATATTCTTGTATGGGTGGACCCCATTAATAAATATGCATGTTAATTTTTATTAATGGGGATTGAAATAAAAAAATTTAAGGTGCAACGTTTTTATTTATAAACCCCTTTTTATAAAAAATGATTAAACATAGCATCTTAAAGTATGGTAAAATAGTAAATTAGTGCATGATGCTAGCTCTCCAATATGAAAAAAAACATGTATTTAGAGTTTTAGAGAATTCGATGCTTTTTTAATTTAAATTGAAATTTTTAAACTAACGAACGGGTGCATATGTAGAATTGAAAATATGTAAATAGTATGTCAATTTTCTTACCCCTGGCTCCAGTTCTCTTGAAATTCTAACATTGGGAATTCTTTTTATATACATCAAAGTACTTCATCCCGTGAAAGACTAAAGCATGCAGCTTATTATTTAAGCTATCAATGGTTTCATCAGTCAATGTCATACGCTTAGGCAAAAAACGATATGTTTTTCTAGCTCAACTTTTGTTTGAACACCAAATCTCCCAGCAAATTTTTCGATGTAAACAATAGGGTAAAATTTACCCACAACCATTTCCTTACGAGGTAGTATTGGCTTATAAGCTTAAAATACCCCTATTTTATTAATTTCACTAAGACTCATCATGGTGATTCAACGCTATTACTTTTGATATAAAAATACTAAAAAACTGATTAATTCTTTAACAAAACTGGGTATTTTATAGTGTTTAAGCACCCTCCCCATTTTTCAACACACCCCTCTGTGTAAATATAATATGTTTTTATACCAACACTCTTACCCTCAGTATTTTATCAAAAAAACGTAGGTACCAATCATTTTTCAGAAAAAAACTTTTTTCAGTTGTCCATAATATTTTCCCCCAAACTTTTTACTATGCTTTTCAATTCAAAAGTATTATTTCTTTAACTCCGCCCCCTAAATCCCCCTCCACCCAAAAACGTTTTCAATACCCTGGCAGGTATGTCAGTTGTATAAAAAGATTTTTTATTTAAACTTTTATACCATAGTGTTTTCAAAACTTAGACGCGTTTGAATCATAAAAGTATCTGAAGTTACATAAAACTTTAAAAAATTTTAGTATTTACTGTTAGATAATATAGGTATGTTATTATTTTTTGATTATTTTTTCCATTTTTATATTTTTAAAATAGGTCTTAACTTTATGAAGATATTTTTAGTGTGTTTTATTGATTTAGTATAGAATTTTCTTCAACATAGGCTTTTCTTTTCAGGCTCGACATTTTGTAAATATAAAATCTTACGATGTATTCATGTTTTAAGTGCGGACATTTATTTAATTATAATAATAACAGTTTACGCGAACTTGATTTTGATTTTTGGTTTGATATTTATGGTTTTTCTTATTTTTATAATTCATTACTAGATGGAATAAATAAAAGAACTTTGGGCATCAGCACTGATAATGCCGAGTTATGCATAACGTCTTTAATAAACTTAAATATAACATTAGATAAAGTACAAGCTTCAGGAATAGACCCCTTTCAAACAGGATTCTTTATGTTTTATATGTAAAAATTGCATTCCAATATTATCAAAACCTTAGGTATGAATCACGTATTTAAATACTAGCGTACAAGAACAACGATAAAACTTTTATAAATTAACAATAGTTTAATAAAAATAAAAATGACAATATTATTATATTTTTATTCAATATCCAGTGGAGTGTTAGGAATTTGAAAAATATATAAATTCATTATCTGGTATAGGTATATATGGGGGTAGTAAAATAAAAGCCGATGGTATTATTAATTTTTTTATTAAAAACATATATTTCACATTAAAAAACAATTCACATATGTATGTATCAATCCTTTTCTATCTGTACAGGTATTTGATTTCTAGATTTAACACAATTATTCCTATTAATAAAATTCTATTGCACCAAGCGTTTCAAGTTCCCTAAGAATGGCCATTATTTCACTATCACTACCATTATCAACATCATTTTCTTCTAAATATCTGAACCTTTCAACTAGTTCGTTTACATCCTTATAATGCAACACACTGCTGTATTCAACTCTTTCAGCTGTAGGAATTTTGTGAAACTTTAATTGTTTTATCGGATTGGGCGATTTTAAAGCGTAAATTCTTTTAGGTGGAAATAACTTTGCTATAATATTATCGTACTTCCAATTAGTGCTTGAAATAATGCGCTCATCTCGGTTAAAATTCCTCCTATGAGCATTGGTGAGAAGTAGAATTTCTTTGTAGTCGAGTATCCTTTTGTTTGCGTACTCATGAGTAAACTTAATAACCCATTCGTTAAAGTATATGTTTCGTTGCTAATCAATAACATATTATTTTGAACCTCTACTGGAACATTTCGAATAAAGAACTCACTATCATGAGTTCTAAATCCCATAACGTTTTTATCTGGCATTTCCAGGAGCGTGATTTTAATTTTTCTTTCAGCCATCTTACCCCTATGATGCCTTGTAAACTAATGAGCGTGCAAACAGAGTATTTCACTATTTATTAAACCTAACACTACCCTAACACTACCCTAACACACCCCTAACAACTACCTAACACACACCTAACCGCCCCTAAGCATAGCATAATTGTATAACTAGTAGAAATGATGTTCGTACAACTCCAGCCGGGGTAGTTTTTTAACATTAGTTCTATTAAACTGATCAGAGGGTATGTGTATTCCTTATCGGGATGTATTTAGATTAATCCATTACCGTGACAGTAACGGCTAAACGAGTATTAGGAACTGTTGATATACACTAAGCACATCTTTTTTATATTTTAGAGGCCCAGCTATATACTAATTAATACATATACAAAACCCCTAGTGGGGTAGTTTTATAAACTAAATGGTGTAAACATGGTTTATGTTAGACCCAAAAAAAAATAAATATAAATCATTTTTATTTAAACTTATCCGTTTTTAAAAAAGATTAAATAAATAACCTGTGTAAAGCGTAGGATTGATATAATAACTGAAATATTATAACTTATTTTCTTACACGCAAGTTTTCACTAACAATGTGTTTAAGTAATTAAAAAGAATTTATCTGTAAAAGTTTTATCTTTTGGAAGTCCGTAATTTTCTATGTATTTTCATATTCCACATGCCGTGGGGAGGGGTTGATTGGTTAACTACCCCCTAGGATTGATATAAGAACTGAAATATTATAATTTAATTTCTTACACGCATGTTTTCACTAACAATGTGTTTAATTAATTAAAAAGAATTTATCTGTAAAAGTTGTATCTTTTGGAAGTCCGTAATTTTCTATGTATTTTCATATCCCACATGCCGTGGGGAGGGGTTGATTGGTTAACCACCCCCTAGGATTGATATTATAACTGAAATATTATAATTTAATTTCTCACACACATGTTTTCACTAATAATGTGATTAATTACTATTAATTAAAACTAATTTAGCAGTAAAAGTTTTATTTTTGGAAGTCTGTAATTTTCTATGCATTTTCATATCCCACATGCCATGGGCATGGGGTTGAATGGCTAACTACCCCCTTATGTTTTTTAAGCATCTCGCCGATTGATATTAACACTAGGATATTTTATAAAATTCTTTCAGATTCGATTGAAGTTAAGAACGCGTTGCCAAGTTGGATCTTTTTTCTTTGGATGTTTGAATATATCGTGAGAAACTTCAAAATATCCATAAAGAAGTTGCAGTTTTAATATGTGAAAATCAAATATTTTTTGATTATAAAGAGTTCAAGGGGCCCTCAAAACTACATAGCTGCTATCAAGACGCGATTTTGATTTTAGACATCATAGTTTAATATCAGCAACTTCGAGTGACTTTACATTATTAGCATTTAAGTGCTAAGTATAATCCTCTGCGTGCAGGAAGCTACATAGACCCCATTGCTAAGAGAGAGGCTTGTATTAATGTTCAGAACCTGGATAATATGTGTTTTGCTTGGTCCATAGTCTCCGCTTTACATCAGGGTGCTAGAAGTAGCCGACAAAATAAAACTTCTTCATATCCTGATCCTAAGACAGTCCTTAACTTGAAAGAAATTCAGTTTCTGATAACACAAGGTCAAATTCCTCGCTTTGAGCGGCAAAATAACTTATCAATTAATGTTGACTACAAAAAGACGGTAAAAGTTTTAAAGTTCTTCCATATTTTATAACCAAAGATAAAAAAGATCAACATGTTAATTTACTGCTCATTCAAGACATTTACATTTCCGAAGACAATTTTGATAATTTATATCCGGTTAAATTCCACTATGTTTGGATAAAAAATCTATCGGGACTCATATCACCCCAACTTACCAAAGCAAATGGACGAAAATTTCTTTGCGACCGTTGTCTTCACTATTTTAGATCATCTGAAAAATTAACTTCCCATACTAAACAACGTATTAAAATTAACGAAAAATTAGTACCTAAAGTGCCTACAAAAGATCATGCAATTTTAGAGTTTAAAAATCATCATTTCAAGGAGAAGGTACCATTTGTAATGTATGCCGACTCAGAATGCATGCTTTTACCCGTCGAGGACCATTCATCTAAAAAACACAAAAACATCAAAAACATTTTCTATTTAGCGTTGGGTATTACGTAAAGTGTTCTTACGATGATAGCCTTTCATTTTATCGATCGTATACCGGACCGGACTGTATGAAATGGTTCATGGGCGAGCTACAACAATTTGCTGAAGATGTTGAAACAGTATTCCGGTGTCCTTTAAACATGGAACCATTAACGGAAAAACAGCAGGAAGAATTTCAAACTGCCACTCATTGCCATATTTGTGAGGAACCTTTTTCTGAAGGATATAAGCGAGTGCGCGATCACAGCCATCTCGATTCTACCTATAGAGGCGTTAGTCATGAAAGCTGCAATTTAAATTATCAGGATTCCAAAGTAGTTCCCGTTATATTCCATAACCTTAGTTCTTATGACGGTCACATGATTATAAAAGCCTTGTCTGAAATAGATGGACCTATTTATATATTACCGGTCAACAAGGAAAAATACATATCATTTACTAAACATATTGCCAACAGCGCTATAAAATTTAGATTTCTCGATATTTTCAGATTTTTAACTGATGGATTAGATAAGCTAGTATCATATTTGAAAGGGTATCCGATACTTAAATCAGAATTTGGAGAGCTAAGCGATGAACACTTTAAATTATTAACCCTTAAAGGCTTTTTCCCATACGATTACATGAATAGTTGGGAAAGATTACAAGAACTAAAATTACCCCAAAAAATATCCTTTATAATAGATTGGAAGACAAGTATATATCCTGAGATGCTTATAAGCATGCCAACAATGCATGGGAAAAATTTGCGTGTAAAAATATGAAAGATTATTCGGAGCTATATATGAAAACCGATGTTTTGCTCTTAGCTGACGTTTTTGAAAAATTTCGTAGTATCAGCTTAAAAACTTATAGTATTGATCCCGCACATGCGTATACCTTGCCTGGATATGCTTGGCAGTGTATGTTACTCATGACTAAACAGGAACTTGAGTTGCTTACGGACATAGATATGGTATTATTTATCGAAAAGGGTATTCGTGGTGGTTTAAGTCAATGTTCTAAAAGATATGCCGAAGCTAACAATAAATATATGCCAAATTATAATTCTAATAATGAAACAAATTATTTATTATACCTGGATGTTAATAATTAGTATGAATGGGCTATGAGTCAATATCTGCCTTACGGGGGGTTTAGTTGGCTTTCTGATAACGAAATTTCAAAACTTGATGTATTGGAGATACCCGATAACTCTCCTATAGGGTACATTTTGGAAGTTGATCTAGAAATACCAGAAACGCTACATATTTTCAGATTTGCCACCCTGTTCGAACCATGAACCGCCGGAAGGTTCTAAAATTAATAAACTAATGGCCACACTTTAAAAAACAAAAAAGAGTATGTCATACATTACAGAAATTTAAAACAAGTGATATAACTCGGTGTAAAAGTTACTAAATTACACCGAGTTTTATCATTCAAGCAATCTGATTGGCTGAAACAATATATTAACTTTAATACTCTGCTAAGACAACGAGCAACAAATGAATTTGAGAAAAACTTCTTTAAACTGTTCATCAATGCGGTATTTGGGAAATCTATGGAAAATATTCGACGTCATTGTATAAATTAATACCCAAATGGGATGGACGATATGGAGCTGAAGCGCTTATCGCCAGGCCCGAATTTAAAACTAGTACCATTACTGATGAAAACATGATTATCGTCGAGCTTTCAAAATCCAATGTTTATTTTAACAACCGATATACGTAGGAATGTGTATACTAGACATTGCTAAAACTACCATATATGATTTTCATTATAATTACATGTTAAAAACGTTCTCTAAATGCAATGTTTTATATACTGACACTGATAGTCTTATCTATGAAATTAAAAACCAGGATGTATATGAGATAATTAAAAGAGACTGAAACAAATATTTTGATACTAGCGATAAACAAAAAGGTGTTGGGAATGATGAAAGATGAGAATAACGGCGGAATAATGACACATTTCATCGGCCTTCGCTCTAAAATGTATGCTACTAAGTTCTTTATACACCCGAAGAGTTGTATATTGAACGGTTAAAATTGGAAGAGGCGGCTAAAAAACGTGAGGAAATTGATCAAGCGCTGTCGAACTTGGGGGTTACTAAAAGGATAAAGGGGATTAAGAAATCAGTAATTAAATATAAAATAACTTTTGAAGACTATGTTGAATGTTGCGACGCACTTTGTTCAATAAAAAGTGTTTGATTAAAAACCGTCAAAGATACTATGATGAGTATCATTGACCAAGTACTTACCGCTTAACTTGAAAACATTAAAATATCTCTTAAAGGTACTCTAGAGAAAAACACAGGAACAACAGGGTGTTCTGAGGGAAGCAGGTGTAGTAGAGCGCGTTGCAAATTAGCCCTCAGCTCAGTTAGGCTGGGTAGGTTCTATTGGACGCCACCAGTTTTTTACACCGACACAAACTGGAAGTCGCCTAGTTGGTCTAGGGACCTGCTTCTCACACAACAATCCCGCTATTCATAATTAAAAATTAAACAGAGGGCGCAGTGAGCTGGATAAAAACAACTTAATAAGTTTACCCTATATACATTTATTTGTACACTGATTAAAAAAAAAGGTTACAAGTGGTGACAAATAAGGTTGGGCGATTTTGCCCTCGCAAAAATAAATAAATTAAATTAAACCAAAATAAAACTTCCTGAGGTCTGTCCCCAGGTACAGGTAAATTCATAGGGTGGCTCCTTAGCACCCGCCAAAAATTAATAGGGATGGTTTTCAGCCCCTACGGAGGAAGTAGGGAGGTTCGTGGCCCCTACCAAGGACCCTAGGAATAAAACAATTCCCAGTAGTTACAGTAATTTAAATAAATAAATAAAAAAAAAATGTTAGAAGTTACGTGAATAATTAAAAATAAAATCAGAAGTTACGTTATTAGAAAAAGGTAAAATTTGGAAGGAAACAATTTACTGGAACAAAAGCGCCGAAATTTAATTAGTTCTTTATCAATTAAGTAATTTAATATTAAAAGAGAAAGTCATTGGCTTGAACAGAATCGAAAAATTTAGATAAGTAGAAAAATATTTAAAAAGGAAAAAAAAAATAAGAAGCTACGTCAATATAAAAAACCACTAATAAAAGAGAAAGTAATTATTTGCAAAATTTAAACGCGCTTAAGATACGATTAAAAGGTTACATTAATAATAAAGTTAATATTTGAATAAATAATTTACTGAAACTAATCCGCAAAATTTAAGAATATTAGATAAAAGGTTAATAATAAACGAGAAAGCCAGTGGCCTGAAATCAATCGCAGAATTTTAGTTAAGTTAAAAAAAAACAAAGGGTGAAGTTACTTTAATTAAAAAAAAAACCATCAATAAAATAAGTAATCGCTGAAACCCAGGTTGCAAAATTTAAACAAACTCAAGGTAAGATTTAAAAAGGTTACGTTACTAAACAAAAGAAATTATTACGCAAGGGCATTGATAACTAAATAAAATTGTACAATTCCTTGATACTCAGCGATAAGCGTTAATATTTACAAAAATTAAATGTCCATCAACTGACCAGTTTAGCACTTCATTATGTTATCTTACATTAACAATAAAAAAAAAAATAAAAGTACAACAAAAGAAAAATAAATGGTAATTATATTATGAGTTCACGAAGATTACAAGTATAAAGAAAGAATAATGCTTAAGCGTAGCCTGTAAAAATAACTAGAAAAAGATGGAGCCCCATTTAGCTTGACTTAAGATTTAAGCATTAGCACTATTCGTGTAAAGCGAATCAATGTAAGATAACATAAGAATAATAATTGACTTCACAAAAATTTTAATCATTTAAATTAAGAGAAAGCACCCTGTATAGGGAGGAACCGTTCGAATATAAACAATGAAAATACACACCGTTTATGTACATTTATAAAAGCACAAATATTAAATTAAAAGCAAAATATACCGCTAATGTACCTCTATCACAAATTTAAATTTAATTAGTGTGTAACTTTTGTGTTTAGGACCGTAAATGAATAAATTAATAAATAAATAAAGACACAAAGCTTAAATCACAAGCGAATAATACGAGATACCAAAAGTATAAGCATAGATATATACAAAGCATCTATCTACCTTGAATTCCAATTAAGCAAATGGTATGATAAAATAAAAAGTGTAAAAAGTGTAAAATGTGTATGAGCCTAGTAAGTTTATTTCCCCAAAACAATAGTGACAAATTTGAAAATTAAATAGTAAGTTAACCCCTCTGAACACATAAAAAAATTACTCAACCAATCGATATAAATAAAAGCTAAAATAAATCTACACTTTCCAGCTTCATAAGCATAAAGCCCGAAACTTCCAGCTCATACACCTTTTAACTTATAAAAAAGAATAAAGATCTGTGGCACTTATATTAATATTATTTGATTTAATTTATTTAAGTACATTAAAAGAAGCCTTCCTGATAAGATGGCGACTAAAATAATAATCACAAATTAATAAATTTAAAAACACTGGCTATAACGCTTTAATCTTCAACGGAGGTATATGACAGGCTTGTCAATGTCAAGCTAACCAGTACCACAAATCTCTTTATCTATAAATTACTGCTTGAAACTTAACGCTACAGATAGCCCAATAACCACTGTATGTGCTTGGCGACAGTCAATAAAAAACTTGATAAAACAATCTACATTTACTACTCGAGTGACTGACTACTTAAATCCAAGCTTAGCTGTTCCCGCTGGCCCATAAGCCGGTATAAAGAGGCCCTAAACATAGCTTACAGATTGTATGAAATTTACTTTACACTATTCAAGCTTCAAAAATATAGTCCCGCGTTCAAAAGAATGCAAATTAGATAAGGTAATACTAATAATAAAGCAGTTGAGCGGCTTGGTTATTATGGTAATAATTTAGTCAGCTATTATAATTCAAAATAAGATGCAGCACACACCGGGCAGCCAAAAAAAAAAAAACTAGTCTGAGAGAATAAGATTGTGAAGCAGAATTTTCGATAACTATTGTTCGCAAAAATTTAAATTATAATGCATGGGCGTAAACAAATAAACGATTATTAAGTATTAGAGAAACATGGGGCAAAAAAACTTCAAGGTTTAACTTACCCCTTAAGCAAGGAGGGTTAGACACCGCAGACTCCACATACAAAACACCCAAAACGGGGGCAGCTACCAGCGGTCTCCAGATCGTCAGGCCGATGTAATGGCTGAAGGAAATAAAAGAAAGAAAACCCTTAGACACGACAATTTTACATGCACGTGGCATCACGAAGCAGACTCGCAAAAAGAAACTCATCTATATAAAAAAAGGTAGCTCACCTCCATAAACTTGAGCCTTCAAAATGGCTGAAACCGACACCGCGATACTGCTATCTTCGTTGAAAACCAAAGTGGAAATGCCCGACAGTGGACCGCCCTTCCGAACAAAATGGTTCTTACATTAATATTTGCGCCAGCGCCAAAAAGGACCCACAGAACACGGAAGATGATCGGGGCGAAAGCAACTACACTGACCGGAATGACAGTAATTGATAGTCTAAAGATGGCGCCACGGCATACCGGCAAGAACTACGAAATCCAAACCAAAACCAAGCATGGACCAGAAGCTGCTCCCTCAGATGACCCCGAATGCAGAATGGCACAAGTCTCCGACCCCAAACGGAGAAACAAACGCAAAAAAAGCACCGAAATTTAGAACTCCAATCGTCGCCGCGCCACCAAACAAGGGTACTGAAATCATACAGAGGCCTCTTGCGTGAAACAATAAAGTTACGGAAATACTGACCGTTATAGGTACCTACGCCGGTACTGATCGAGACGCACTATTTCAGTACGATGCATCCAAATACTAACAGCTGAAACCCCGAATGTCGAAACTACAGAAAGGAAGACGATGATGTAGTGCTACAAAATTCCAACCTTCCCACACTCGAAAATGCTACTGCACCAGCCGTGTTCATAAATCGACGGCTCCCAAAAGCGCTTTGGGACTGTTCGTGTATGCGAACAGGTCAGTCGGTTCCCACCCCCGATGCACCATCTCTACACGCCTTAAAGTTCCGTCCGACGAAAACCCACACACCCCATTCTTAATCTTCAACATACAACTCAATTAAATGTTTACAAAATTCAAAAAAAAAAAATCTTGGAAAGGAAAAGAGAAGGACATCTCGGACTTTAATTAATAGGGAACGCTAGATTCAGAAATCCAGGACAGTGAAGGCAGTGGAAAACACCGGGATTAAATCTCATTCAAAATGTAGGTAGTCTTTTAAAATTTATTCTCTAAAAATATGTTATCATAAATAGACTAAAGGCGACTGTCTGTACACACAGGAAGGCCTTAAGCAAGGCGCAGAAAAACGAATCTCAGGGCCTAAACAACAGAGAAAAATGTTAAATCTAGAAGCTTCAAACGAAGGACAGCTGACCTGAGGACAGCTAGCAGCAATCAGCCAGAACAGAAACCGTAGAAACTAGCCTGGGAACAGGGCAGGTCAACCGTGTACGTGTGGAGACACAACTATTTCATTAAGGTAAACTATAAAATACAACTAAACAGGCCTTCGTGAATAAATTAAGCATTAGAACAAAACTAATTCGGTGACAAAAATGACCTGTCACAATGTTTGGAATCTTTTACTGAGAAAACCATATCGCAAAATTTAATTAGATCTCAAAAGCACGAGTTGCATACCTTAAAACAAACCAAAATTGGTCTGAGTCCCTACGACGACAGACGGAAAATATCCCAGTCTTCGCCATTGACATTACCTTGGGGGCATTGTTCTCTAATGGAGGAAGATTAGTATGGTGAATGTGTTATCTATGTACAGGGTCTTCCAACGAGGACTGAACAGGGGCTCATTTTTGAGCTTCCTTGTATTTAAAGAAAAATCTAAAATAGCCAATCGATGTACTTTTTCCTGCAGAATTCAAAAATGAAACCAAAAATTTATTTGAACCAGAAACAAAAGAGTTACGCTATGGATAAGGTGTTTTTTAAATGGAACATAGCTTTTTTATACGATTTTCGGAACGAGTGATTTTTTTTATGTCCGTTCTGATTAAAATATTTAATATTGTGACAGCTATTTTTATTAAATTTTAATGTTTTACCAGTATAATTTAACTTCAACCTGTTTGAAACATACACTAGGTAATAAAGGTAAAATCACCTTTAAATCCTTCAAAGTCAAAAAATTTGACAAATTTACTATAATATTGCCGAAATGAAATATTCATTAGATGAGAGATTGCAGATTGTTATCTTGTTCTACAAATGCCAAGAAAATGCAAGAGAAGCAAGGAGAAGATTTATTGCAAATTTTCACAGAAATATATCCGTCAATACTATTCTAAGGATAAAGAACCTATTCGAGGAAAATAAAACATTACATGACAGAAAAAGAATTCCAGAAAGGAAAAGAAATCGAGACCGTGCCATTGTGAATTATTTTCGACTGAATCCAACCAAATCAATTTCGGACGCAGTTCGGGACGTTCAATACGGCGGCGGTGTAAGACGCAGAAGAGCTACCCAAGGAACTGTTTACAGGACTTTAAGAAATCATAAATTTAAGCCTTATCATATCCTTCCACTTCAACATCTAACACCGGCACAAAAAGAACTTCGCTTCCAATTTGTTTCCCAAATTGTGATTCGGCAAGAAAACGAAGACCCTAATTTATTCAGAAATATCTTATGGACTGACGAAGCCACATTCACAACATCGGGGGTTTTCAATAGACATAATAATCATCACTGGGCCGTTGGAAATCCAAGAAAATTTCAGACATTTAAATTTCAGGGAAGGACTTCAATCCACGTTTGGTGTGGCATAAAAAATAATAGAATTTTGGGACCAATATTTTTTAACGGCACTTTAAATGGACAGAGATACTACGAGTTCTTAGAAAACGAAATTGAGAACTTTTTGGAAGATTTGCCATTGGAAGAATATCAAAATTTAATTTGGCAACATGATGGTGTCCCTCCGCATGCCGTGCGTGAAGTTATTCAATATTTAAACGGACGCCACGAAGAATGGATTGGTAGAAATGGAACCTATGCTTGGCCACCCAATAGTCCCGATATGTCAGTATTAGACTCATTTCTTTGGGGCCATTTAAAGAACGTGGTATACAAGCAGCGAAACCACGATATTGATGAGATCATGCAGAAAATTGTGAACGAAATAAATCGCCTTAACCAGGAAAATCACATTATAACAGCAAGTTTGGAAAGGCTACAAAGAGGTTATCGCTCTTGTTTCGAGAACAACGGAGGTCACATTGAACATTTAAATTATTAGTGTTTTTTTTAGTTAGTATAGAGTTGGAATTCTTTTTCTGTCATGTAATGTTTTATTTTCCTCGAATAGGTTCTTTATACTTAGAATAGTATTGACGGATATATTTCTGTGAAAATTTGCAATAAATCTTCTCCTTGCTTCTCTTGCATTTTCTTGGCATTTGTAGAACAAGATAACAATCTGCAATCTCTCATCTAATGAATATTTCATTTCGGCAATATTATAGTAAATTTGTCAAATTTTTTTACTTTGAGGGATTTCAAGGTGATTTTACCTTTATTACCTAGTGTATGTTTCAAAAAGGTTGAAGTTAAATTATACTGGATAAAACATTAAAATTTAATAAAAATAGCTGTCACAGTATTAAATATTTTAATCAGAACGGACATAGAAAAAATCACTCGTTCCAAAAATCGTATAAAAAAAGCTATGTTCCATTTTAAAAACACCTTATCCATAGCGTAACTCTTTTGTTTCTGGTTCAAATACATTTTTGGTTTCATTTTTGAATTCTGCAGGAAAAAGTACATCGATTGGCTATTTTAGATTTTTCTTTAAATACAAGGAAGCTCAAAAATGAGCCCCTGTTCAGTCCTCGTTGGAAGACCCTGTACATATTAATATTATATTTGTATATATGTTTGTAATATTTAAGTTACCTTTGTAAAGTAAAATATGTAATTTTTAAAATAATTATAATCACCAAACTGAATAAATAAAATAATTTGTATTGCAATTTCTTGTCTTTTTTTGAAACATTTTTACCCCTCCCCAAAACCTTATAAGCTATTTTTCCGGGAAAAGTTTAAAACATCTATCTCTTTAAAAAAATATTACCTTAATACTATTTAATTTTTAAATCTATTATATGGTGAGTTAGAGTTTTTCATTGTAACTTTTTAGGAATGTAGGATTTTTAAGTTAGTCTGTATGTATTGCCTTTTTTAGGCAAAAGTAGCCTGTGGTTGGCTGCAAAATTTTTTTAACCCGCCAAAATATTAGATAAAATGGGGTGCATCCCGACCCGTAAATCTAATATTTTGACTTGTCTCAAGCCAAGTTAAAAGTGGGAGAGAAAATTGTGTCTAACTGCATATGTCCGATCATTTTACCATGCTAGGACTACAGCTGTACTTGCTAATATTGCGGAATATTGTATTTTTATCGATATTTCACTGTATTCACGACTATAACTGATTAGTTTTTACACATGTTATGAGAAGAAGAACTCTCTATCCTTTTTTGTCTGCTATTTACCTAATTTAATATTTTGTACCTCCTAAAATGTTCTACCTATGTCTATGTTCGAGGATCCCGATGCTATCTTGTGATTTTGTATCAATATTGCATGAGAATCCCGGATTAAAGCCATAGGATTTGCTACAAAGTTGAACTGGACTCTTACAATATATAACCTTTTTTTAATTGCTAAATGTGTATTTATCCGTCTGATAAAAAGTATGTACCTGTATTTTACCTTCCCCCTTGGTTAGATTCTACCTACCGTTTTTGACAACTTTACCTACCCCACTGTCCATTTTTTCAGCCATTATTTACCTGTTGAAGAGTTATTTACCTAATTTATTATTTTTACTTAATAAAAAATAGGTTTTAAAAAGTTTATAGGTGCGATTCGAGATGAATATTAAATTACAAGGTAAACAGCAATAGATTGTTTAACAATAAAACAATAAATTAAATTTAAGTTAAACATTCATCAATCCATATAAAGAATTTCAGTATATTAACTTCAAATCCCAAGGGTAGTTTACCCCTTTCATCCCTCATATATACAAAGATTGATATCAAATGGAAGATAAAAATATGAATAAGTTGAATGTGTAATTGTCATTTCATAACACAAGGGCTCAGGAGTTTTATTGGTTAGACAACTTTTAGTTCGAGGAATACATCGATGTTTAATAAAATAAATATTATATAGTCATCATATGCGTTTAGGTAATAAGTGTTTGCATCCGCAAGCCGGTAAAATTCATAAGTGCTATGTTCATAAAATTATGCAATCGCCAATTAGCATTGATTTAAGTGTGCACTGTGCAGTTTCATTTACACTATTAATTTCTAGGAACTACAATCTCAGCAGGATGTAATATTGCGCAACATATGACAAATATTACGTTCACCAATTATTTTTTACTATTACTAATTATTTTTATCTCTGCCTAGGTTTTAATGTGTTCCTAAAATTAGTAAAACTGTTACATACCCACAAAGTAGATCCTGAAAACTAGTCATCGCGAATTATGGTGCTGGAAGTCGTCATGGCGGCCTTCGCTTTTGCTGAAAACTAGGTATGTTACAATTTATTACTTCTAAAAAACTGTCAATTATATATTTGTATTGCTTTTCGATGAACATCCAGTTTATTAACTAGACGTTTTTAGTAAAATAACCGATTGTTTTTCATTAAATTTAATACCCTACTAGCTATTTTATGTGAGGGATGATTAGGGTTAAAAACTTCCCCTCTCTGATAAAGTTTTTCAAAATTTTGTATGGTCGGGGTATTATTAATTAATTTTAACGATTTATTAATGCAAATTTATGGCTGGTTCTACCCCTTTTTGCTTGAAACAATATGCGGTACTAATTATTTATAGGTATATTGATAAAACAAAATTATTTATATAGAAATAGTGAAGGTGATTGATTCTGAAGCACATGTCAAGTGTTTTTATAATGCTAAAATTGGGGGCAAAATGATATCTGAACATGTTGGGATTTTTCAAAAATATATAATTATTGAACTATATTTGCATTATTTTTTTTTATTTTTATTTAAATCAAAAATGATACATTGTGAAGTACTAATGCTGATGAATAGAATTAAATTTTAGTTTTCAAAAAATTTCCACGTTTTCTCTCCTGTTGATACAAATCCTGTACTTTAACTCTTCCCCCCTCCCCCCGAATAAAACATTTAAGTTTTTGAGATTTTTTTTTTACTATTTATTGGTAATTTTGTCTCCGAACATGCAAGTTCTTTAGGAAAACGAATGAATTGGTGTGAATGTACTAAGTTTAATTCGTGCTCTATAAAACCTCCTATGTACTGTTTGGCAAATACCATAACCTCTCTTATCTTCTGGGGGCGAGTAAATTTCATAAAAAGTGGTGATATCAGCATGCATTATCAGTTTTAAAAACACCTATACCATAAGAAGCTGACAAGCAATTCTTTTTCTATAACTTTCCCCCGCTATCTGCGTCTATTAGGTACACGAAAAAAAGTTCTTTTGGGGGTTTGATGCTACAAAAATGGGGTGCATATAACTTTTTCTCTATGTTCTGTCGTAGATTAACTAATTTTTTTTTATTAAAAATGCTATTTTTTGCTTAAATTTTAATATCCTTCTAGTTATTTTTTTTTGTCGGGCTGGTAGCCTTTAAAACTAATGTTAAGTTTATAATATTATATATTTCTGCTGGTATAATTATGTTCGATTAAGATCTAAGATTTCCAAAGCGCGATTAAGATCTAAGATTTCCACAGCGCATTTCCTAATTTTTGCATAAAAATATGTGGTTTACCACGTGAAATAACTAGCGACTTATAAACATTTCTTTGAATAATATATAATGTTGGGTATATTTATTACACTTGGAATTTTTTTAGGGCGTTTTATCAGTTCTTTATTTTATAGATTTGATATCGTAGTAATTGCGTTCTACGTGGACATTCCGTTTGCTTGGGTTTGCTAAGCAGGAGGTAATACTATTATAGTTTCTTAAAAGTTAAAAATTTTTAATTTTACCGGAAATTTATTGTTTTGTAACTTAATCTTTTGGATAGCTTTGAACGCTTATTATATATATCCATCTATGGATATAAACGTTTTTGAATAACTTAACTTCTTATCTGTCGGTATAATCTTGCCCTTTTTAATAAGCTTCAATTTATTAACTATTCTTCTATAACAATATTACCATAGCCATGAACTGCTAAACCGTTTAGAAAAACAGCTAAATCGGCTCCTGTTTCTGGAAAAAAACAATTCCTTAACCGCTAAAAACAACTACCAACCGCTTAACGGCTAAAAAATCAGACTCTGTTCCAGGAAAACAGCTTAAACGTCTAACAGTCCAACCACTTAATAGCTAAAACATGCCCCCTGTTTCAGGAAACGACTAATAAAAACCATTATGAAACATTCCGAAACCCTGTAGTGAACTACCCTTAATATTAATCCGTTCTGAAAAACATATAGCTCTTTAATAATCTAATACCCTAGTCTATTTAACTTTTTTTATCTTCTCCTATACCGTTTTGATTATCTAATACTATTATTCCAAGCTCGCCTCTTATCATTTTTTTAATCAGCTAATTAATTCTTAGTAATTTCTTACTTACTAATAATCTTCCCCACTAAAAATATCCTTAATATTCTACCCAACTCAACTAACAGGTGGACTGGATGGTTTGATATATCCTTGAAGAAGTCTCCTCCCATCCCCATTTGTAGCCGCTGATATATTTGGGTCATTGAACCTACCCTTCCGATCATTGCCGAGTCTTCCCGAGGTTGCCCGACTTCTGCCTTGCCGCGGTCTCTGTCTAGGGAAAAGTGACCACGCCTTAATCTGGTCATAAAAATGCAAATCGAACCTTAAATTTTCTTATGGAGATTGACGTGTAAAAATAGGGGTTGTGTCGGCCGAACTCCTATAGCCCTTACTACTTGGGCATTCCACCATGAAATTTAAATAAAATCGACATGTTTCGGCCTTTTTCATAAAACCCATTGGTTTTTGAACAAAAGAATTATTTAATTTTTAGGGGTTCATTATACACCTTCAGAGGGTGAGTTTTGCAATATCCTTTCTTAGTGGATGTCTGGGGCCTAAACAAGCTGTATGCAATATTTTAGCTTTCTATCTTAGGGAGTTAGGGCTGGGCCTTAATAAATCAATGGCAGAAGTGTGTTTTTACCCCCTAGGGGTAAAAGTCCAACACGAAAAAATAGTCATTTATTATACAAGGGAAATAAGTATTAGATTTTAGCTCGAGGTTGTGTTGTCTCCCGATGTGGCGCGGAGGGAGACAAAAAACCGAGAGCTAAAATCTAATATTTTTCCCGTGTATAATAAACTGTTTTTTTCTGTGACGGGAAAAACGACAATTTAATATTGAAAAACATATTATTACAACATATTAAAGTCAGAAAATTATCGATGTGAAATTTGAGTTTTTAAACTAGTAGGCTGTTGTACTTATAGCGACAATTAGACCTGCGTTGCTAAGGAAACCTTTTAAGTAATCAAACATCTGTCATTTTAATTCTGTGATTTGATTTAAAAATTGCGAACATAGTGGTTGTTTAGTAGTTATTTTGAGCAATATGAAGTTAAAAAATGTCTGATTCCGAGTTTTCTCTGACTCCACCGGAGTTAGTAGAAGCAGCGAAAGTAGCCAAATATCTACTTTTACTTATGTTTATATATATCCGGGAAAAAAGTACTCACTTTTTCCCGGGGAAAAAAGTAATTTCATAAAAAGTGACATTTTGTTACCTGTCAACAGAGATCAAATGTCAAACGTTTTTCCCGTCACGGAAAAAAGTAGTTTTATGTCAAAAAATGAAATAAATTTGACAAGTTTTGGCGTTTTACTTATAGCTTTGTAGTTATGAAAATAAAAAATAATTTAATTTTTAGGGGTTGCTTTTTTCCCTTTAGATGGCGAGTTTTGCAATATCCTTACTTAGTGGACGTCTACGGCGTAAAATAAAGCTGTGTGCAAAATTTTAACTTTTTAGCATTAGTAGTTTTGACTGGGCGTTGATGAATCAGTAAGTCAGTCAATTTACAATTTTATATATTATTATAGATAGAAAAGCATGTGACTACTGCTCGCGTTTTTGAATTTTCCCCGATTTCTGAGGCAAGTGTATCCAATAAAGTATGTAGTATGAAAAGTAATGCAGAAGGGCCTGATCAGATATCTTCTGAAATGTTAAAATGCGTTAACTTCATTGATAATGCTTCACTTTCAGTTAGGAAAGTTCTACTATGAAAAATGCACTTACGACTTCTCTACCTAAGACGAATGATATTTCGGAGCTGAGGGAATTGCTTACTGTAACATCTAAACTTGACGTTACTTTATGATCAAAAGAATTATATAGATGCTTTACATTGTTTACCCTACAAACAATTCAGTTTTAGGCTGGGATATGGCACGACATCAGTTTTGTCTGATTTAGCTGATGAGTGATGATTTATTGTATGAGATAACTGAGTTCTTGACTAATGTTCATATATTGCTAGATAAATTAAAATACAACGGTTTTTCAGAGTGTCTTGGAGCGGTTTGACTTATATTTTACTCCTTCCGCATGCAGCAGGTTCGCATGAACACTGGGAAAGAGCTGGTTGCATCCACTAATTTATGGATAGTGTTTCGAACGGGCAAAATTCTCGCTTTTCTAACCTTTATTTAACAAGAACCTTTTCTTACTACCAATGTTACAACAACCCCTTTTCTGACAACAAGCGATCACGTTTCTAAAGCCGGCGTACGATGTGTGGAATTCAAGACGCAAAAATAAATGCGCAATTTTTAGCGAACATACCTGAGTAGTGTTGAAATGAGAAGAGTAATTCCCCCCACTCCTTGACCTTGACATTGTGGTGACCTTGAAAAGTTCGTTGTACTAGTGGCTGACATTGAGCGTACAAGGTGACCTTGAGTGAGGCTTTGCCCTTGACATTGGTATGGTATGATCTTGAGCATGACTTTGAAAGTATCGAGTTATGTTGACCTTGGGTAATATTTTTGACCTTGACATTGATCTGGTGATGTAATGGTTTTGAATGGTGCTTATATGACATTGAAAGTTTGTATGACTTTGAGATGTTGACCTTGAACCCCCACTCCTTGACCTTGTGATGACCTTGAAAAGTTCGTTGTACTATTGGTTGACATTGAGCGTTCAAGGTGACCTTGAGTGAGTTTTTGCCCTTGACATTGGTATGGTATGACCTTGAGCACGACTTTGAAAATATCGAGTTATGTTGACCTTGGATAATATTGTTAACCTTGACATTGATCTGGTGATGTAATGGTTTTGAATGATGCTTATATGACATTGAAAGTTTGTATGACTTTGAGATGTTGACCTTGAAGTTTGGTCTTGCTTATAGGCGCTTACCCCTACTAGTTTACTGTGACATCATTTGACCTTGAAAAGGTGTAATATAAATGCCAGTCACAGCCGAAACAATATTAGAATTAAACGAGTATCAGTTACATCAACATAGAAATTTTGTGTTCGTGTGGTGCTCTGAAAGAGTATTTCTAAGGTATTTTAAAAAAATTATATTACATTTTTTAAAGATGGCTATTTCAAAAGAGGTTTTAGATAAAATTAATAATTTGCTTGGCAAAGAAGATGTATTTTTGGAACGTAAAAGAATTACTCGGTTAACTGTGGGAAAAAATTATATAATTCAAGCGATGGTTTCAATGGTTACACGTTTTGGAAAAACTATTCTCGTAACTCGAGAGGCAACCGCGCAATTCGCTGTGAGGTTGTGTTCGTCAATCGTTGTTAATAAATTGTCTTTTTGTCGTGTATAACCAATGAAATAATTATAAATAAAGTGCTGTGACTATAAAATAAAGTATAATAAACAGATTTAACCAAAAAACCTGTGTCTAAATCAATAAAACGTGTAAAACGTGGTTAATGTGGTATATAGTTCTACAAAAGAAACTAATCATATCGTTCATAAACATTTCAAAATATCTAACAGTGTTGCCGCAGTGATCTAGAAGAAATAATGGATGAAAACGAAAAATGTTTGAAGTGTGATTTGGATATAATAAATGAATATTACCAATGCGACTGTTGCAATAAAAGAATGCATAAGCAATGTATTGAACTCCAACCAAGCGAAGTAAAAGCTGTACCACTTCAAAATGGATTTTAATGCTCCTCTGTGACGTATGTAGGAAAATCATGACCAAACTGCCAAGTATGATTGATATGATCGAATCGCTCACTAGTGATATTAATTCTATAAAAAATAGCCTCCAAAAGTCCAACGAAATTGAAATGGAAATCGTCAAAAAAGTTGAAGAGATAAGTTTAAACAGTGTAAGTGCTTCGTTAGAAAATAAAGTGGAAGAATCAATACAACAATGTTTCCAGACAATCGGATCCCAACAAAAAAGTTATGCCTCTATGTGCAGCAGTCAACAAAAACCAAATCCCATGCCGAATTATACCCATAACCTGCCAAGTATTGTAATTAAACCGAAACTTCAGCAACAGTCAAATGTTACAAGAATGGATATCGAAAAAGCCATTAGTCTAGAAGAATTAGGGATTGGGGTTAAAGGTCGGAAGGAAAGACCTGATGGCAAAGTTATAATAAAATGTGCATCCAAGTCTGATAGTGATAAAATAATGAACAAGGCCAAAGAAACACTTAAGAGAAAATATGAAATATTTGAAACAAAGTTAAGAAGGCCGAAAGTAAAGATTCCTGGATTTGACAAAGATTTTAGCAGCACACAGATAGAGGCATCGGTGGTGAGCCAGAACAATAACATTAGTGAAAACGACTTCAAGGTGCAATATATAAAACCTAACAAAAATAACACAACTAAAACAATATATGCTGAGTGCTCACCAGAGGCTTTTAAAACACTAATGTGCAGTAAAAAAATTAATATTAGCTGGGAAAGATACCCCGTCTATGAAGATTGTAATATACTTAGATGCTATAACTGTCAACAATTTCATCATAAGAGTACAAATTGTACAAATCCTCAGATATGCTCTAAATGCGGTGACGTACACGACAAAAAGTATTGCAGGAGTAATATACTTAAATGCAACAACTGTGTTTTTGCAAATAGGCGTTACCATACCCACTGCAACGTAGATCACGAAGCGTCAGGTCTGGATTGTCCAAGTCTTCAATATCAGATTCAACTCCTAAAATCTAAAACTGATTACGGCTCCGATAACTGATGGACAATGTGTCTGCAATCCTAAAATTGACTATAATATAATTAAACAGCTTGCTTCACAGGTTGATTGGACCTCAATCCTTGCGATAGAAAATTCTGAGAGTGCTGCAGATTCTTTGATTAATAAACTTAACACAATTGTCAATAAGTCAAAAGTAACTGTACAGCTTGGTGGTGGAATAAAAAAAATAAAACCCTGGATCACATATGGAATCATTAACTCAATAAAAACACGCGATAAAATGAAAAAAAAACTAACCATAAATTCTAGCCACCAAGAAGTTCAGCTGTACAAGGAATATCGAAATAATTTAAATAAATTAATAACAAAGACAAAGAGTTCATATTACAAGGAAAAGATTCAAGACGCTGGTAATGATATCAACAAAATTTATAAATTAATATCCGAGGTCACTAACGAGACGCAAAAAATCAATGTTTTACCCCGGCAAATCGAATCCGAAAATAAGCAAGTCTTGACAGATTCAAAAGATATTGCTAATTGTTTTAATAACTATTTTATTAATATCGGGAAAAAAATGTCAAATAAAATCGAGGAGCCTGCGGAGCCATTCAGAATGTCGTATCAGTCCAGTCATTTTATGTACTTAAGACCTGTGACCTCGGCAGAAGAAACTCAATACATTAACAATTTAAAAAACAATTGTGCCCCCGGGCTTGATGAGATCTCATCTCTAGTCATAAAGTCATTACATCCATATCTGATAGAACCACTAAAACATATAATAAAATTAATCTTTAAAACTGGAATAGTGCCTAGTAAATTTAAAACCTCGGTCGTGATCCAAATACATAAATCTGGAAGCAAGACAACACCGGGTAATTATCGCCCTATCAGTGTTATATCAAATCTGGGCAAAATTTTCGAAAAAAGCCTTAAAATCGACTGACTCAATTCTTTGAAATGAGTAATACTATTAGTTCAAGTCAGTTTGGATTTAGGGAGGGGATGTGCACAACGGATGCCTTGTGTGCACTGATCGGTAAGATTACTGAAGGTCTGGATCGCGGTAATGTTTGTGCTGCGGTGTTTCTGGACCTTGCCAAGGCATTTGACACGGTATCCCACGACATACTTCTTCAAGTTCTGGAGAGGTATGGCGTGAGAGGTATTGTGTTGGACATTTGCCGTGGTTATCTTTCGGAACGTACCCAACACGTTAGGATTGGTAACGCTCTCAGTGAGCCGGGGATTGTTCAGATTAGGGTACCGCAGGGCACGGTTCTAGGGCCCATTCTGTTCAATGTATATATTAATTCTGTGTTCCACCTAAACCTTGATGGCGCCGTTATTGCTTACGCTGATGATTCGGCCCTACTGTTTGTTGCCCGAACTTGGGCTGAAGCCAAAGAAAAAATGGTCGCTTCACTAATAAAAGTAAAGAGTTTTTCGATTCATTTAAACTATCTTTGAACACAGATAAAACAAATTACATGGCTTTCTCTATTACTAAAGCAAAAAGGCCGGATTTTTCGGATATTGAAATAGATTTGTTTGATTCCCCTATTAAATAAGTACAAACCACGAAGTACCTGCATCATGATTGACAATCATTTAAAATGGGATTCCCATATTTCATATTTATGCAGTAAAACAAGATACCTTATTCATAAATTTTATCTCCTAAGAGAAATCTTAAGTCACAGAGCGATGATAATGGTTTATAAGTCCCTGTTTGAGCAGATCGTTAGATATGGCCTATTAATTTGGGGTGGTCTCTACAGTGGCGCTTTAGAGTCATTAAACGTAACCCAGAATGGCATACTTCGTGTAAGTTATAAAAAGCCCAGGCTTTACCCAACAAATCTATTATACACTAAAGACATAGTGAATATTCGATCTTTATATGTAATAATGGCCTGTATATTTGTGTTTAAGGATACCAAGAAAGTCATTGTGAGCAATCCCTATAATTCCAGAAGCCAGAGAAATCAGTTGTTGACATTTCCGTCTAGTAAACGTAATATTAATCAAAGATTTATCAATTATCTGGCACCCAAATGCTATAATTTCCTACCTTTAAACTTAAGAAACGCAACATCTAATTTAATCTTTAAAACCAGAATCAAGACTTATGTCCATGAAAATCTTGATCAGTTCCTTCGATTGTTTAATGGTAAATAAACAAATCCTCACGTAATGGTATTTGAATACTGTTTAACTTCTTTGGCAGCTCGGAATTTCAAGTCTAGCCCTAATTCTCCTATCTTTCTCTCATCCCTCTATAGTGTGTGTCTGTGTGTGTGTGTGTGTGTGTGTGTGTGTGTGATATGGTGTGATGGTGTGTGTGTGTGTGTGTGTGTGTGTGTGATGATGTGAGTGTGTGATGGTGTGTGTGTGGGAGTATGTGTGCCCATTATTGGTATGTGTGTGTGTGTGTTGTAATTTGCATATTGCTTTTATGTATTGATTTTTCTTAGTATTAGTATTGATATTTTTTTACTTTTATTTTACTTTTACTTTGTATCCTGTCGCTGATTGATTTGCACATACAGGTATTGCATACCTAGGTGCAGTAATGTTTCCTTGGACTGATATTATTGTTTTGTGACATGGTATATCCCAGTTATGTAAACTAAACTAAATGAATTTGAAATAAAAAATAAAAAAACTTTGTATGATAATACTCAAGATGTTAAATTTCAAGTATTTTTGCCCAAACGTATTGCTGAGACCATATCAGATGATATTGTGGATATTATGAGTAATTCTGGTGGTAAATACACTCTAATTTATTTGGGTCAAGGCATTAATGTTTATGCTGGTAACAATACTAGAACATTAGTAAATTTCGGTTTTTTGGAATAACATTTTTATCTGTAAAGTTACTATTTAATAAACAGACAACGTAATATGTAAATAGTAGAATATGTTTAAAAAATGTAATACTCTTTTAAAACAAATAATCACCTCAGATCACCTACACGTTCCTTTATTTCATTAATAGATGTCTGATTAATTATTCATTTGCCAGTGAAAATAGAAATTTATATCTGAACTGGTTGTCGCGTGCATTAAAGAGAATGGCACAAGATATATTGCGTTATTCAGCGCATGCTGCATCAGATCCCGACTTAATAGAAAGTCAGTATAGAAGATATATGAAGGATTTTGTCAATTTCACGGCAGGAGCACATCTGTGTGAAAAATATTTGTATGGTTCCATTAGTCTAGAAAATTTTTGTGCTGAAATGGTTGGTGAAGACCTGAAAGCATTCCTTGTTGAGGTGCCAAATTTACCAAAGGAGTTAATAACGAAATATCAATTGATTCCTGAAGCCAACTCAGACGATGTTAATGCTGGTGATGCTATGATGAATACACAAAAATAGGAAGATCGCAACATTTTATAACATTGTACAAATCAAATTAATATGTATTTTCCAATAAATATTTTTTTAATTTTTGTGTTCGTATTATTTTCTATGGTATAAGATATAAAAATAAAAACACATTACGGTTTAAGCAAAAAATCTATTTTCTGAGCGTATATAAAACTTGGAACTAAATTAAAAAATGGTATAATTTACGTTTTCTCATACATGTAGTCCAAAACCATTATTCTTCATCGTCGTTAGCATGATTTGTTTCCTCCAAATCGTCTTCGTTAGCGTAATCAAGTGTTGTAAAAAAGTCGATTTTTGAATAAATTGTTTAATGTGTTCTTGCTCTTTTAACTTTTTTTATAGTTGAGCCAGATGGTGCATATAATGTGCTTAACGATTCAAATAAAGGCTGACAGTACAATATTTACTGAAAAACTTCCTATTTTTCTTTAATTTCCCTATCGTTTTTGTATATTAGTGGTAACAGATCTTTATTAAATATGGAAGCAATTGTCACAGCAAACCTATGAATTTCTTTTTCAACAAATTTTTGCGTAGCGGCATCATCATTATTTGTTGGTTCTTTCGAGTTAAAGATTTTCCTTCAAGATCATAATTTCCATCGGGTGTAAGTTTAAAGCCTATTCCTGGTGGCCCACGTATTAACCGTTGATTTTCAAACATTTTTTGACGCCCAAATTTATCAATAGTGTTAACGCAACTCATTTTTAAATTAAACTAAGTTGCTTTTGCATACACCACCTGTTTTATACAAAATTATAAGCAATGCTGTGAAACTTGTTAGACAAGAAGATTTAACACATTATTTTGCGACATTCGCTTGTTAATTTCAACTGACTTCTTTTTTCGACAAATTTGACCCTGTAGTTCCTTCTTTCCTTGTCGTCTTTCTCCGCGTTTGTGACAACTTGTTCCCTTTCCCTAAACTAATACACAGTGCTGAAATAATCAGGAGTATTTAAACACATAACCTTGAGATATGTGACCTTCAAAATTTTCCCCCCATCCATTTACATTTTGACCTACAATTTACTCTCCCTTCCCATTACCTTTTTCTATAGAGTATATTAATGCTGTGTCCTAGTGTCTTTGGAATCATTAGATTACAAGTCTTAACAGTTTCGGTACTTATAATATTATTTTAAACTCTTCAGTTACAATGCAGTCTGGTGCAGAACGTCCAATCGCATATATTCAACCATTTTCTATTAATGGGCGATATATGTGTAATAACGGTAATAATTATATAGTAATAACAAACAAGAGTATGGGTTTCTGTTATTTGTGTAACACAAATTTCAATGAAGAGCGACGAACAAGAGCCTATGAAACACGTTCCAATGTAGTTGCCATACCGGATAGTCCGAGGTCACCATCACCAGACCAGCCACCTGTAAGAAGAAGAAGAGTGTCATTTAACGATTCACAGCAGCAGTCACACTTGGTCAGATGTTCAAGAAGTCCATCTCCGGTCCCATCATTATCACCATTACCACATGTTGAATGTTTAGGAAATGTAAGAAGCCCGTCCCCGATATTTAGTCAAGAGGGACAAAGTTGTAATTTCACTTCACCTAGCCGTACAACAACTCCAGATTAGCCACTAGATCTTTCCAATCCAGCTATAGCCTTATCACCATCGTTGCACACCGAATCTTTAAGAAATACAAGAAGCCCGTCTCCGATATTTAGTCAAGAGGGACAAGGTTGGAATTTCACCTAACCTAGCCGTACAACAACTCCAGATGAGCGATCATTTTTAAATATTGCTACTTTTCCTTCGTGAAAACGTACTTCTGAATTGCCAACAAACATCATTTTCTTATCCGATTTGGAACCGAAACGTACCCCATAAATGGTATCATACTGAGATGGATACGGTTTTACTCCGCCTAAATACGAAGAGATTTTTTTGTGTGATGATTTATCCAGCGATTGATGAAATTTTGTCGTAGCTGAATGGGGTGTTATTTAAAGTCCAATTGCTCAATCGATTTTCCTGATGAAGATGGTGTTGCATATATTGGTTCCTCTCTTTCAGTATCTGTTGTGTCCGTTAGATTTTTTCTTGTGATTTCATCTCTTTGTGTTTCAGGTGTAGATGTATGAAAATAACTCTATGGAAAATTGAAATCGAACGTTTCTGATGGTTCTTTTAATTTGGTGCTAATAAAAGGCTGCGATTTTATTTCAGGTTCTTGTTTTACATTGGCTGCTTTTTGCTTTACCACTTTTGATATACATAGATGTCAGAGGTTTTGTAACCGGCTCGTAAAATTTCTCCAATTCAAATTTATTTTGGGCTTGGTTTGCTTTTATCTGTCTAATTTTTTTTCTTACAGCATCTGTAGCTTCCACCAGTTTCCGTTTTAAATCAATGTTTGTATCCGTGATGTTAACGGGGTATAGTCCAAAAACGAAATGAGGTGTTTCCGGTGTCATTACAGAATTATATAGCTATCAAATCCTTTCCAATCCAGCTATAGCCTTATCACCATCGTTGCACACCGAATCTTTAAGAAATACAAGAAGCCCGTCCCCGGTATTTAACGAAGATGGTCCACACTTGACTGTAAATTCACCAGCATCATCGGGTGGTTCGTCTAGTCGCACACCATCACTTCTAGATGCACCGCTTGATTCTTCTGATGAAGAACACCTAAGAGAGATTAGCAACGCCAGTGATGATGAAGAACGAGTGTTCCGGGCCATATGTTAACGAAAAAGTGAATTAAGACAATTTGGCTATAGCCCCTAAGTTATATGTAGGTACTAAATAAAACATTTATATCTTAATATGCATTTATTTTTTGTGACATACCTTATAAAATAACACAAATATAAATATATTATTTAAACAATATCTGACTTATCCATCCAAGAATTAAACTGATTTGGAAAACCTAACCATTTTATATATAATTGCGCTTTATTATCCTTTTTGCGTTGACGAAGAACTTTTTCTACCAAATAAACACCAGGACTTTGCGTCTTTTGTAATTCTGCTTCATAAAAACACCCCTTAATTGGTTGGCCATCCATAGATTCTAACAGATAGGTGGGTGGATTTGTAAAATTAACTTTTACTATTTTAAACAGTTTTGTCGACCATGATGGGGTGTAGCCCTTATCAAATACGCTCTTATATTTGCTTATACGCACCACGTCACCCAAACGAAATTTAAACTTTCTAGGTACAACTTTAATATGATTATATGCTTCAATATTCGTGTATGGTTTAACATCTATTGGTTTCTTTCCAGTGGTGCGATGTTTGGTGTGATTATAAATTTTCGTTATCGATGGTAGAAGCTGTAACCATTTGTAGGTCCCTCTGGCCGAAAACTGTTTATATAAAAGATTTTTAAGTGTTCTTATAACTCGCTCAACAATAGCCGCCTTTTTGGTGCTATACGTGGAATAATGATTAATGTTGTGTTCTTTCATAAGACTTTGAAAATTTTTATTATAAAATTCCTTTCCTTGGTCACTTTGCAAATTTATTGGTGTGTAAGCTGCTTCTTTAATAATATCATCCATCGCATTACTAACTTCTACTCCTGTTTTGTTTCTAATTGGTCTAGTGTACACGTATTTTGAATAACAATTTATTCATACAAGAATATAACGAAATCCGCCGTTTTCATTAGCATACTGTTGCATTTCTGCCAAATCTATTTGCCACAAATCTCTGTATCCCTTAATTATGGTACGTCTTCTAGGAAAATTTTTTCTTGCATTCTTATGAAGTTATTTAACTATTTTGAGCTTTTCATTGCTAGGCTCCATGTCTCAGCGAACACTGATCAAAAGATACGATTGTATTACTTAACAAATGATACCTTCTTCTCGAAGTTCTTCTATAATGGATATAATTTCATTATCGTGTCCGGTGTGACCAGCAATCTTAGAACTCCATAATAATTTTAATGAATCTACTAATTCCTTTGGCTTGTTCCAGTAAACATAGTTGGTACAGGAAGAGACATCTTTCTTTGCAGGTAATTTGTTACCTGTATTTTTTCGAATAGTACCCCCCAATTTAGTTCCTGTTATTAACGGTTTTATTATACGAACATATTTTGGCCATCGGGTCTCTGTTAATTCTTGATTTTTATTATAGTGTTTATGGGCAGCATTTGTTAGCTCTAAAATGTCTTTATAATCTTGAAGTATTTTTGGGCTTATCCTTTCCTCATTATTTATTACTGGTGGATTCTTTAGAAAAAGTAAGTCGTAAAGATCCTTAGTGCTCTGAAATATGGCGACACTGCGATCATTTTTAAATATTGCTACTTTTCCTTCGTAAAAACGTACTTCTGAATTGCCAACAAACATCTTTTTCTTATCCGATTTGGAACCGAAACGTACCCCATAAATGGTATCATACTGAGATGGATACCGTTTCAATCCGCCTAAATACGAAGAGATTTTTTTGTGTGATGATTTATCCAGCGATTGATGAAATTTTGTCGTAGCTGAATGGGGTGTTATTTAAAGTCCAATTGCTCAATCGATTTTCCTGATGAAGATGGTGTTGCATATATTGGTTCCTCTCTTTCAGTATCTGTTGTGTCCATTAGATTTTTTCTTGTGATTTCATCTCTTTGCGTTTCAGGTGTAGATGTATGAAAATAACTCTATGGAAAATTGAAATCGAATGTTTCTGATGGTTCTTTTAATTTGGTGCTAATAAAAGGCTGCGATTTTATTTCAAGTTCTTGTTTTACATTGGCTGCTTTTTGCTTTACCACTTTCGATATAGATGTCCGAGGTTTTGTAACCGGCTCGTAAAATTTCTCCAATTCAAATTTATTTTGGGCTTGGTTTGGTTTTATCTGTCTAAATTTTTTTTTACAGCATCTGTAGCTTCCACCAGTTTCCGTTTTAAATCAACGTTTGTATCCATGATGTTAACGGGGTATCGTCCAAAAACGAAATGAGGTGTTTCCGGTGTCATTACAGAAATATATAGCTATCAAATCCTTTACGATATCTTCCAGCATTTAGGTCACTATCTTTGTCAATGACTAAAAAACCATATTTGTTGTCCCAGCATTTGGAACACATTTCTTGAAATTTCTGAAATGAAACATCTGGTGAAACACGATCAAAATATATGTGTCGTAAATTCATCTCATCCTGTTTAAACATAATAATTAAATTAGCGTTATCACGTACTAGTTGCTTCGGAACTCTAGAATACGTTTGCGCTAAATAAAAAGAATCGATGTTTTTATGACGTCCCATGCTGAAATATGAACGTATCACATCCTGCTTTTCACACATAACATCATCAAAAATAAAAACTGAATTTGGTTTGGCATCTGAAGGTTCTACAATGTTTGATGCATCGCTAAAAGTATAGTAGCCTAACCCTTTAATCGGTGACAAAATGCTCCTTAAATATTCATATTTTGGCTGATATAATGATTTGGAATATATGTAAATATTTTCAAAACGCAGTCCTAAAGGATGAGTAAGCAGAGAAATCATAACATTTGTTTTTCCACAATTTGATGGTCCTATTACTAGTCCACTAATTGATAAAATGGTAGTAAAGGACCATGTCGTCTTATGACATGGCGCGCATGTCCGGATCCGACTTTTTCATCCAAGTTGTCGATATCAAGTTTCTCTTTAAGCTTAACAATTCGCATTTTACATACAATAGAAGTTACTATTTTATAATTGACTGTTGGTGTTACTTCTCAGTTAAATGTCACCCTCCAAACGAAGTGGACGGTCCCGTATTTTGAAGAAGACTGGAAGCGGTTTAGTGAATTCGATTATTAATAAGCTTCCTTTCGAGTTTCATATACCCGGCTACCAGTTTTGTGGACCTGGTACAAAAATTTTAAAACGCGTAGCAAGAGGTGATCAAGGAATTAATTCTTTAGTCGCAGCCTGCAAGAAACACGATTTGTCGTATCTAAATAACAAGAACTTAAGTGTGCGACATCAAGCCGATAACGAACTTGAACAACGTGCTTGGGAAAGAGTTAAATCGAAAGAAGCAAGTTTAAGTGAAAAAGCTGCTGCTTGGTTAGTAACTAATATAATGAAAACGAAACATCGATTTGGGATGGGCGTATCACGTGTTTCAATAAAAAAACTGTCAGAGGAAAACCAAGGAAAGCTAGACCGAAACCCAATAAACGTGTAAAAAAAGTGTCTTTTGGATCATTTATTAGAATACCCATTCGTGCAGAACTATTAAAAGATGGAGGTAAAAAGTTTATTTAAAAAAATGTTATTAGAGCTTCTAAAGTGGCATTGGCGGCCGCTCGAAAATCAGTGAAAAATGTTGGTGGAAAACGAAAAATTCGTACGCCTAGAATACCTATACCCACAGTGGGTGGCTTCCTGCTTTTAATACCGATATTTGCAGGTTTGTCAGCATTAGGGTCTCTAGCAGGTGGGGCAGCTGGAATAGTGCGAGCTATAAAAACAGTAAAAAACGCAAATGTACAGAAAACAGAGGGCTCATTAAGTTTAAATTGGAAAGGAAATGGTTTGTTCCTAAAACCATATACAGGGTGACGCGGATCTAAATGAACATACTTCAACACAAGACAAAGAATACCTTGGGGGTTCTTAATCACCCATCTTTGATGGTTCAATTGTCGATAGTTAATAAGATACAGGGTGTTTTATGAACTTCAGCAATTTTTTGTTCTTGTCATATTTTTTAATGCACTCCGTATAAAATTTTCATATTGGGTCAACATCTGTAACCTATCTGTCTCTTAAAATTGCAGTATCAGAAAATTTTAAATTCCAGGCCCGTATTAAAAAAAGTTGACATTTTCAATTTTTACATTTTTAACACCCTGTATATCAATTTTTTCAAAATATTATTTTTTTATTGGAAAGAGCATAAAGAATTGACCCTAACGGCATAATTTTCAAAGTTCCCGCACCCATCACTTGATTAGAATAAATGGTTGTTTTGTAAAAAATTTCAAAATGGTGCATATTTGGAAATTAGAAATTAAGAAAATAACAATAAAAAAGCAAAAACTGCTTCCGAAGTAAAAAAATAAATGTACTAAACGTTTAATAGTTTTAACGAGACTAAATTTTAGGGAACAACACAACAACAAATAACAAAGTAATAATAATAATAACAAAACTGCAAGATAATGATTGCTTTTTAGACATCGACAAAAAATCGTAAATTACAGTCAGAAATTTCAAACTTTGTGAAGTAGGCTTTGCCTCATTTAAAAACAAACCAAAGACTATCGAGTTACTGTTCCATAGCAACAATTCAAGTCACTATCAGATATGTGACAGTTGTCTGACCTTTGTTAGTATTCGGTTAACAATTATTGCAATTTTCTGTTGAAGATGCCTTACCAATTTTCAAATGCCGAACATGCCGACATTATTTTTGTATACGGTTTTTGTAACGGTAATGGAAGAGCTGCTGTTCGGGAATATCGTAGGCGATTTCCGGGTAGAAGATGTCCATATCACAAAACATTTGCAAATGTATTTTTATTTGCTGGAGAACATGGACATTTTCCCACCGACAATAATATTGATCAACCAATACGACATCCAGTTCAGGAGGAAGAAGATATCTTAAATCTTGTTGAAGATAATCCCAAAACATCTACTCGAAAAATTGCGACACGTCTAGGAATCCCGCAAAAAAGAGTTAATGTAACACTGCAAAAGGAAGGCTTGCATCCGTTTCATGTTCAAGAAGTTCAAAGATTGGAACCTGGCGATTATGCAAACCGGTTACTCTTTTGCCAGTGGCTCAGTAGACACCAAAGGAGTCTTTATCGAATCCTCTGGACCGATGAAGCACAATTTACCAGAGATGGTGTAAATAATTCAAGGAATTCCCATGTATGGTCGTTAGAAAATCCACATGCCATCAGACAATCGCATTCGCAGCACAAATTTTCCATAAACGTTTGGGCAGGTATAATAAATAATAAATTAATTGGGCCGCACTTTTTTGCTGAAAGATTAGATGGAAATCAATATTTAAATTTTTTACAAAACATTTTGCCAGGACTTATGCAGAATGAAAATGCTAACGTGAGAGGGCTCTTTTTCAACATGATGGGGCCCCACCACATTTTGCAAGGGTTGTATCTGAATTTTTAAATATTACGTTTCCTAACAGATGGATAGGCCGTGGAGGGCCCCATTTATGGCCAGCCAGGTCGCCGGACTTTAATCCTATGGACTTTTTTTTCTGGGGGAATATGAAAAATTTGGTTTATTCAGAAGAAATCAACACGCGGGAGCAGCTTTTGCAACGAATTATTAATGCTTTTCAGGAAATAAAAAATAACCCAGACGCAATTAGAAAAGCAGTGTCAAATTTAAACATCAGAAGACGAAGATGTGAACAAGCCAATGGAGGGCATTTTGAACAGCTTCTTAAATAACAGTGTTCTGCTAAAGTGCTCTTAAAATTAATTCTTGCTAAAACTTTTTCTATGTATTAGATTTTAAGCAGTCGATTTTAACTTGCAGTTTTGTTATTATTATTATTACTTTGTTATTTGTTGTTGTGTTGTTCCCTAAAATTTAGTCTCGTTAAAACTATTAAACGTTTAGTACATTTATTTTTTTACTTCGAAAGCAGTTTTTGCTTTTTTATTGTTATTTTCTTAATTTCTAATTTCCAAATATGCACCATTTTGAAATTTTTTACAAAACAACCATTTATTCTAATCAAGTGATGGGTGCGGGAACTTTGAAAATTATGCCGTTAGGGTCAATTCTTTATGCTCTTTCCAATAAAAAAATAATATTTTGAAAAAATTGATATACAGGGTGTTAAAAATGTAAAAATTGAAAATGTCAACTTTTTTTAATACGGGCCTGGAATTTAAAATTTTCTGATACTGCAATTTTAAGCGACAGATAGGTTACAGATGTTGACCCAATATGAAAATTTTATACGGAGTGCATTAAAAAATATGACAAGAACAAAAAATTGCTGAAGTTCATAAAACACCCTGTATCTTATTAACTATCGACAATTGAACTATCAAAGATGGGTGATTAAGAACCCCCAAGGTATTCTTTGTCTTGTGTTGAAGTATGTTCATTTAGATCCGCGTCACCCTGTATATCGGGTTTAGGATTATTTATGAGCAACAATAAACAAAAAAAAACTAATTAATTTGCTACCCAAACGACCTCTATCCAATACTGATCTGGAAAAGTATGCTTTGCTAATGAAAATTCTATATTTCAGAGGCGTATTTCTGAGAGATGCCTTTCCAGCACGCGGTCCGCGACAACACGAAGCAGCAATAATTAATTTGGAGAGTATAAAGGGAATAGGGACTCACTGGGTAGCACATAAAAAGGTTAATTCAGATGTAGCTTACTACGATAGCTTCGGCGATTTAACCCCACCTTTGGAATTAATACAATATTTAAAAACTGGTTCTGAGTCAGCACATAATATTTACTATACATACAACCGTCAACCGAAATTTGGAACAGTGTGGTGTGGGCATTTGTGCTTGAAGTTTCTCTCTACACATTAAACTAAATAGAAATGACCCCACAGATGGATCGTGACAATTATAAAAAGATGCACTTATCTCTTAAAGCATTCTCCGATCTTGGTGGATTATTAAAAATGACTAGGGAAGAGTTACAAAACATGCCTAAAGAAGTAATGATTGCTTGTGCACCGAAAGTATATATAATATACCGCCGCTGGATAATAACACCACCACCACACCATAAGGTTTCTATGTATACCGGTGCTAGATATTAAATTACATGCATACCGATTCTGAATATAAATGTGGTGATTCCGATTCTGAATATATGCGGGATTCCGGTTCTGAATATGCATCGCGACCTACCTGGCCGCTCGCTGAGCTTTTGTTTTCACTTCACCTTAAACCCCGACGAATGCAAATATAATAACACCACCACCGCGCCATATGGTTTTCATGTATACCGGTGGTACATGCATACCGGAGCTGAATATTGATTCCGATTCTACATAAGTGGCAGGACCTAACGTAAGGAACTCTCAGTGTTCACCACGTACCGTCGAAGAAAGTAGTTATGCAAATTAAATGATTATTGTGTAGTTTATTATAATGGAACCCATCAGTGAATACTATTTTCAAGTAAAAGTTGGACTGACCGATAAACAGTGTCCCAATAAAATTATATAATCGACGCCCTTGTTAGACTTCATACCAGAGAACAAAGTAAGAATCGTAAAAGTGCCATTTACGATAAATCGCATAGATATTTGTGGATCATTTTCCAAGGAACTTGGCCCTGGAATTTGTTTTATAAAATTTGGTCATGAAGAATGGAAAACAATTAATTTTCACTCTACGGTACATGATAACTTATTAATTAGCTGTTTGCGAACAGAACACTCTCCTGATAATACGGATATTAGAATTAAAGTGATATTTCCAAAGCAGTGGGATTATACAGAAGACGATGGAGGGGTACAAACATTGGATTACGAAGACTTACCGTTGGCCAGTGGAGTGTCAGTATTAGAATTTTCAAAGGACATTACCGACTTTTATGAAGATGTAGATGACAGTATGAGTTATAATATAATGTATATAATATGAATAAATTAAATATTAACTATTGGGTTGTTTTACTCTATTTTAAAACAAAAACAAAAAAAAAGTTAAAATATTTTCTTAAAAAATTAAGATTGCATTACAAGTTGATCATATAACAAAAGTACATTAAATAAAGAACATACACAATCATTATTTAAGTGATAAAAACATTTAGGGGCGTCCTTTTTAAGGGCTGGTTGCTCATCTAACTCTACAATGGGACTGCTAGAGTATTTTCTTAAAAAGTCTGCTTTTTCCTTTCCCTTAACGTAAATGATGGTAGCTTTTTCTGTTAAATTCTTCACAATATAGCAAATTTGTATAAGGGTGTATGTCCTTCATTCCAGTCAATGCAGTGATTGTTGCGATTTGCCACTTTGTCTGCTTTAATGCAGCTGGTGATAAACAAGCCAATCCGAAGGGTGGCTTAAAAACATAATGACTGCTTCTATGACCGTCGTACGCCGCTAATTCCTTCGGTATAAGTTTATCCGCCCTAAAGGCTTGGAAATCCATTATTAGACGAACGGAAGCCATTATGTCTCGGGAACGTGTTTAAAGAGACTAAACCATGTTGGATTATTAAATTTGTCTAACCATTTTTGTTAAAGGGCTATAACTAAATAATTTGTCATGAAGTATAAGACAGTAAGCCGACGTACCCTCTTCGGTGGACTTCAGTTTCAAATTCAATTCGCATAACTACAGAACCGGTTTGCATACTAATTTTTTGATGTGAACAGTCGATATAGGCTATGGGACAAACTTCTTTAAATTCGCCAGGAGTAAAAACGGGTTCATGGATTTTTCATAATATGACGATCTAAAATTTGTAAACATATCATATAACGAGGCAAACTTGTTTTCTTCAAAGTTGAAATGCAAGTCATGGTAAGGATATCGATCCGAATTTAAAAATACTCTTATGTTGGTTAAAGAACAATGTTCAAATTTGCTCATATTTTCCTTTAGTTTGCCCTTTTTGTCCTTGGATAGGGCAAATAAGACATGTGACGGGGATTCTAATTTACTGGTGGTCTTCACTGGCCACGTGTGACGTGTAGCCGATGATAGGGTAGCATATTCTACTAATTCCCAGCTCCTAAAACCCATAACGATATCGATATTTTTTTCTAATATTTCAGTAAGCGCTAACTGTTGCGGTATATCGACAGTAATATGGGGAATCTTCCAACATAGCTTATCGATTGAGACCTTGGGGGTTTCACTTTCCATCTTCCCAGACTACGGCGTCTAGATCATTGCTAGCACGAATTAAAACCAATTCTTGCTTCACACCCATCATGATTTTATGATAATCTTCAAAAAATCCCATGAGCGTTTTAATGGAATGCAAACATTAAATGCTCCTTTGTCGGTAACAGTCATGGCAGAGTCAGATTTGGGGAACCATCCCGCATTTTGTAACTTTAAGATCTCATTGGTATTACAAGACAGGTATCCTTTCATCGTAGACGTCAGACCCACATTCCCAACGGAATCAACTGTAATGCCATTGATTTCATAACGTACTTCTCGAAAAAGATAGGCAACTCCATTATTAATAAATTAAAGTTTAGTAGCTTTTGTACCATCATCTTTGGTTAATTTTCCTTCGATGTATAAATAGCTCTCGGCAGGTAATGTGTAGGTATTGAGGTCTTGAACGCCTATTCGAATTTCGTCGTTGTAATCAAATTGCGAAGTAACAAAGGGTTGATAGGTATGCAGTTCCGAGCTGACGATAGAGTTGTCGACAGAGTTTTTCAGTAACATTGAAGATACTCATGTTAAAGAAGTACTTTTAAACCAAGTGAACGAAGGAACAAATGATTTTTAGCTGTTAAACGTTTGATGCTGGGTTTAGAACTACAAAGAGTACTTTTATGGGGTAGTCTTTTATAAAGTTGTTCAAATTTGTTTTTGTGTTTTGAAGAATTATATCTGATTGGCATCGTTAACTGACGATAGGGTTTTTATATGTAGTCAAACTGTAATGGTTTCACCTCTAAAATTTATTAAACGAAAACCTTGATCAAGCACTTGTATGGTAATGTTGTTGATTGCCTTTACACTGACAGGAAAGTACAGAATGGGAAGGGGCGATTCGACTATTTTATGCCCTGGAGATACAGATGGGAAAAACTGATGAATTATGTGGACAGGTTTTCCATTGTGAAATGAACCAGTAACTATGTTACAATCAATACAGATAGCATTGACTTTTAATATGGCTGTTACGTTGTCAGACTCGGATTTCTTATTCGGAGGAATAATTTTCTTATCAAATTCAAGCAATTTTTCAATTGAATCATCATGTATAAAATTAATCGATTGAGTGCACTTGATTGTACATTTAAGGGTATTTGGGTTGCCTTCAAGAGATAAATAAATTTTTTCCCTTGGGTAATGCTCCAATAATTCCATTTTAATATAGCGTTTGATATTTGAAATCTCATATATGAGCCATCCGGAATGGTTATGGATTTGTCCCCGATGTAAAATTTGTTACAACCCTTTTCAATATTTGGTATTGTCATAAAAGTTTCAAAGTCTGCCAAACCTAGAACGTACTCCTTATCTTCGTCTAAATATATCGGGGGATTAAAATCTGCACTTAAAATCGACTTATTATCGGAAATTGTAACTGTAGTTGACATTTTGACACTTGAAAGCTTTAAGTTCTAATGTTGCTACATTGCTGGTTGTACATATTATATAGAAATTTAAGGCACAGTTGTCCACAGTTGTATGAATCATACGATTGTAATGTGTCATAATTATATTGCACTACACGACTTGCAAAATAATTATTAAGTTCAAGGGGTGGCTTCAAATTTCCAAATGGGTCAAAATATATTGCGTTTTTCCCTTGTTTTAGGTAGGCTGTCCAATGAGTTCCACCACCATTTTTATCATCTAAATTAACAACGCCGCACTCATGTGTATTTATCTTCTTAGGCAATTTTTTTCTCATAAAGACACCTCTAAAATGGGGAATTTTAAGAATATGTGCATACTTTTTTAAGTCTACGTTTGTTAAGGCATGCTTAGGAAGAATCATCGGAAGTTTTTTTAAAAGGTGCCAAAAACATCCCCTTACCAACCTTCGGTTGTGGCTTAAAATACAAGCCTTTACCCTTTGCCATTTCTTCCATAGCTTTATTATGTCTCTGAGTTTCATCTAGTTGTTTTTTTGCAGTCTTTGCGTCAATAACTGTTTTCGCTATAGTGGCGGCACCACCACCCAATGCACCTAAAGTCCCAAGAAGGGGTAGCAAGAATGGTAAAAAGCCACCAATCTTTTTTGGTGTCTTAATAACGCGCTTAATTCCACGCTTTACGCGCTTTTTTAGACCCATTACAAGTTTACGTTTGGCCCTCATTGCTCCGGTCACTCCTAAAGCAGCAAGCCTTTCTGCAAACGAAGCGTCTTTTGCTTTTACACGCTCCCAAGATTTTTCTGCTAACACCTTATCAGCCTTGTGTCTAGATTCCAAATCTTTTGACTGTGAATAGGCAATGTCGTGTTCCTTGCAAGCGTTATCTAAGGGATTTATTCCGAGCTGATTAATTCGCTTTTCTAATTTGTGACAGGTCATTTTTGTCACCGAATTAGTTTTTGTTTTAATGCTTAATTTATTCACGAAGGCCTGTCTAGTTTTATTTTATAGTTTACCTTAATGTAATAGTTGTGTCCCCACACGTACACGTTTGATCTGCCCTGTTCCCAGGCTAGTTTCTACGGTTTCTGTTCTGGCTAATTGCTGCTAGCTGTCCTCAAGTCAGCTGTCCTTCGTTTGAAGCTTGTAGATTTAACATCTTTCTCTTTTGTTGGGCCCTGTACTTCGGGTCTGCGCCCTGCTTAACGTTCCCCCTGTGTACAGACAGTCGCCTTTAGTCTATTTATGATAACATATTTTTAGAGAATAAATTTTAAAAGACTACCTACATTTTGAATGAGATTTAATCCCGGTGTTTTCCACTGCCTTCACTGTCCTGGATTCCTGAATCTAGCGTTCTCTATTAATTAAACTCCAAGATTTCCTTCTCTTTTCCTTTCCAAGATCTTGTTTTTGAATTCTGCAAACATGCTAATGGGTTGAGTTATATATTGAAGGCTGAGACGGTGGTGTGCTCCGTTCGGCGGAACTATATGGTGGGACTGTTTCCAGTTCGGACCGCGAGGTCGATTCAGGTAGAGACGGTGCATCGGGGGTAAGAATCAACTGGTCTGGTCGCATACACGAACAGTCCCAAAGCGCTTTTGGGAGCCGTCGATTTATGAACACGGCTGGTGCAGTGTCATTTTCGAGTGTGGGAAGGTTGGAATTTTGTAGCACTACATCATCGTCTTCCTTTCTGTAGTTTCGACATTCGGGGTTTCAGCTGTTAGTATTTGGATGCATCGTACTGAAATAGTGCGTCTCGATCAGTACCGGCGTAGGTACCTATAACGGTCAGTATTTCCGTGACTTTATTGTTTCACGCCAGGGGTCTCTGTACAATTGTAGCGTCTTTGTTTGGTGGCGTGGCGACAATTGGGGTGGTCAGTGCAGTACGGAAGGACACCATTTTGTCATGTGTCTGTGGTGGGAGGAAGTGTCATATGATTCTTCCGACACGAGGCATAGGCCGGTCACTTCCACTCTACCCTTCGAAGCAATTGTTCCATGGTCCCTATCTTAAAGTTTCAGTTTTGAAATTCTAGTTCTTTTTTTTTGGATTAAAAAGTCAGGGACCGTGTTTAAATTCTTGAAGAATTTGTTTCTGCAAGACGCAGGATATTTTTGGGCGACTTCGTTCGAGGATAGGTGAGTTTTTGTCCGTTTGTTTTGTCTACCCGTAGACGCCATGTGCATGCTGAAATTTTTCAAGTACTAAGGATTTCTTTCTTTATTTCTATCAAGCCACGAACATCGGCAACAGTTTGGAGGTCCAAACCCTGTGGTAACCTTTGATTTGTGGTGCCTTTTTTGCTGCCTGCAGTTTTGGAATTTCAATCCCTCTTTATCGTTGAAGAGGTGAGTCACTTTGAAGCCTTTTTTTTGCCCCGTGTTTCTCTAATGCTTATTAATCGTTTATTTGTTTTACGCCCATACATTGTAATTTAAATTTCAGCGGTCAATAGTTATCGAAAATGCTGCTTCACAGCACTATTTTCTCAGACTAGTTTTTTTTCGGCTGCTCGGTGTGTGCTACATCTTATTTTGAATTATAATAGCTGACTAAAGTATTACTATAATAACCAAGCTGCTCAACTGCTTTGGTGTTGGTGTTAACTTACCTAATTTGCATTCTTTTGAAAGCGTGGCTATATTTTTTTTATTATTATTATTTACATTTGAACTACTGTAACTACTGGGAATTGTTTTGTTCCTAGGGTCCTTGGTAGGGGCCACGAACCTCCCTACTTCCTCTGTAGGGGCTGAAAAGCATCCCTATTTATTTTTGGCGGGCGCTAAGCAGCCTTCATACCTTCTTCAGTAGGGGCTAAGGAGCCAGCCTACATTTTTTTCTGTTTATGAGGATAGATTTCCTCAGGAAGTTTTTTTTGATCTAAGTTATTTATTTTGCGGGGGCAATATCGCCCTATCAAATTTTGTAAACACTTGTAACAATTTTTTTTTTATTGTACAAATAAATATATATAGGGTAAACTTATTAAGTTGTTTTTATCCAGCACACTGCGCCCTGTGTTTTGATTTTAAGTTATGAATAGCAGGTTTGTCGTGTGAGAAGCAGGTACCTAAACCATCTAGGCGACTTCCAGTTTGCGTCGGTGTAAAAAATCTGGTGGCGTCCAATTGAACCTACCCGGCTACCTGAGCCAAGGGCTAATTTGCACGCGCTCTACTACACCTGCTTCCCTCAGGACACCCTGTTGTTCCTATGTTTTTCTTTAGAGTACTTTTCAGAGTTATTTTTAATGTTCTTTCCAAGTTATAAGCGGTAAGTACTTGGTCAATGATACTCATCATAGTATCTTTGACAGTTTAAAACTAAACACTTTTTCTTTTAACAAAGTGCGTCGCAAATTTTTGGCGCCCAACGTGGGGCGTATTTAAAAAAATTACCGCTTTTTTTTTCCTAATTTTACTCTTGTGCGTCTAGTGAGCTGGATGGAACTTTGAAAATTTCCATCAATTTTAACTCTAACTGTACTAGCCCTGTATTACTGCATTTGATTTTGGCGATTTATTACCGATTTTATTTTACGTCTTGCGTAACTTTGATTGTCTTTGATATTGCGATTTATTACCGATTTTACTTAATTTATTTACGTGACTTTATCTTTGCGTACTGTATTACGATTGCTTGATTACCTTTTTATTATTTCGTGCTATTTTTGCTGAATTTAATTACCTTTATTTGCTGTATTTGACTACACCATTGGTGTAGTTTTGGTAAATTTATTCGATTTACGCGATTATACCTAGATTTGATTTTTTTTATTGACTTTTGAGTTGCTGTTGTTTTTATCCGCTCCAAAATGGATTATAATATGCAAGTTCATTGCCTTCGGAAAGAAATGCTTATTTACGAGCTCACGATTCGTGGAATTCCGGCTAGCAATGCTAATACCGCGAAAGAACTTGTATCATCGTTACGTCCTATTTTAAAAATGGAAAGAAAAGGCAAAATTTTTACTCGTCCGGCCTATAACTTTGTTTTTGACGACGAATGTGACTACATAACCAAAACATTACACGATATTGAGAACGCGATCAAGAATATTTCTGGTGACTCAAACTCTCAACTCTGGACCATTCTTGTGCTGGAACTGTAATAAGCCAGGTCATCGGAATAGCCAGTGCACTGAACAGCGCAGAATCCATTGTTACCGCTGTGGTGCGCCAAATGTGACCAGTAAAAACTGCCCTAAATGTTCTTCGGGAAACGATTCTCGGGAGAGTCGATAGGTCGTAGGACTGCTCCCCTCCCTTTTACTTCACCGAAGTAGTTATCTTTCACCGGCATCAGACCAGGATATATATCCAAAAATTCCCCCCACTCTTCACCCCACCAAATCCCCCCACTCTTCACACTACCAAAATCCCCCCACTCTTCACCCTATCAAAATCCCCCCACTCTTCACCCCACTAAATCCCCCCACTCTTCACCCCACCAAAATCCCCCCACTCTTCACCCCACCAAATCCCCCCACTCTTCACCCCACCAAAATCCCCCCACTCTTCACACCACTCCTCTCCCCTCTCCGCTCCCCTCTCCCCTCCCCTCTCCCCTCCCCTCTCCTCTCCCCTCTCCTCTCCCCTCTCCTCTCAGGAGCTTAAAACCATTCCACAACACGCACTCTTCACACTACCAAATCCTACCACTCTTATATCAAATCACCACTTTTATTGCTATAAATTCTCAATATTTACAGTATTTAACACAATTCACAACGATGTCTGTAGCAGTCCCTATTGATTATTCATGGGACACAGAACATTGCGAAAGCTATAATCCACAAGAGTACATAGAAAACAATTTAATAATAATCAATCCACCTCCCAATCTATCTAAGAGTGCTAAAAAAAAGTTTCGAACTCAACAGAGAAAGAAAGTTCAAGAATTGGAAGCAAAAAGAAAAACTATGTCTTGCCCAACAGCAAATGTAATGTTTAGTCATGTAAGCGGAAAGAAAACCTTGCAGGATTTTACTACAGATGAACTAGAAATGTTACCTTTGGAATATCTAATTAATTATGCAGATCCTTTGGAACTCTTGGATGTATGGGGAAAATTACCAATGTCTTATAAATCGAGTTTTGATCTTCAAATTAAATTGCCATGTTTTACACATTACAATCGTCCTGACTGGAGCACACAATTCGATGGTCCTCCTGTATCCCAGAAATCATGCTTCATGTGCAATAGAAACATAAAGTAGACTAATGTAGATAAACATATTGTTATTTTTGTTCAAAAGTAAACCTGTATTTTAATAAATGTTTTATAAATGTCAAACAAATAATTAGAAGTATTATTCATTAATCCATGGATTTACAGCATCCCACCACCACCAAATCCCCCCACTCTAAATCGTTAAACATCATTACACAAAGCTTCACTCATTTCATCGTATTACAGCGCGTTACTTAAAAGGGTAAGTGCGGTTAAAACGCAAGTGTTGTACTAATTCGAACAATACACAGGTCAATACAGACCCCATATGTAGAGCGGTAGACCCGTCCAAAACAACAAATTTTTTATTTGTGGCTTCACTATTGGAGTAATATTCTTAAAAGTGGGTGGGTTGGAATGTACATACCAAAGTATATCTCCTAACACTCCGTGCGCATGTCTGGCACGCTCGATGTGCGCGTGGTACGCATTTTGGTCTACTGCGCATATAAAAAAAATGGCGGCTCAAAAAAAAAAAAAATGGCGGCTCAAAAAAAAAAATGGCGGCTCAAAAAAAAAAAAGGTTTTTTTATATTTTTCGTTTCTTTACATCTGCGCAATAGGGATGCGCATGAGCATGCCCCGCCCAGACGGATTCTCTTTATATTCTCTTTTCGTTCTTAAGTCTGCAGTCGCACCTTGAGCTCGACAGTTGTGCTTTCTCCTTGTTAGCTATATATCCTCAGCGGTTAGTTAGCGTTGATATTATATTAATTGTTTAGTTTGCAAAAACAGTATTGTGCAAAGTGTTGTGAAACCAGATAAAATATCGCAAGAATGTGTTGAATAAAAGAGTTGTGAAAGCTGAAGATGTTAAAACATAAACATCAAATAAAAGTAAAAAATTTAAAAAGGTGTTTTGTGGACACGCGCTATGAACTTTTAGAATTAGACTGTAGTGATGAAGAACTCTTTACGTTGCTTGAGGAAGGTATAGCGTTATGTAACAATGTTCTTGCAGGATCTATAAAATCAAAACATTTTAATGACCATATAAGTCTTATAAGTTTAGGTTTAGATTTATATGACTGGTTTACCGTAATGAGAGGAAGAAATCTGATTGCGGAAGAATAAGTGTAAGTTTCCCATGCGTTTTTGTTTAGTTCCCATCATGTTTTCATGCAGTGAATGCAACAAGAGTTTTACTCATCAATCGAACGTTCATAGACATAAACGACAAGCATGTCCTTGTATACCATCCTGTTCTCGGGAAAAACGAAAAACCAATACCCAGTTATGTGATATACCGTTGAAAAGATCCATAGTAGAAGACAGACCCCCATTACCTAAACTTACTTTATCGCGATGTAAAGATTGTGATACTTGGTATATAAAAAATAAACTTGCTGCGCATTTACGTTCAAACCTACATAAAAATGCACTTAAATGTATATTATTAAGTATATTGTTAGTAGTGTTTCTATGTTCAATAGATATGATATTATTCAAAGTATATTTGTATTATAAATAAAGTTCAATAATAAAAAACATATCTACCATTGTACAGTATAAGTTAAGATTATATTATTTCAATAAAACTTCAATAGTGACACAGGAATGGAATCAGTTGTATAGAAAATCTTGTATAGAAGAATGTAATTCAAATGTGTGTCTAGTATTATTAAGTATATTGTTAGTAGTGTTTCTATGTTCAATAGGATATATATTATTCAAAGTATATTTGTATTATAAATAAAATTCAATAATAAAAACATATATATATAATAATGGTTTTTATTCATAACAATACCTATAATTATATAACAATTTTACGTTTGCTAATGCACAATGCCATGGATTCACATTTTTGTGAAAATAACATTCTGGAATTTTCTTAAATTTACTTAATTTTGGTTCTTGGGCAATAGGAATAGCGTATATGAAATCTTCATCCAAAAACTTTTTTAAGAAGTTTATTTTTTCATTCCCTTTCACGTAAATTTTGGGCGATTGGTAAACTTCTAACACATTTAACCATTTTGAGATCGAGAGCAGATAACATATTTTTTTGAAATGGTGATTTAAACAGATAATTTGAGCAACGAATACCATCATAAATCGCTAATTCTTTTGGAATGTATCCAAAGGAACTGTTATATCCTTGAATGTCGATAAAAAGTTCTGTCTTACACTCATTCATGGTTAGTCGCTAAATGATGTTTAAATCTATAAGATTAGTGTTTAAATCCCCCCACCACTCTTACTACTCCCCACTACCACGCTTATTATCCCCACTACCACGCTTGCTTATTTAAGCACTCACCCACAGTTCTACAACCATTATTTCAAGCAAGCAACTGAAAATGTATCAACCAACAAGCCAACAAGAGTTTAGTAAGAAGCGCAATGCAGCTCTCATCAATGAAACCATCTACTACATAAACAAATCCAAATCCAAATGGGTCAGCATTGGATTTTCCTTAGAGAGAAAATATATTCCTGTTGTTAAACTCTGTGGATACAAATATAATCAAAATGTCACTTTTAATGAAGATCAATGGATTTCCTTCCTTAATAATCAAGGAATTATGTTAAGTTTCATTTATTCCAACAGCACCGGGTGGCAACCCATGAAGGGAAATGGTTATGAGATTCACTTTGTGTTTATTGGTGATGCAAGAATAATTAAGATTACACAAGATGGAGGTAATGAAGTATTCCTAGCTGGTGATACCATAAATGAATTAGTAAACTTGGCAAATTTAATCAAATATCGTGTTGATATCTTAAAAAACCAGGAATTTTCCAAATATTACAATATTTTAGTTAGTGGAATCTCTATGAAAAATGGCGATTTGTTAAAAAATGTATAAGATGTTATTTCACCTATGGAAAATAGTTTAAATGTTTGCTGTGTTTTAGAATTATTAAACTTTTACTCAGATTGTGTTCTGGTGGATGTAGAAACATTCGTATGTAATGAATTTGTAAAAAGTTGTATTGAAAATAAAAATGTATAGGTATATTTTTCTTTTTATTCCACCCACCTCCTAAATTAATTTTTAAAGCTATGAACTTACTTTAAGTGTCACATACTCATACAAGATGTGGTTAGCATATACATCTCAACGAGTAGCATATAACCTAACAAGCGCTATAGATAATCTATCACAACACTTTAGTAACTTAAAATTTGATGCTGTCCATGAAGCCGAGTATGGATTCGAAAGATTTTATACGTATGAGGAATGTATGGATATGGCTAGAAAATATGAAAAAGCAGCAGAAGCCTGTAACATATATTTTCATACTTCTGATCTCTCTTATGTTAACCGGGTGGCAACCCATGAAGGGAGATGGTTATGAGAATCACTTTGTGTTTATTGGTGTTGCAAGAATAATTAAGATTACACAAGATGTTGGTAATGTAGTATTCCTAGCTGGTGATACTATAAATGAATTAGTGAACTTGACAAATTTAATCAAATATCGTTTTGATATCTTAAAAACCAGGAATTTTCCAAATATTTCAATATTTTAGTTAGTGGAATCTCTATGAAAAAATGGTGATTTGTTAAAAAATGTATATGATGTTATTTCACCTATGGAAAATAGTTTAAATGTTTGTAGTGTTTTAGAATTATTAAACGTTTATTCTGATTGCGTTGTGGAGGATGTAGAAACGTTCGCATGTAGTGAATTTGTAAAGACTTGTATTGAAAAATAAAATTTTAAAATATATTTTTCCTTTTTATTCCTCCCACCTCCTATTCCCCCCACCTCCTATTATAAATTAATATTTAAAGCTCTGAACTTATTTTAAGTCTCACATACTCATACAAGATGTGGTTAGAATATACATCTCAACGAGTAGCATATAACCTAACAAGCGCTATAGAGAATCTATCACATGACTTTAGTAACTTAAAATTTGATGCTGCCCATGAAGCCGAGTATGGATTCGAAAGATTTTATACATATGATGAATGCATGGATATGGAAAGAAAGTATGAAAAAGCTGCAGAAGCCTGTAACATATATTTACATACTTCTGATTTAAAGTCTTTTCTGCAAACCATAAAGGAAATGGGATTTGAGGAGCATTTGGGTGAAGTAAAACAGTTTATTCCACAAGACATCATTGAAGAAATATTTGAAACCTAATTTATATCAAATAAAAAACTTTATTTCATTTATGTGTTTTATTCAATCATTAAATAATTATTATATAAATTGTATACATTAGTAAGTGCACATATACATGGTGATTTAGAATGATAAAAACAATGAGCTTCTCCTTCTTGTAACGATGGATTTTCATCAAGTTCCATGACTGGTTTTAATGAATATTTTCGAATGTATTCGGATTTCTCTCTCCTTTTTACTACCTCTCCTATGCCACCTCTCTCTTATGCTACCTCTCTCTTATGCTACCTCTCTCTTATGCCACCTCTCCCTACCACTCCTCTCGCTTATGCTACCACTCCTCTCTCTTATGCTACCTCTCTTTTACTAGCTCTCCTCTCCTATGATACCTCTCTCTCGCTTTTACTAGCTCTCTCCTCTCTCTTATGATACATACCTCCCTACCACCTCTCTTTCTTATGTTACTTTCTCGCTCTCTCCCTATGCTACTTCTTGCATACAAGCTGCCGTTTTACCATTTGTTTCAAACATTACATAGTTCTAACGTATAAAAAAGAATGTACAAAAAGGTATAAAATGTCTATTTTTTCTGAATTTGGTTTCAGATTTTTCCAATTTATCTTTATAATATTGTTTATTACCTATACCAAATTTAAATTAGATTTATCAGCCACATCGCCAGCTAAAAGCTTGGTTTTTCTCTTCCGAGCCAGAAAACTATTTCTTCCATGCCTAATTACACACTCTTTATGTTTCCCAACTAATACCTCCAAATGAGAGCCATTCGACTTATCATTAACTCAGTCCTCCCAAGGAAACTCTCTTTTCTATCGATACTTGCACGGATTTTGCTTTGAAGACCTCACCGCTATAATTATCATCCTTAATTGTTTATAATAGAACAACAAAAGGCGTGTTACGTATGCAAGGAACTCCAGATTATGGATCAAAATTGTCTGCAGACGTTTTTCCCTGCCCCATCCCAATCTTCAATCCTTTAAATCCTGTGTCAATAGATCACATTTTCCTTCTCTCTTCAGACTCCCACGACACATTAGTACTTAGGCTTGAAGTTTTCGTGGACTGTCTCAGATAAAAAAGCCAAGTGTTTCACCTTTATTTGTGAAAAGACAATATTTTGATGTGGAATAAATAATGCATTTTTGAGCTTTTTTTAAGACCGATATCTTTCAAAAATCTTGCTCTTGATGGTAGTTTTCGACTGAACAAAATCCTGGCAACGCATAACTGGTCAACTAGAACACCTTACTTTAAACCAATACTAAATCTAAACTTTCCTAGTGAATCTGAACGTTTATGTCGACAACACCAAAAAAGTATTAATCCAGTACACTTTGACGCTAAGAAATGAAACATCCTTTGAAGCTATTTTTAATAAATTTGATCTTAGATCGGTACACTTAATTGTAGCAGCTCGAAAAGGTGGATTAAAACTTTGTTCTTTAACTTGATGCATCCCAGAATAATATAATGACAACTTGTGTTACTATCTTTATTTAACCCATCAGTGTACATCTTACCTAGTAAAAACATTATTGAATTCACAACTAAAACTATTAATAAAACTCAATTCCAAGTTGCTCCAGTTCTCTTAAAATACTCATAATTTCAGGTGTATTAATGCCATCCGTATTATTCTCTTCCAAACATCGAAATTGGTCTGTCATGTCATTGACATCTGTGTACTCTAGGATAGGACTCTCCGTCTAACTTCCTGAAGCCCTCCTCCCCATTTTTCTACTTCGTAGTTCCCATCGCTAGTGTCTTCGATTAATTTTCTCCTTTGGATTTCGTTCGCCTTCGGCTCGGGATGATGCCACACGAGTGTGGCGTTCGATCATGCCTCGCCTTCGGCTCGGGATGATGCCACACGAGTGTGGCGTTCGATCATGCTACACGAGTGTAAATTGTGTTTTCTCCCTCGTTAAGAAATATTCTATTTTTTTAACTGATAGAAAGGACTCTTCCTAAAAACAGGTAAAAACCAGCTAAAACAGCTAAAACCAGCTGAAAACCAGGTAAAAACAGGCCATATACCATTTTACGTTTATGTTACGTCTCTGTTACGTCTATGTTACGTCTATGTTACGTCTATGTTACGTCTATGTTACGTCTATTTTACGAAGCTATTACGTGTTAATAAATATCCTACTATCACTAAGAAAGCTTCATTATCAAGTAAGATGTTAAAGAGATAAGATGGCTATCAGCAAAATAACTTTAAAGTTGATGGAAATGTCAAATAAAAACGTGTTTGGTTTTCGAGAGGTGTGCTCTAGTTGGTTTCTTGGAAATGTGCCAGCTGTTTTTAAAGGAAATAATCTAATTATTAGTGAGAAAGAGTTTAAGTTAACAGATGGCCTCCTAAATCTCCTGACTGAGGAACGCCCTGTAGAGTACACCGATAACGACCTCTTACAATATAGAAACATTTTAGTTCTAACAAATGCCCACAAAAGAAACTTTAAACGGTGTGAACGCATTAGTTCATCGTCTGGTTGGAAGTATGTAAATATTATTAAAAAGCTATTTCCTCCCCGAAGCACTTATAAAGAATTGAATAATATAGTGGCTAAAAAGAAAAATACGAAATATTTAAAATTTTTAAAATTTCAAAACGAAATCCAAAGGAGAAAATTAATCGAAGACACTAGCGATGGGAACTACGAAGTAGAAAAATGGGGAGGAGGGCTTCAATAATATAGTGGCTAAAAAGAAAAATACGAAATATTTAAAATTTTTAAAATTTCAAAACGAAATCCAAAGGAGAAAATTAATCGAAGACACTAGCGATGGGAACTACGAAGTAGAAAAATGGGGAGGAGGGCTTCAGGAAGTTAGACGGAGAGTCCTATCCTAGAGTACACAGATGTCAATGACATGATAGACCAATTTCGATGTTTGGAAGAGAATAATACGGATGGCATTAATACACCTGAAGTTATGAGTATTTTAAGAGAACTGGAGCAACTTGGAATTGAGTTTTATTAATAGTTTTAGTTGTGAATTCAATAATGTTTTTACTAGGTAAGATGAACACTGATGGGTTAAATAAAGATAGTAACACAAGTTGTCATTATATTATTCTGGGATGCATCAAGTTAAAGAACAAAGTTTTAATCCACCTTTTCGAGCTGCTACAATTAAGTGTACCGATCTAAGATCAAATTTATTAAAAATAGCTTCAAAGGATGTTTCATTTCTTAGCGTCAAAGTGTACTGGATTAATACTTTTTTGGTGTTGTCGACATAAACGTTCAGATTTACTAGGAAAGTTTAGATTTAGTATTGGTTTAAAGTAAGGTGTTCTAGTTGACCAGTTATGCGTTGCCAGGATTTTGTTCAGTCGAAAACTACCATCAAGAGCAAGATTTTTGAAAGATATCGGTCTTAGAAAAAGCTCAAAGATGCATTATTTATTCCACATCAAAATATTGTCTTTTCACAAATAAAGGTGAAACACTTGGCTTTTTTATCTGAGACAGTCCACGAAAACTTCAAGCCTAAGTACTAATGTGTCGTGGGAGTCTGAAGAGAGAAGTAAAATGTGATCTATTGACACAGGATTTAAAGGATTGAAGATTGGGATGGGGCAGGGAAAAACGTCTGCAGACAATTTTGATCCATAATCTGGAGGTCCTTGCATACGTAACACGCCTTTTGTTGTTCTATTATAAACAATTAAGGATGATAATTATAGCGGTGAGGTCTTCAAAGCAAAATCCGTGCAAGTATCGATAGAAAATAAATAAGAGAGTTTCCTTGGAAGGACTGAGTTAATGATAAGTCGAATGGCTCTCATTTGGAGGTATTAGTTGGGAAACATAAAGAGTGTGTAATTAGGCATGGAAGAAATAGTTTTCTGGCTCGGAAGAGAAAAACCAAGCTTTTAGCTGGCGATGTGGCTGATAAATCTAATTTAAATTTGGTATAGGTAATAAACAATATTATAAAGATAAATTGGAAAAATCTGAAACCAAATTCAGAAAAAATAGACATTTTATACCTTTTTGTACATTCTTTTTTATACGTTAGAACTATGTAATGTTTGAAACAAATGGTAAAACGGCAGCTTGTATGCAAGAAGTAGCATAGGGAGAGAGCGAGAAAGTAACATAAGAAAGAGAGGTGGTAGGGAGGTATGTATCATAAGAGAGAGGAGAGAGCTAGTAAAAGCGAGAGAGAGGTATCATAGGAGAGGAGAGCTAGTAAAAGAGAGGTAGCATAAGAGAGAGGAGTGGTAGCATAAGAGAGAGGAGTGGTAGGGAGAGGTGGCATAAGAGAGAGGTAGCATAAGAGAGAGGTAGCATAAGAGAGAGGTGGCATAGGAGAGGTAGTAAAAAGGAGAGAGAAATCCGAATACATTCGAAAATATTCATTAAAACCAGTCATGGAACTTGATGAAAATCCATCGTTACAAGAAGGAGAAGCTCATTGTTTTTATCATTCTAAATCACCATGTATATGTGCACTTACTAATGTATACAATTTATATAATAATTATTTAATGATTGAATAAAACACATAAATGAAATAAAGTTTTTTATTTGATATAAATTAGGTTTCAAATATTTCTTCAATGATGTCTTGTGGAATAAACTGTTTTACTTCACCCAAATGCTCCTCAAATCCCATTTCCTTTATGGTTTGCAGAAAAGACTTTAAATCAGAAGTATGTAAATATATGTTACAGGCTTCTGCAGCTTTTTCATACTTTCTTTCCATATCCATGCATTCATCATATGTATAAAATCTTTCGAATCCATACTCGGCTTCATGGGCAGCATCAAATTTTAAGTTACAAAAGTCATGTGATAGATTCTCTATAGCGCTTGTTAGGTTATATGCTACTCGTTGAGATGTATATTCTAACCACATCTTGTATGAGTATGTGAGACTTAAAATAAGTTCAGAGCTTTAAATATTAATTTAGGATAGGAGGTGGGGGGAATAGGAGGTGGGAGGAATAAAAAGGAAAAATATATTTTAAAATTTTATTTTTCAATACAAGTCTTTACAAATTCACTACATGCGAACGTTTCTACATCCTCCACAACGCAATCAGAATAAACGTTTAATAATTCTAAAACACTACAAACATTTAAACTATTTTCCATAGGTGAAATAACATCATATACATTTTTTAACAAATCACCATTTTTTCATAGAGATTCCACTAACTAAAATATTGAAATATTTGGAAAATTCCTGGTTTTTAAGATATCAAAACGATATTTGATTAAATTTGTCAAGTTCACTAATTCATTTATAGTATCACCAGCTAGGAATACTACATTACCAACATCTTGTGTAATCTTAATTATTCTTGCAACACCAATAAACACAAAGTGATTCTCATAACCATCTCCCTTCATGGGTTGCCACCCGGTTAACATAAGAGAGATCAGAAGTATGAAAATATATGTTACAGGCTTCTGCTGCTTTTTCATATTTTCTAGCCATATCCATACATTCCTCATACGTATAAAATCTTTCGAATCCATACTCGGCTTCATGGACAGCATCAAATTTTAAGTTACTAAAGTGTTGTGATAGATTATCTATAGCGCTTGTTAGGTTATATGCTACTCGTTGAGATGTATATGCTAACCACATCTTGTATGAGTATGTGTCACTTAAAGTAAGTTCAGAGCTTTAAAAATTAATTTAGGAGGTGGGCGGAATAAAAAGAAAAATATACCTATACATTTTTATTTTCAATACAACTTTTTACAAATTCATTACATACGAATGTTTCTACATCCACCAGAACACAATCTGAGTAAAAGTTTAATAATTCTAAAACACAGCAAACATTTAAACTATTTTCCATAGGTGAAATAACATCATATACATTTTTTAACAAATCGCCATTTTTCATAGAGATTCCACTAACTAAAATATTGTAATATTTGGAAAATTCCTGGTTTTTTAAGATATCAACACGATATTTGATTAAATTTGCCAAGTTTACTAATTCATTTATGGTATCACCAGCTAGGAATACTTCATTACCTCCATCTTGTGTAATCTTAATTATTCTTGCATCACCAATAAACACAAAGTGAATCTCATAACCATTTCCCTTCATGGGTTGCCACCCGGTGCTGTTGGAATAAATGAAACTTAACATAATTCCTTGATTATTAAGGAAGGAAATCCATTGATCTTCATTAAAAGTGACATTTTGATTATATTTGTATCCACAGAGTTTAACAACAGGAATATATTTTCTCTCTAAGGAAAATCCAATGCTGACCCATTTGGATTTGGATTTGTTTATGTAGTAGATGGTTTCATTGATGAGAGCTGCATTGCGCTTCTTACTAAACTCTTGTTGGCTTGTTGGTTGATATATTTTCAGTTGCTTGCTTGAAATAATGGTTGTAGAACTGTGGGTGAGTGCTTAAATAAGCAAGCGTGGTAGTGGGGATAATAAGCGTGGTAATGGGGAGTAGTAAGAGTGGTGGGGGGATTTAAACACTAATCTTATAGATTTAAACATCATTTAGCGACTAACCATGAATGAGTGTAAGACAGAACTTTTTATCGACATTCAAGGATATAACAGTTCCTTTGGATACATTCCAAAAGAATTAGCGATTTATGATGGTATTCGTTGCTCAAATTATCTGTTTAAATCACCATTTCAAAAATATATGTTATCTGCTCTCGATCTCAAAATGGTTAAATGTGTTAGAAGTTTACCAATCGCCCAAAATTTACGTGAAAGGGAATGAAAAAATAAACTTCTTAAAAAAGTTTTTGGATGAAGATTTCATATACGCTATTCCTATTGCCCAAGAACCAAAATTAAGTAAATTTAAGAAAATTCCAGAATGTTATTTTCACAAAAATGTGAATCCATGGCATTGTGCATTAGCAAACGTAAAATTGTTATATAATTATAGGTATTGTTATGAATAAAAACCATTATTATATATATGTTTTTATTATTGAATTTTATTTATAATACAAATATACTTTGAATAATATATATCCTATTGAACATAGAAACACTACTAACAATATACTTAATAATACTAGACACACATTTGAATTACATTCTTCTATACAAGATTTTCTATACAACTGATTCCATTCCTGTGTCACTATTGAAGTTTTATTGAAATAATATAATCTTAACTTATACTGTACAATGGTAGATATGTTTTTTTATTATTGAATTTTATTTATAATACAAATATACTTTGAATAATATCATATCTATTGAACATAGAAACACTACTAACAATATACTTAATAATATACTTTTAAGTGCACTTTTATGTAGGTTTGAACGTAAATGCGCAGCAAGTTTATTTTTTATATACCAAGTATCACAATCTTTACATCGCGATAAAGTAAGTTTAGGTAATGGGGGTCTGTCTTCTACTATGGATCTTTTCAACGGTATATCACATAACTGGGTATTGGTTTTTCGTTTTTCCCGAGAACAGGATGGTATACAAGGACATGCTTCTCGTTTATGTCTATGCACGTTCGATTGATGAGTATAACTCTTGTTGCATTCACTGCATGAAAACATGATGGGAACTAAACACAAACGCATGGGAAACTTACTCTTATTCTTCCGCAATCAGATTTCTTCCTCTCATTACGGTAAACCATTCATATAAATCTAAACCTAAACTTATAAGACTTATATGGTCATTAAAATGTTTTGATTTTATAGATCCTGCAAGAACATTGTTACATAACGCTATACCTTCCTCAAGCAACGTAAAGAGTTCTTCATCACTACAGTCTAATTCTAAAAGTTCATAGCGCGTGTCCACAAAACACCTTTTTAAATTTTTTACTTTTATTTGATGTTTATGTTTTAACATCTTCAGCTTTCACAACTCTTTTATTCAACACATTCTTGCGATATTTTATCTGGTTTCACAACACTTTGCACAATACTGTTTTTGCAAACTAAACAATTAATATAATATCAACGCTAACTAACCGCTGAGGATATATAGCTAACAAGGAGAAAGCACAACTGTCGGGCTCAAGGTGCGACTGCAGACTTAAGGACTTAAGAACGAAAAGAGAATATAAAGAGAATCCGTCTGGGCGGGGCATGCTCATGCGCATCTCTATTGCGCAGATGTAAAAAAACGAAAAATATAAAAAAAACTTTTTTTTTCTTTTTTTTTAAGCCGCCATTTGTTTTTTTTTGAGCCGCCATTTTTTTTTTGAGCCGCCATTTTTTTTTATATGCGCAGTAGACCAAAATGCGTACCACGCGCACATCGAGCGTGCCAGACATGCGCACGGAGTGTTAGGAGATATACTTTGGTGTGTACATTCCAACCCACCCACTTTTAAGAATATAACTCCAATAGTGAAGCCACAAATAAAAAATTTGTTGTTTTGGGCGGGTCTACCGCTCTACATATGGGGTCTGTATTGACCTGTGTATTGTTCGAATTAGTACAACACTTGCGTTTTAACCGCACTTACCCTTTTAAGTAACGCGCTGTAATACGATGAAATGAGTGAAGCTTTGTGTAATGATGTTTAACGATTTAGAGTGGGGGGATTTGGTGGTGGTGGGATGCTGTAAATCCATGGATTAATGAATAATACTTCTAATTATTTGTTTGACATTTATAAAACATTTATTAAAATACAGGTTTACTTTTGAACAAAAATAACAATATGTTTATCTACATTAGTCTACTTTATGTTTCTATTGCACATGAAACATGATTTCTGGGATACAGGAGGACCATCGAATTGTGTGCTCCAGTCAGGACGATTGTAATGTGTAAAACATGGCAATTTAATTTGAAGATCAAAACTCGATTTATAAGACATTGGTAATTTTCCCCATACATCCAAGAGTTCCAAAGGATCTGCATAATTAATTAGATATTCCAAAGGTAACATTTCTAGTTCATCTGTAGTAAAATCCTGCAAGGTTTTCTTTCCGCTTACATGACTAAACATTACATTTGCTGTTGGGCAAGACATAGTTTTTCTTTTTGCTTCCAATTCTTGAACTTTCTTTCTCTGTTGAGTTCGAAACTTTTTTTTAGCACTCTTAGATAGATTGGGAGGTGGATTGATTATTATTAAATTGTTTTCTATGTACTCTTGTGGATTATAGCTTTCGCAATGTTCTGTGTCCCATGAATAATCAATAGGGACTGCTACAGACATCGTTGTGAATTGTGTTAAATACTGTAAATATTGAGAATTTATAGCAATAAAAGTGGTGTGGCGGGTAGGAGGAATGGATTTGATATAAGAGTGGTAGGATTTGGTAGTGTGAAGAGTGCGTGTTGTGGAATGGTTTTAGGCTCCTGAGAGGAGAGGGGAGAGGAGAGGGGAGAGGAGAGGGGAGGGGAGAGGGGAGCGGAGAGGGGAGCGGAGAGGGGAGCGGAGAGGGGAGAGGAGTGGTGTGAAGAGTGGGGGATTTTGGTGGGGTAAAGAGTGGGGGATTTTGGTGGGGTGAAGAGTGGGGGGATTTGGTGGGGTGAAGAGTGGGGGGATTTTGGTGGGGTGAAGAGTGGGGGGATTTAGTGGGGTGAAGAGTGGGGGGAATTTTGGTGGGGTGAAGAGTGGGGGGATTTTGATAGGGTGAAGAGTGGGGGGATTTTGGTAGTGTGAAGAGTGGGGGGATTTGGTGGGGTGAAGAGTGGGGGGAATTTTTGGATATATATCCTGGTCTGATGCCGGTGAAAGATAACTACTCACCGACCAACCACTTTCCTCCCAACAATAACATTTTGCCCACCAACAATTCTCTTCTCCACGGAAATCATTCATCCCCTAACCATTCTCTGTCCAATGAAAACCTTTTGCCGACCAACCACTTTCATTCTAATGAAAAGATTTCACCAACCAACCGCTTTCTTCCCGATGAGAACTTTTTGCCCACCAACAACTCTCTTTTCAACACAAATCATTCACCCCTTAACAATTCCGTCTCCCATGAAAACGTTTTGCCGACCAACCACTTTCTTTCCAATGAAAACCTTTCATCGACCAACAGCTTTCCCCCCGATGAAAACTTCTTGCCAACCAATGACTCTCTTTTCATCAAAAATCATCCACCCCCTAACAAGTCTGTTCACTATAAAAACCTATTGTCGACCAACAACTTCTCTTCTGATGAAAACCTTTCACCCACCAATAGCTCCCTTCCCAACCAGAATCATTCACACGCCAACAGTTCTTTTCCCAATAAAAACTTTTTAGATTTTATCATAGCTCATACGCATGGCGACCAGCCCCCTATTTAGAAATTTCGATTTTAGGTTATAAGATTTTAGGTTTATTAGATTCTGGAGCGTCACGCACTATTGTAGGTCAACCGGGTTTCCGAATTTTGGAAAGTCTGGGATTAAAACTTATCAGGCAACAAACTGATTGTACCGTTGCGAACGGCCAAACTTGCTCTAGTTTGGGCTATTTTCAGGTTCCTGTAACTTTATTAAATAGAACTCGGGTGATCGATATTTTAGTTCTGCCAGAACTGTCCCACCAACTGATTTTAGGAATCGACTTTTGGAGATCCATGGAAGTGATCCCCGACTTGAAGCAGGACGTCTGGCATTTTTCCACTGATGATCAACCCACGGAAATTTGCAGCATTATAGATGGCGACTCTTTATCTGAAACCGACCGAGCGACTTTAAATGCACTGGTTAAGGAGAAAATAGCAGAAATGGGTACTGGTCTTAGCTGCTGCAAAGTAGCAGAACACGTCATTGAGCTTGAACCCGGCACTAGACCCATTAAACAGCGTTACTACCCAGTTTCTCCATACAAGCAAAGGATTATGGACGAGGAAATCGACGAAATGTTGAAACTTGGCGTGATTGAACCTTCTAAAAGTCCTTGGTCCAGTCCAGTGTGTTTGGTACGCAAGAAAGATGACAGCTATAGGTTTTGCATTGATTTTAGAAAGTTTAATACAAAAACTAAGAAAGACGCATATCCTATACCTTATATCTCCGCCATTTTGGATCGCCTCAGAGACGCCCGCTACATTAGCTCCATCGACATAAAATCAGCGTTCTGGCAGGTACCTCTTAGTGAGTCCTCACGTGAATTAACTGCTTTCACTGTTCCAGGTAGGAATCTTTATCATTTTCTGCGCATGCCCTTCGGCTTGACCAATGCGCCAGCCACCTGGCAACGTATAGTGGACCGTGTATTAGGCGTTGATTTGGAAAATCACGTGATGGTGTATCTTGATGATATAATTATCATCTCCAGAACCTCTCCTGAACACCTCAGAATTCTGGACCTAGTTTTTGACCGTTTGAAAGATGCAGGACTCATAGTTTCCGAGGAGAAATGTCACTTTTGTAAGCCTGAATTACGATACCTTGGCTACATCGTAGACGCCCAAGGTTTAAGACCTGATCCTGAGAAAGTGCAGGCCATTGTGAATATAGCACCTCCACGAAATATCACCGAAATTCGACGTTTTATTGGCAGCGCTTCTTGGTACCGGCGTTTTGTGCCGAACTTTTCAGCTATTATAGCCCCAATTACTCGGCTTCCCAGGAAAAATGTCAAATGGGAATGGACTTCCGAGTGCCATCAGTCATTCAACTTGATTAAAGAAGCTCTTATCACAGCTCCTGTGCTTATATGTCCAGATTTCAACCGCACATTTACTTTGCAGACTGATGCGTCATTTTATGGCTTAGGAGCAGTTCTGACTCAGCAATTTGATGACGGAGAAAAGGTTATTTCCTATCTTTCACGTTCCCTCACCAAACAAGAGATGAAATTAACCGTCACAGAAAAAGAGTGCCTTGCCGTAATTTGGAGTGTGGAAAAGCTTCGTCACTATCTGGAGGGTGTACACTTTAAAGTTATAACCGATCACCATTCTTTGTTATGGCTTCATAACCTAAAAGATCCACAAGGACGCCTCGCTCGATGGGCTCTCCGTTTACAACCTTACGACCTTGAATTGATCCACCGTAAAGGCCGAGATCACGTCGTGCCAGATTTTCTTTCTAGGTCAGTGCCAATGACTACTGATTCTGTCGCAGCTGTTGACGAACCACCGTCATCATTTTCTGACACCTCAGACAAATGGTGCAAAGGCATGATGCAGAAACTAGAAGAACGTCCTGATAAATATCCTTGCTGGCGAGTCGAGAATGGCAATCTCTTTAAATATGTGAAGACAAACAATCCTAATTTTCCTGACCATTCTACCCACTGGAAAATAGTAGTACCTAAGGATAAGCGAAAAGAGATATTTCTTCGATGCCATGACAATCCAGCAGCAGGGCACGTGGGTGTTTTTAAGACATTTTGGAAAGTCGGCGAGAGATATTATTGGCCGAAAATGAGATCTGACGTTGCTAGTTATGTCCGTGCTTGTAGAACTTGTGCTCAGAATAAAGTAGAGCAGAAACGTCCAGCTGGTTTAATGGGTAACCGCCCAGACATAAAAGAGCCTTGGCAAGCCATCAGCCTAGACTACATAGGTCCTTTACCTCGTTCTAAGCAAGGTAACACTCATATTTTGGTGGTCACCGATTATTTTAGCAAGTACGTCGTGTTATTCCCGTGTCGATCGGCAACAGCAAAATCGTTGGTAAAGTGTGTCGAAGACGGCATCTTCTTAGTTTACGGAGCTCCTCAATTCTTAACGTGCGACAACGGAACTCAAATGAAATCCAAAGAATTTCAAGCCCTTTGCGATAAATATAAGGTTAGAATATTTTACACTGCTAATTACTATCCTAGAGCAGATCATACTGAACGTGTTAATAGAGTTATTAAAACGATGTTGCGCTCTTACGTTCAACAAAATAACCATCGAACCTGGGAAGAGAATTTAACTGCTATCGGTTGCGCCATTCGCACTTCGCGACACGAAACTACGGGCTTCACCCCATACTGCGTTAATTTTGGCAGGGAACACAAGCTATTCGGTTCGGACTATGCTGAGGGTGTTCCTCAAGTAAAAACTGAGCGTCAAACTTACATTCGAGAACGAATAGAAGCTTTCAAACAATTATTTAGAAAAGTCCACACTAAAATCGAAGCTTCTCGTGTTAAAAATCGACATAACTATAATTTGCGCCGACGCCCAGTAAGCTTTGTTCCTGGCCAAGAAGTCTGGCGTAAGAATAAAAGTATATCCGATGCGGCGAAATATTATAGCGCAAAGTTGGCTCCGGAATTTGTAGGTCCGTTTAAAATCGTAGAAAAGACCGGCACGTGTACTTATGAGCTTGAAGACGAACACGGTGTTAGTAAGGGCATTTGGCATGTACAAGACCTTCAGCCGGTATATGCCGAAACTGCATTTGGTGGTCCGTAGGAGTGAATAAATTGTTAGGCAACTCAAAGTCATTATTTACTTTATTACATTCCGTTAATTTTACTGTCATTAACTTAATATTACGTTTTACGTGTCATTTTGCTTCAATTTACTTATCAATCTATTGATTTCTGAATTTATTAACTTTCGAGTCCATAGCTTCAATTTGGTTAATTACATTTATTTTTTTTCCTTCTTCTTTCGGTAATAATGGCTTTAGTGAGTTTTCTTTTATCGTTGCGTTAATTTTGACTTTTGGCCCAGTTTAAATTCTTGTTCTTTTTTACTTTCCTTGCTCAGTCGTGAGCAATTTTTATGCTCTGCAGTGTGGGCGTGATGATGTTGGGATCCATCTGGGCGCGAGACTTGATGGATTTGGACACTGTCACTTAGAATAGCGCTGCACTGGGTTCACTAGGTGGGGTAGGAGTCCCCTGAAAGCCGTGGCAAGGTAAGCCTTCAGCTGCCTTGCTTCTATTGCTTGTAGTAGGTAAGCCCTCAGCTGCCTTACTACTTTCACTTGCCGTTGCCGCCTTACGCCTCGTTCTCTTTTATCTGTCATTACCTGATTATCTTTACCTTATCGTCACTTGGTTTATAGAATAGTAACGTATGGTAACGTTTATGGTCATTTACTGTAGCTTACCTTTTTGCGTTTATCAGTCTCACGCAGACATCCATCTCGGCGCGAGACGTGATGGGGGTCGGTGTGTCACATGGTAATTTAAGTTTGAGTACTTGGTTAGAAGGCGGTGATTAATTAATTTTGGACCTGATTTTCTTTATCGTTTTTTATCTGCATTCACTCTTAATTGTTTTTTTTTACTATAGACTAGGGCCAAAAGTCTTTATTTATTATCTTGATTGGACCTTTTTTTTTATTACCTTGATTTGACGTATTTACCTTGATGTGACCTTTTACTTTGATTTGGCTTAATTTTCTCTACCTTGACTTGATTTATTTATTATTCCCTACTTGTGTCTGGAAATTTCGGTTACTTGAACTAGTATGTGTTTTTGCTCGAGTACGACTTTGTCTTTCCTTTGGGGATTTAGAGTAGAAACACAATTTTCTTTCTCTTCTTTTGCTGATTTTGTGAAGTTGAGAATACCACTTATGGTGGGATTCACTGCTAGTTGTTGGCAAGTAACCCAATTTTCTTTATCTCGATTTGCGAACCTTTAGTTTGATTTGCTTGTTTCATTTACTTTTGGTTGATTACCTTTTTTTTATATATTTGTGTTAATTTACTTGTCTTTGCGATAATTTACTTACCTTTGCGATAATTTGCTTTCCTTTGCGATAATTGGCGTACCTTTGCGGTAATTATCTTACCTTTGCGATACTTTGCTTACCTTTGCGTTAATTTACTTTCCTTTGCGTTTATTTGCTTACCCTTGCGTGATTTCGATTACCTTTGCGTTCATTCCGTTACCTTTTTTTCCTTCCTTGATTTACTTACCTTATCGTGATTGGCCTTTGATTGGCTTTAATTTACTTTAATACCTTTGGTATTTTATTTATTTGGATTTGTCTTCGGTCTAGGTTTTGGTAGGACTATATGTTAGTCTCCGGCCATTTCAGTTTTACTGGTTTTGCGCCTAGATCTTTTCTGATATATTTTGTCTATTCACCGTTTAGACAAGATAAAACTATCCCGATTGCGACTTTACCTTATTTTGGCTTTATCGATTTAGACATTTGTCCCTATCTCGTTTTACAGGCTGCACGGTGTTGGGTGCTACCGGATGTCGCTTCGACGCTCTTTGTTAGATCATGGATACTTCAGAGAGCAGACCGACTGGAAGGGCTGTTCAGGGGGGGCGGAAGTCTGACCCCTGGGGTAACAGTTTGCCCATCGAACTTGTTCGGCGGGCCAGGGAGGACCAAGCTACTTTGTTCGGCCTGAGCTCAAGTCGGCCTATTAGGTTGCGACAGGCCGGTGGCAGTGCCACCGCTCAGAACACCCTGATTAATTTTTTTGTTTTGTACAGGGACCGATGTGCTTCCCGTTTGGTACATCTTTTAGCTTGGTGGGTGCTACAATCCACTCCCTTTTGTATGGTGGATCATCTGGGCTATCCCCCTTTTCTTCTCATTTTACTTATGTTGTATTATATTTATCTTTTCCTTTTTAGTTGTCCACCCTTTGGTTGGTTTGACCCATGTCACTTGGTGATTTAATTCGGGACGATTCTACGGTGTGAGGCTAGTAAACGAGGTTCCCCACAATATTTTTGGGTGTAACGCAATGCTAGCTCCCTTACCAACTTAGGGTTTACGTTCCACACCGAATCTTCCTGGAGAAGGTCACTGGGTGACTAGTGGCAAAGGGACCAAAGATTGCTTCGAGTATTTAGTTATTTTAAGATTGAGATATCAGTCTTGTTAGTTAGTATTAGTTATATGGTACTACCTTGGGTTCCCACGTATCTTCACTTATGTTTTTTTATTGGCGCCAGCATAGCGCAGGTGATTCATTTTCTTTTTCAATTTTCTTGTATCTACAGAGAGCCTCTGATCCTTATCGTCGGTTAATTTTCCTTGGAAAATTTCCCTCCTTTCGTAGGAGAGGGGGAGTTGTGACAGGTCATTTTTGTCACCGAATTAGTTTTTGTTTTAATGCTTAATTTATTCACGAAGGCCTGTCTAGTTTTATTTTATAGTTTACCTTAATGTAATAGTTGTGTCCCCACACGTACACGTTTGATCTGCCCTGTTCCCAGGCTAGTTTCTACGGTTTCTGTTCTGGCTAATTGCTGCTAGCTGTCCTCAAGTCAGCTGTCCTTCGTTTGAAGCTTGTAGATTTAACATCTTTCTCTTTTGTTGGGCCCTGTACTTCGGGTCTGCGCCCTGCTTAACGTTCCCCCTGTGTACAGACAGTCGCCTTTAGTCTATTTATGATAACATATTTTTAGAGAATAAACTTTAAAAGACTACCTACATTTTGAATGAGATTTAATCCCGGTGTTTTCCACTGCCTTCACTGTCCTGGATTCCTGAATCTAGCGTTCTCTATTAATTAAACTCCAAGATTTCCTTCTCTTTTCCTTTCCAAGATCTTGTTTTTGAATTCTGCAAACATGTTTAATGGGTTGAGTTATATATTGAAGGCTGAGACGGTGGTGTGCTCCGTTCGGCGGAACTATAAGGTGGGACTGTTTCCAGTTCGGACCGCGAGGTCGATTCAGGTAGAGACGGTGCATCGGGGGTAAGAATCAACTGGTCTGTTCGCATACACGAACAGTCCCAAAGAGCTTTTGGGAGCCGTCGATTTATGAACACGGCTGGTGCAGTGTCATTTTCGAGTGTGGGAAGGTTGGAATTTTGTAGCACTACATCATCGTCTTCCTTTCTGTAGTTTCGACATTCGGGGTTTCAGCTGTTAGTATTTGGATGCATCGTACTGAAATAGTGCGTCTCGATCAGTAGCGGCGTAGGTACCTCTAACGGTCAGTATTTCCGTGACTTTATTGTTTCACGCCAGGGGTCTCTGTACAATTGTAGCGTCTTTGTTTGGTGGCGTGGCGACAATTGGGGTGGTCAGTGCAGTACGGAAGGACACCATTTTGTCATGTGTCTGTGGTGGGAGGAAGTGTCATATGATTCTTCCGACACGAGGCATAGGCCGGTCACTTCCACTCTACCCTTCGAAGCAATTGTTCCATGGTCCCTATCTTAAAGTTTCAGTTTTGAAATTCTAGTTCTTTTTTTTTGGATTAAAAAGTCAGGGACCGTGTCTAAATTCTTGAAGAATTTGTTTCTGCAAGACGCAGGATATTTTTGGGCGACTTCGTTCGAGGATAGGTGAGTTTTTGTCCGTTTTTTTTGTCTACCCGTAGACGCCATGTGCATGCTGAAATTTTTCAAGTACTAAGGATTTCTTTCTTTATTTCTATCAAGCCACGAACATCGGCAACAGTTTGGAGGTCCAAACCCTGTGGTAACCTTTGCTGTGTGGTGCCTTTTTTGCTGCCTGCAGTTTTGGAATTTCAATCCCTCTTTATCGTTGAAGAGGTAAGTCACTTTGAAGCCTTTTTTTTGCCCCGTGTTTCTCTAATACTTATTAATCGTTTATTTGTTTTACGCCCATACATTGTAATTTAAATTTCAGCGGTCAATAGTTATCGAAAATGCTGCTTCACAGCACTATTTTCTCAGACTAGTTTTTTTTCGGCTGCTCGGTGTGTGCTACATCTTATTTTGAATTATAATAGCTGACTAAAGTATTACTATAATAACCAAGCTGCTCAACTGCTTTGGTGTTGGTGTTAACTTACCTAATTTGCATTCTTTTGAAAGCGTGGCTATATTTTTGAAGCTTGAATAGTGTGAAGTAAAGTTCATACAATCTATAAGCTATGTTTAGGGCCTCTTTATACCCGCTTTCGGGTCCGTTGGAACAGCTAAGCTTGGATTTAAGCCGTCAGTCACTCGCTTAGTAAATGTATATTGTTTTTATCGGTTTTTTTTATTGACGTTATCGCACAACACATACTGGAGTAATGGGGCTATCTGATTTTAATTTAAAACCGTAATTAAATGTGTACGGGAGCTTGGGGTCTTACGGGATTTATTTTTTTATAAGGTTGGAAGTTGTAGATTTATTTTAGCTTTCATTTATATCGATTGGTTAAGTAATATTTTATTCTTTCAGAGGGGTTAGTTAGCCTGCTATTTTACTTTCAGATTTGTCATTTGACCAATGTTTTAGGGTGAAGTAACTTGTAGCCCGTACACATTTTACATCTATTTATTATATCGTACTGCTTGGAACTTAGGGTAGTTTAGTTGCATAGATGCTATATAATTAGTTAAACCTGCTTTTGTTGTATCGTATTATTTGCATTGGGGGAACCTAAAGTAGTTAATTAGTTGCTTGGATAGTACCGATATAATTGCTTGTAATTTAAGCTTTGTGTTTTATAAATGTACATAAGCGGTGTATATTTTGATTGTTTATATTTAAACTGTTTCTCCCGCTCTTCATTTTAATGACTAAAATTTTTCTGAAGTCAATTATTATTCTTGTGTTATCTTACATTGATTCGCTTTATTTACACGAGTAGTGTTAACGCTTAGCTTTTGAGTCAAGCTACTATAGGGGTTTGAGGTTTTAATTATTTTACCTTTTTTTGGCTTCGCTTAAGCTGCTCTTTTACTTTGAAGATTACTTAAACGTTTAAATCTTAAGTCAAGCTAAATGGGGCTCCACCTTTTTTGTTAGTTATTTTTACAGGCTACGCTTAAGCCTTATTCTTTGTTTATACTTGTAATCTTGCGTAAACTCATAATTTAGTTATCAATTATTTTTGCTTTTGTTGTACTTTTATTATTTTTTTTTATTGTTAATGTAAGATAACATAATGAAGTGTTAAACTGGTCAGTTAATGAACATTTAATTTTTGTAAATATTAACGCTTATCGCTGAGTATCAAGGAACTGTACAATTTTATTTAGTTATCAATGCCCTTGCGTAATAATTTCTTTTGTTTAGTAACGTAACTTTTTTAAATCTTACCTTGAGTTTGTTTAAATTTTGCAATCTGGTTTTCAGCGATTACTTATTTTATTGATAGTTTTTTTTTAATTAAAGCAACTTCACACTTTGTTTTTTTGTAACTTAAATAAAATTCTGCGATTGATTTTAAGCCAATGGCTTTCTCTTTTAATATTAAATTAATTAATTAATAAGAAAAAATTTATTAGATTTCGGCGCTTTAATTCAAGTCAATTGTCTCTCTCTGAATAGTAATCTTTTCTATTAATGTAACTTCTGATTTTTATTTTTTTAATTTAACTTCAGATATATTTTTTTATTATTATTATTTACATTTGAACTACTGTAACTACTGGGAATTGTTTTGTTCCTAGGGTCCTTGGTAGGGGCCACGAACCTTCCTACTTCCTCCGTAGGGGCTGAAAAGCATCCCTATTTATTTTGGCGGGCGCTAAGCAGCCTTCATACCTTCTTCAGTAGGGGCTAAGGAGCCAGCCTACATTTTTTTCTGTTTATGAGGATAGACTTCCTCAGGAAGTTTTTTTTGATCTAAGTTATTTATTTTGCGGGGGCAATATCGCCCTATCAAATTTTGTAAACACTTTTAACAATTTTTTTTTATTGTACAAATAAATGTATATAGGGTAAACTTATTAAGTTGTTTTTATCCAGCTCACTGCGCCCTGTGTTTTGTTTTTAAGTTATGAATAGCAGGTTTGTCGTGTGAGAAGCAGGTACCTAAACCATCTAGGCGACTTCCAGTTTGCGTCGGTTTAAAAAAACTGGTGGCGTCCAATTGAACCTACCCGGCTACGTGAGCCAAGGGCTAATTTGCACGCGCTCTACTACACCTGCTTCCCTCAGGACACCCTGTTGTTCCTGTGTTTTTCTTTAGAGTACTTTTCAGAGTTATTTTTAATGTTCTTTCCAAGTTATAAGCGGTAAGTACTTGGTCAATGATACTCATCATAGTATCTTTGACAGTTTAAAACTAAACACTTTTTCTTTTAACAAAGTGCGTCGCAAATTTTGTACCCGGACCACAGCATCTATAAATAAAAAAGACGTGTTTGAAATAATTCAAAATTAATTTTGACAATATACTAACCGGTATCCCGGAATATGAGCTTCAAATGGTAGTTTGTCGATAAACTTATTCAATAAACCTGCTCCTCTCCTTAATCGGCCTCGCTTACGAATAACCGCTTTACCTTGATGTACTTTTATAAGACTACTTAAGATATACTAATCCTAAAATTTAAAAACGCTGTATAAATATACAATTAAATTTAAAAAGCCTCAGTTTTGCTTTACTTTAGCGCAATGAAGGTAAAAAATCTAAGATTACCCTCCCCATCCATAGTCATGATATTAAGATTGGTGTCAAAGGATATCAAAAACATAACGGATTATTTGGAGGTCAATAGAAACGTTGCTTATTGGTGGGACCGAGTGGTTCTGGGAAAACAAATACCTTAATTGCATTAGTCGAACATCCGAACGGCCTACGATTTGAAAATATATATCTTTACTCAAAATCGTTATATCAGCCAAAGTATGAGTACCTTAGACAACTAATGAAACCAATTAAAGAAATTGGGTATTTTGAATATGAAGATGGAAAAGATATCTTACCACCAGACCAAGTAAAACGGAATTCAGTAATAATATTTGACGACGTGGTTTCTTGTAATCAAAATATAATAAGAGACTATTTTTCATTTGGTCGGCACAAGGATGTAGATTGTTTTTATTTATGTCAGACATATTCGGCTCTACCAAAACAGCTAATTCGTGACAATACCAATTTAATAATAATGTTCAAACAGGACAATACCAATTTAAAACATATTTACGACGACCATGTTAACGTTGATATGTCATTTCAACAATTTAAAGACATTTGTTCGAACTGCTGGAAAGAACCCTATGGATTTATTGTTTTGGACAAGGACTGTGAAATGAGTAAAGGAAGATATCGCCAGGGTTCTGATGGATTTATTACTCTATAAATTAAGGACGGGAATAGAAAATACAAACAGTCTCTAATAAGCAAACATGGACAAACGTGCGTCGCAGGAGCTTATAAAAACACGCAAAGCTGTAAAAGAAAAATATAAAAAATTAAGGTCTGATATAGTCGCTACTGAAGCCAAATTAGAATACACGTATAAACTAATTATTCAACCACTTAAAGAGTTTGTTACTAAATATGATCATTTAGGGTTAGTCGAGCCAAAGCAGGAAATAAAGGAAGAATCAAATGATTTTCCATACATTTCAACCCCGAAAAAAAATTTCAGACCTATGCCAACCCGTCAAACTCCACAAATTCCCCTAGAAATGCCGTCTTTTTCGGTGGTAGTAGATTCGAAGGCGATCTAGGTAGCACAGGTAGAAATGTACCATTTCAAGATACTAGTATCGTGGCGGAATCCGAGAAAACACTGGAACCTTCTGACGAACGTACTCCGACAGAAACCTTGGAAGATATAATTAATCAAACCCGCCAAGCTGTATAACAATATGTAGATCAACCAGGTTATTCTGTATATCTGGAGGATTTCGATGAATTACCTAGAACATACATTGATGCCAATATAAGAGACACTCAAAACGAATTAGATCATAGATACGGAGCTGTCCACGATTTTATGCAAGACAAATTTACTTTAGGGTTGACACAGGAACCAATAGATCTCAAAGGAAAAAATCTATTAGTAAAAAATGTTACGTATCCCGGTACCATCGGTCTCTACGAACTTTTGTTTAAAAAGGAACCTCAAGGTTATACATCTAAAGATTTAGATAATTACATGGATATATTAACTAGAACAAATGCTTATAAGGATGAAATGGGTAATGTAAGCACAAGTTCAAATCGTTATGAAAAATTCCGAAAAATCAATTTACCCTATTTACATGAAAAAGGGATAACAAAAAAGGGGCCAAAGTTCTGTCTGGGGTTACTTCATTTGCTAGGCCACCGCCACCATCACGAACTACCAAACCATCGACGCCCAGAATAACTAGACAAACTGCGAAATCGGGAAAGGGGCTAACGCTAAAAAATAACCGAAAAAATGTCAACTTTGTTTACTGGGACAATGCAAATGAACTCGTTAATAGACTACGATTATTAATTTCTTCTACTTCGGCTGGACGTAATGCACATACAAATGAAATAATATCAATCATTGAAGAATTAAAGGGGGCAAAAATAATTCAATAAAAGTAAAGCTCTCAAATAGTTTTTAACAGTTTCATCAAGACGATCGACAAATTTGGAAGTCATATTTCTCACAAATATTTACATAAAAATGGCTATTATTCTTGTTACATACCATTACATGTTCAAGACTGGGAAAAACGTGCTACATTACAAGACGGTACCAGCGTGATGACCTATAAAATAAATAAGCAAACCAATTTTTGTAGTTATCCTTTATCTCAGGCTGTCGTTAAAAGTTGCAACGTGTTTCATATTGCAGTACAATTTGTTATCAATGATAGACGTGTAGAAACTTTAGAAGTCGAAGTTCTGTCCAGTCAAGACAAAATCTTAGTCGTAAGGTCGGAGATTTCCCCAAAAACAGGGGATGGAATAATAGAATTAATTGTAAAGGCGCCCATTTCTACTGACGAGTATGAGTAGTATTAAAGAAGTTATTGTCAACGAATTACACAAACCAGCTCGTCGAAATTTTATTAGAAGAAAAGTTCGAATTTTAGGCCTCAACGATCTTAACCAAATTGATTTAATATCCCGTATGCAAAATTTAATCGAGGATATAAGTACATATTGGTTTCAATTGACGTATTTTCCAAGTATGTTCGAGTCGTGCCCATAAAACAAAAGAATGGAAAAGAAGTTGCACATGCTATGAAAAAAATTCTTGATGACAAACGAGCAATTCCTAAAAATGTACAGTCAGATAGGTAGTGACTAATTTAGCCTAACTCGTTGTCCTAGTACAAACTATATTTTTATTTTAGGGGAACGGAATTTTATAATCCACATTTTAAAAGGTTAGTGAAAAAATATAACATAAATCACTACAGCACGTTTTCAAATTTAAAGGCCAGTATAGTCGAAAGAGTTATTAGAACCTTAAAAACTCGAATGTGGAAGCAGTTTAGTTTACAAGGCACCTACAAGTGGTTGGACGTTTTAGACAAAATTGTATCCGATTATAATAATACCCGTCATTCTGATATTGGAATATCCCCAGCTAAAGTTACAAAAAGAAATGAGAAAGAAATTTTGACTCGAGCTTATAACCAAGTAAAAGTTGTTGACGCGAAACCAGCAAAATTTAAGGTGAATGACTATGTTAGAATATCAAAGTATCGCGAAGCGTTTCAAAAAGGATATACACCTAACTGGTCAAACGAGATTTTTAAAATAACTAAGGTGCGTCAAACTAATCCACTCGTATATCTGCTAACCGACTCAAATGGTGAGGAAATTCTAGGAGCTTTCTATACGCAGGAACTACAAAAGGTCCAGTTTACAGAGTCTGTCAAGTTATCACAATTAAAGTTGGTTAGACTTGCTAGAATGTTTTTAAAATAACTGTCAAAGTTTAAACATTCCAGCATATTTAACCTATACTGAACAACATCGCTAATTAGCCAAAGACCATTAACAGATTCCTCACCCAAATATAAAAAGTTCGAAAAATTGTCTTCTAATTTTAAGACTTTAATGTCGTTAAATGAGTCAAAACTAATTTTACATAAGTTAAGTATTATAGGCCTTTCATTATCAGTACTGTTAATTATTTCTTTAAAACATAATAAGTTTATCCAGTCCCTTTTGTCGAGAAGAATACAGTTTTTAAACTTTGGTCCACCAAACCAGACGCTTGGTTTAAAAGAATGGGTGTAGTTGTCATAATATATTCCAACAGATACATATTTAGATTTTGAAATGTTAAGAAAATATCTAGTTTCGTACAACAGTGTGCATGTTTTTTCTAACGAAGAGTTGTTCTGGAAGCTAGAGTTTGATTCCACTATAATAAAAAAATTGTTTTAGGCATAATATTATTAGAAAATATGTTAAACTTACTGTTACACTGCTTCAAAATATGCACTAATATCTTGACGGCGACTAGTAAAATGAAATAAATTGACTTGAAAATACTAATTTAAGCTACAACTACTATCAGCTGTTCGATAATGTTCTTCATTCAGCTAACTAACGCTGATCGCATGCAAGCTCTAGCGTTTTATAATCACCGCCCCACCCTTAATACTAAATAAGACATGTTTAAATCTGTAACTATAATATATTGATTCACAGATTGAGTTCTAAAATATACACTTTACCAAATTAAATGAATTAAAACAGAAAAATTATTAAACGGTTATATTTGTCTAAAAATTAAAAAAAAAATTACATTACAACCAAAACATACAAAATGTTAGACAGTAAATAAAAATACTACGGTGGATGCTTAAAATTAAACATTACATAAGTACGAACAATAATTATACATTATAACCAGATTTACGAACTATGAAGTTATACATTAAATGAACAATACTTGAGGTTGATTGGTTGTTGATATTGCTCAAAAATTACCAATGATTGTAAATAATCTTCAAACTTTTGCGATGGCATTTTACTATTAGAGTCACTTTGGCCGAAGCCAAGCATCATATTGTTACAACCTTTAATACCATTTTATTTTATCCACGAATAAACGTAACTGTGATTAGTATTATTTTTGGGGTCAAATATAAAACGTATATTATATTTACACATTTGATCGAGAATAGAGGTTAAGAGTCCAAATTCAGCTTGAAAGCCAACTTCGTATATACCTCGTTTAAGTTCTTCCGCTAATGTTGTATACCGTTCTCAGATGCCTTCGATAGGATACCTTCTTTCTCTATCACTATTTGAATGATAGCCTTCACCAATTAAGAGTTCATACACAAATATTTAATGAAATTCATATTTACAAATAGATGCATTACTCAGTAAGGGTTCAATCGTTGCAAGGCTTATTGAATCAAAATTTAGTACACTTAAAAGGTTCATAACTTGATTGATCATGTCATCTTGCTCGGAATTCTTCTTGACGACACATTCAAAAAGTTTTCGGTTTACTCCATTAACAGAATTATATATCCATTTAAAAATACTTTGCGGTAGGATAAACCTATGTAAAACTTTTAGGAGTTGAACATTATGATGTCCACTGGGATTGGCCTCAACTATTTTTTCAATAAACTGGGTATAATGTTTGCTTACGCCCTCGTTAATATCGATTTTTAATTTCTGGTATTCACTGTTAACGTCCATTTTACTTTTACTTTACTGTGAGAGAATATTTAAGAAGCGAAATATGAATGAACTATACTAAAGAATTAAGTTGAAACGCGATTAATATAGGATTCCGATTTCCCCCACTTAGCGGGTTAGAGTTGTTCAAACTGCAGACGCTTACGACATTTATTTGGACACATGTTTTCCATTACCTGAACCAGTTGTTCTATTCTTTTGTCTTGTCGCGTTTCTGCGCTTATATACCTAATAATATCCTTGTGACCCCAAGCCAATGTTTTTATGGAACCCGGTATCAAAAACCTTTTATCGTCATTAAAACTAAGTGCTACTTTTCTTATTAAATTGGTGAACATATCATGTTTAATAGATTTAAACATGTAGATAGTACAGTACATTTTATGGTCTTGACCATCGACAATTCTTTGATAGTGGGAAGCTTCCAACTGATTTTTTACTGCAGCCGTTTTTATTCCCTTGGCTATTTTTCCACAAATTCATCAACTTTAAGACAATAAGCTTTGCACCTGTTCCATAAAAATTTTGTATAACTCGACCCCCATACTCGTCTTTCATTTTACCAATTATGGAGGGGTTAACAGGTATACCTTGAATATTATTAGTTTTAAAATTAGATGTATCGAACTTATTTATATTTAATTTCATATCATGGTAAAAATCTTGGGTAGTTACTTCAACTATCAGACTATCCGTATCGGTATATAACTAGCATGCGTAGAGCGCCTAATCGCCCCTCGAGAGGGCTCTATAAGGTCGGTAATATCATCATTGTTATGCCCTGAAAGTTTCGCGTTTCTAGGCCATGTATTAAGGAAGATATCACACTCCTATGGACTGAGGATGCAGAATAGAGCGCCCTTCGTAACCGTATCGCTACATACATATAAACACCTACACGTAGAAACTATTTTTCCAACGAAAAGACTTTTCGGACACCCTGTATACATACAAACATAAGCACATATTAATACAAATATATTCGATTTGCGTGAAATCCGACCTAATAAATTTTATCTAAGTACTAATAGTATTTGCCCATACTAACACCCTCACGTTTAAATAGGAATATAGTCGATTTACTTAAAATTCGAATTAATTAGGTTTATCTCGGTACTAGTAGAAGTATTTGCCGATACCAAGACTTTTCGGACACCCTGTATATACAACACATATAAAAACATATGTAATCGATTTGCATGAAATCCGGTTTAATTACATTTATCCTGGTATTACTAGGAGTATTTGCTCCAACCAAGACTTTCTAGACAGCCTGTATACAGACATACATCTCTGTACACATAGAAATGCAAATATATACGATTTGCTTTAAATCCGACAATTAAGTTTATATTTGTACAAATAGCAAAGGTATTTGTCCATACAAAGACTTTTCGGACACCCTGTATACATACATACCAACACAACACAACACGACACATAGTAATTTAAATATTTTCGATTTTCTTGAAAATCAGTTAAGTTTATCTTCGTACTAATGGCAAAGATACAGAGCATACAAAGACTTTTTGGGCAATCTGTATACATACAAACATATAAACAACCACACTTGCACAAAGGAATAAAAAATTTACGATTTCCTTGAAAACTTAAGTTTATCTTCGTGTTAGTGACAAAGATATTTGCGCATACAAAGACTTTTCGGACACCCTGTATACATACATACAGACAAATATATTCGATTTGCGTGAAATCCGACCTAATAAAGTTTATCTAAGTACTAATAGGAGTATTTACCAATACCGAGACTTTTTGGATACCTTGTATACATTCGCACTAACACCCATACGTTTAAATTCGATTTACTTAAAATTCGAAGGTTTATCTCGGTACTAGTAGAAGTATTTGCCGATACCAAGACTTTTCGGACACCCTGTATACGTATATATACAACACATACGAAAACAAATATAATCGATTTGCATGAAATCAGGTTTAATTTCATTTATCCTGGTATTACTAGGAGTATTTGCTCCAACCAAGACTTTTTGGACAGCCTGTATACAGACATATATCTCCGTACACCTAGAAACGCAAATATATACGATTAGCTTTAAATCCGACAATTAAGTTTATATTTGTACAAATTGGAAAGGTAATTGTCCATACAAAGAGTTTTCGGACACCCTGTATACATACATACAAACACAAAACAACACGGCATATAGTAATTTAAACATTTTCGATTTTCTTGAAGACCCACTGAATTAAGTTTATATTCGTCCTAATGGAAAATATATTTGCGCATACAAAGACTTTTTGGACATTCTGTATACATACCAACATATAAACAATCACATAAAGGAATACAAAATTTTCGATTTCCTTGATACAAGATTCATTTAAGTTTTTCTTAATGCTAATGACTAAGATATTTGCGCTTACAAAGACTTTTCGGACTCTCTGTAGACATGTATACAATCACCGACTTGCCCAAGGGTATCAAATGTATTTTCGAATCGTTCTGTTTACTTGAAAACGATCCGAATCAATTATTTTCCCTAAAATTAAATTAAAATTATTTAATAATAATTAATTTATTGGCCCAGAGGTATACACGCTCATGCTTATTTTTTAATATTATAACAAATTTTTCGATGCCACTGAGCGCAATATTAGAATCTTCAATGATGTCTTGTAGCGTCATCGGAAAATCGAAAAAATTTGTATTTAAAGCCAAATTCAATCAAACCCAATCAAATGAAATGTCTTTCTACCGAAAGTATAAGGTCCCTAATTCCCTTGCCCGGTAAATTTCAAGCCGAAGTTGGTCCAGACTGCTTCCAATCTCCCAAGAAAAACTGGCATTTTTGCGACATTTTGACAGGTCATATTTTAATTTCAATGTAAAGATAGTCCGTTTCATTTGTTTCTCCAAGGCAAGCCATTTAAAATATGTACTTTTTAAAATTTTTCCTGCACCGATACAAACAAAGCTATTTATTTATAACTTTAACGAAAAAATATGCAATTTTACTTAGTGTAGAGTGTTCTCAGATGATAAGGGAAGAAAATAAACCAAAAAAGAGCTGTTAAAAAAGATAAATAATATATAATAATGCCATTTAAAGATGAATTTTGATGGAAAAAAACAGAAAAAATGACTTTTTACCCCCTAAATCCGGTCCTAGATTACCCGTTCGGGATTCATTTTAAAACCTGATTATGTCCCCAAGGGATAGCGTTGAAACAGTTGGAAGAAATTAGATAGGAAAAGATACAGATTGATTCGAATGTAGAGATGTCATGAAAAAAAATGGCTAAAAATCGAAATTTAATTATCGATTGCTCCTTTCCTATTAGGAACGAAGGAACCAAAAAATAAGTTTATCACGTATTTCGGCGAGCTCTTTCCGATAAGGCACATGGGATTTCGATTTGGATCCATTTTGACCCAACAAAAAATTCAAAACCGTCAAAGATTTGCATCAAAAATCGTAATTTTCAGTTTTTCCCAAATTTTTCCTATTTCCAGTCGTTTTAGGTATAGGTAAATGTGTTGCAAAAAGAAAGTATTTGAGATTCTTTAGATTTATGTTCAAGTGCGTTTTTCTGTCCGACGCTTCGTTTTCGAGCAATGTAGAATTGAATATGGGTCTGCAAGTGGCATTTTTCGACATAATAAAATTCAAAAGAATTACTTCCCATTTTCGGAATACCGCCAGTTTCAATAGGGTTCTGAAGCTCCCGGACCTCTACAACCTCCGAAATTTTAAATCGATTTAATTAACTTTTGCGACCTGTAATCGATCCCGTCCGAAATCGCGGAAATTTCGAATTTGGCGTTTAATAACTCCGAAACGGAACACCCTGTATAACTGAATTTTTTATCGAAGCTAGGTGCACTATCCCTCTATTAACCCAGAAAGTTTGAACGTTTCACCTGCAACCATTTCGGAGAAAAAAAATTGAGATCGCCGAAAAACAGAATTGGACAAGAAACACACATTTTCCTCACGGACTGGTCGGTATATAGAGCGGCCTGAAAGGCGCTGTATAACTAGTACGGGTAGACCGCCTAATCGCCCCCCCGAGGGGGCTCTATAAGGTCGGTAATATCATCATTGTCATGCCCTGAAAATTTCGTGTTTCTAGGCCATATATTAAGGAAGATATCACACTCCTACGGACTGATGATGCAGAATAGACCGCCCTTCGTAACCATGTCGCTACACACATACAAACACCACACATAGAATGTACTTTTGCCAAAAGAAACTTTTCGGACACCCTGTATACATACATACAAACTAATCGTCGGACAGCGTCGGGGTTTTGCACACATAAAGTAGCTATAAATTACTACTTTTTCCCAAATTTTGAGCCATCTGCGTTAAAAAATGGCCGATTTATGAATTTAAAACAAAAACTCTTAATTTTCCGGTTTTTCCGGATTTTCTCCGTTGCTGCTTATCCTCTCGGGACGCTCGACCTCTCATTTTGTTCGTATTTTTATTCTCTATAGATCGTCCATTGACATCATTAAGATTGCTTCATTACTTTCCATTTTATAAGCAAAAAACTAAAAAAATCACGTGTTTTTGCTTAAAAATGTTTATAACAAATTAATGGCAAAAATTTCAGAGTTGGATTTATAACAGGAATCATCTACGGATCGTCTTTCAGATGATGGCACAAGCGGTTTTCCAATAAGATTAATGTCACGACAAATCGCTCTATTGCTTGGCCTAGTTGGGTACTCTACAATCATCTTAGTGATGAAATACTCAGTTTTGAAATTAGCGAAAAAAAGTTAATTTTTTGGGCCGCTTCACCTGAGATGTGAAAAATTATACATAAAGAGCATGGTTATTAAAACTTGATGTAAAACAATATAGGGTGGCTCAAGAATCTAAAAGTCACAATTTAAAATTAAATTTTTAAGCCACCCTGTATGCCCTAGACAAAATTTTTGAATAATCGTGCTCTTTTTTACAATGTAAAACTTTCTATGACGATACTTTTTTGCTTGCTATGGTATGTTTGCTATGGCATGTAGAATATTGTTCTCAGATTCGCGATTTTTTTTATCCTATATAATTAATAGCGAAACTCCTACACTTCTTCATTTTGAAGAGGAATAATGGAAGAAGCTTTAGCAAAAAATTAACATGTACAGGATGTTCCGTTAAAAAAATATACGTCAAAGTCGAAATTTTCGCGATTTCGGTTGAAATTGGATAAAAGTCACAATAGTGGATTAAACCGTTTTAAATTTTCGAAGGTGTTAGAAGACCTAAGGTTACAAAATTTTGTTAATATTGGTTAGGATAGAAAAATTGGAAGTAATTTTTTGTTTTAATTTTTTAAAGTTGAAAATGTCATTTGCAGACCCCTCTTTGGTACTAAATAACTCGAAAACGAAACGTCGTACAGAAAAACGGATTCAAATACCTTAACATTATCGATAAAAAAAAGCTTCATAATTTCACAGGGAAACTAAGCATTTCAGAAACATTGTCAATAAAATCTTCAGAAATTAGATGTCAACTTTTGGTGCAAAAACGTGTCAATAAATGTGTATATTCAGTTTTTTTTATGTCAACTATTGGGTATTTTACACCTGTCACGAAATTGTATTACATTACCTAAAAACACTAAGTATATAAAATACGATTTTTATCATTGTAGGTGATAATATAAATCATACTGCCAATATTCAATATATTACCATTCTTTCAAAACCGAATAAAACCAATGCAAATATATGTAATTATCAAAATGTCCCTTAAAGTGTCAGCTATTGGGTATTTTACCTTATATATTTCATTATTATAATTATTAGACGGATTTGGATGATCAAAAATCCAAACGAAAGGTTTTTTCAATATCTACAACTTTTCTGTTAAACACTTTTAACTGCAGCGCAAAGGAAAAAAGCTACGGACGAAATAATAGTTTCAATATATTGAAATAATAATTAAAAATCACAGCAGCAATTTTAGTTGTTACTAGGATAGCAGATATCCTCAGGCATGTCCCTCTCACAACGTAGAGCAATCAAGGTGCTTCTAACAATTTTTGCTCAAAGTCAACCTTTTTGAAAGAGCCAACCTGAGCTAAATGTCCATATTTTATATATAAAATACACTTACTTATTTCATATGTAAATATTTTTACTATAAAAAAAAATTGTACATGAATATGACAAGTATCTGTAGTTCGGTCTGTAGGTTGTCCGAGAGGTTGTCATTTTGGTAATTATTCGGATTAATGCAAACAGCAAATTTTTTCATGAAATTTTGCACAGACCCTAATTTTGGGTCGTAGAACACGAATCTGAAGTCAGTTTTTGGCGGTCTCGCATGGTTTTTCCAAAAAAAAAATTTTACTTTTAGGTTAGCTTTTCCAATTAATTTCTTTAAATTTCGACACTTTTACTTAAACACATGTATACAAGTCATTACACACTATTTTTCTGAACCATATTTAGGCAAATTTATGTAACAACACATTTAAAAAACAGAGAAAATATCAAAAACTGGAAGAAAATAAACACACAGCCCATGGTACACATTCTCGAAATTTCTGATGGAAAGACGCATTGTTGCCAAATTTACAAATCGTTTTTCCCACAAATTTTAACAGTTTCCGGCCATAAATAAATCCAAAAAAGAGATGGCAATATTAGCATTTTATTTTCCCTAATAACAGTAATTTAGTTTAGTATTTAGCCAGCAATAGTGACAGACAGCCCCAAGCAAACCCAGTCAAACCCAAGCAAACCCAACCAAACCTGAGCAAAAAGGTGGTCAGGTTTGCTCAGTTTTGATTGATATAGATACATATATATCTACATATATCAATCAAAACTGAGCAACCCTGACCACCTTTTTGCTCACCCAACCTGAGCAAAAAGGTGGTCAGGTTTGCTCAGTTTTCATTGATATAGATATATATGTATCTATATCAATCAAAACTGAGCAAACCTGACCACCTTTTTGCTGAGGTTTGCTTGGGTTGGGTATACACGTTTTTGTTCAGATATGGTTGCATGCATCAGCATGCAGGTGTTGGATTACTGATCAATAGGATTTTGGTTAGGTCTGATGTAGGTTAAAATTTTAAAATGTTGTTGCCTAAGTTGGACAGAATAGTAACTTTAGTTTGTTATGGTTAGTTTTTTATTATTCCTAATTTACAACTTTTTATAAGTAAACCTGGCAACGCTGGACACTTGACAGCTGGGAAAATAATCCAAAATGAAAGGTTTTTGCAATATCTACAACTTTTCTGTTAAACACTTTTAACTGCAGCGCAAAGGAAAAAAGCTACGGACGAAATAATAGTTTCAATATATTGAAATAATAATTAAAAATCACAGCAGCAATTTTAGTTGTTACTAGGATAGCAGATATCCTCAGGCATGCCCCTCTCACAACGTAGAGCAATCAAGGTGCTTCTAACAATTTTTGCTAAAAGTCAACCTTTTTGAAAGAGCCAACCTGAGCTAAATGTCCATATTTTATATATAAAATACACCTACTTATTTCATATGTAAATATTTTTACTATAAAAAAAAATTGTACATGAATATGACAAGTATCTGTAGTTCGGTCTGTAGGTTGTCCGAGAGGTTGTCATTTTGGTAATTATTCGGATTAATGCAAACAGCAAATTTTTTCATGAAATTTTGCACAGACCCTAATTTTGGGTCGTAGAACACGAATCTGAAGTCAGTTTTTGGCGGTCTCGCAAACCCGGTCAAACCCAAGCAAACCTGAGCAAAAAGGTGGTCAGGTTTGCTCAGTTTTGATTGATATAGATACATATATATCTACATATATCAATCAAAACTGAGCAACCCTGACCACCTTTTTGCTCACCCAACCTGAGCCAAGCCTCCTCGGTTGGTTTAAGTAACACAGTTTGATTAAAACAATCCCAAATTGCATTCCATATTTCTTTAATTATTATCTTTGATACGGTATTGGGAGCAATTCGGAATGCATAGCTAACCGAAATCATACTATCACTAGCAAGATACCTAAAACATGGATAATACACCCTATAAGTTTTTATCGCACACTTAACGAGTACTTGCACATTTATATTGCTAGATTTACCTTAATATCAAAGCAAGTCTTTCTCCAGGAGATATTGGCTCACGTACACAATATACCTTTTCTATTTTTGGCCCAATCCATTCTCAAAAAAGTAGTACATTAGTGGCACTAATGGCACTAAAAATGTATTTTTTACAATGTCTTAGATATAATTCATTATTAAATATTCAGAAAGCACCCAAATCAAATCAAAATAACAAAATGTCAAAAAATGCAGACAGCAGGCAGAGTGACAGATAAGTGAGGTTAAAAATCATCCGGACAAAAGTTAAAAACTAAATTTAACTCGTACGACGTGGATTGTTAAAAAATATCAATTAATAACAAATCTAAGCAAAATTTAAATCAGACCCGTCATTGTGATTTACCCAGTATACTACCTCATGGAATAGCCTTTCTATGATGCTTCGCCGCGTCATCCAAACATTGTTAAAATTGGTATTTAATGACTAATTCTTCAAATTATATGTTCCGAAATTCACACGGGAAGATCTATAAAGGCATTGCCCAGTATTTTTCAAGTCGAACACGGTTCAGAAACCCTAAAATCTCGCAAGGAAAACTGACATTTTTGCGACATTTCGACCCTTCATATTTTAATACATTTCTCCGTATGAAACTGATTTTGACATGCATTTGCATGGTCTGAGAAAAATTAAAAAAATTCGTATTTAATGCTTAAATCGTCCAATGAAATGTATTGTAACTAAAAATATAAAGTCCGTTTTACCTTTGGCATGTATATTTCAAGCCGAAATCGGTCCAGGAAGCTTCCAATATCGCTACAAAAACTGTTATTTTCATGACATTTTGACAGGTCATATTTTTTAATTTCGATGTAAAGAGGGTCCGTTCAATTGTTTTGTCAAGGCACGGCTTTTATATATGCACTTTTTAAAATTTTTCCTGCAGCGATGCAAAAGAAGGTATTTATTTATAACTTTAACGAAAAAATATGGAGTTTTAATTAGTTAGGAGTGTTCTTAGATGATCAGGGAAGAAAATAAACCAAAAAAGAATCGTTAAATAAGAGAAATAATATATAATAATGCCTTTTAAAGATGAATTTTGGTTGAAAAAAACCGAAAAAATGTGTTTTTACCCCTTAAATCAGGCCCTGGATCACCCATTCGGGATTCATTTTAAAGCCTGATTATATCCCCAAGGGATAGCGTTGAAAAAGTTGGAATAAATTAGATAGGAAAAGATACAGAGTGATTCAAATGTAGAGATGTCATGAAAAAAAATCGTAAAAAATCGAAATTTAATTATCAATTGCTCCTTTCCTATTAGGAATAAAAGAACTAAAAAATACGTTTGTAACGTATTTCGGCGAGCTCTTTCCGATAGGGCACATGGAATTTCGATTTGGATCCATTTTGACCCCCCAAAAAATTCAAAACCGTCAAAAACTTGCATGAAAAATCGTAATTTCCACTTTTTCCCAAATTTTTCCAATTTCCAGTCGTTTTAGGTATAGGTAAATGTATTACAAAAAGAAAGTATTTGAGATTCCTTAGTTTTAAGTTCAAATACGTTTTTCTGTCCGATGTTCCGGTTTCGACTTATTCGGTGCCAAATTGGGGTCTACAAAGGGCATTTTTCGACATAAAAAAATTCAAAAGAATTACTTCCCTTTTTCCGAATACCGCCAATTTCAATAGGGTTCTGAAGCTCCCGGTCCTCCACAACCTCCGAAAATTTAAATCGATTTAATTACGTTTTGCGACCTGTAATCGATCCCATAGGAAATCGCTGAAATTTCGACTTTAACGTTTAATAACGCCGAAACGGAACACCCTGTATAGCTGAATTTTTTATCGAAGCTAGTCGCACTATCCCTCTATTAACCCAGAAAATCTGGTTGCTGTCCCTCTAACTGTCTTCGAGAAAAAAAATTGAAAAGGTGAAAATGTCGAAACGGACGACAACACACACACATCTTCTGACCAAGGGCTCGGTATATAGACCGAGCCTGAAAGGCGGTCTATAACTAGATTGCATAGACCGCCTAATCGCCCCCCGAGGGGGCTCTATAAGGTCAGTAATATCATCATTGTCATGCCCTGAAAATTTCGTGTTTCTAGGCCAAGTATTAAGGAAGATATCACACTCCTTCGGACTGATGATGGATAATAGACCGCCCTTCGTGACCCCATCGCTACATACATACAAACACCTACACGTGGAAACTATTTTTGCCAACAAAAATACTTTTCGGACACCCTGTATACATACATACAAACATAAACACATATTAATACAAATATATTTGATTTGCTTGAAATTCGACCTAATAAAGTTTATCTAAGTACTAATAGGAGTTTTTGCCCATTCCAAGAATTTTTGGACACCCTGTATACATTCAATCTAACACTCACACGTTTAAATAGGAATATAGACGATTTTCTTGAAATCCGCCTTAATTACGTTTATTTTGGTCGTATTAAAATGAGTTGCAAATACTAAGACTTTTCGGACACCCTGTATACACACGTACAAGCATAAACACATAGTAATACAAATATAGACGATTTTCTTGAAATCCGCCTTAATTAAGTTTATTTAGGTCCTAATAAAAGGAGTTGCACCCTGTATACACACGTACAATCATAAACACATAGTAATACAAATATAGACGATTTTCTTGAAATCCGCCTTAATTAAGTTTATTTTGGTCCTAATAAAAGGAGTTGCAAATAATAAGACTTTTCGGACACCCTGTATACACACGCACAAGCATAAACACATAGTAATACAAATATAGACAATTTTCTTGAAATCCGCCTTAATTAAGTTTATTTTGGTCCTAATAAAAGGAGTTGCAAATAATAAGACTTTTCGGACACCCTTTATACACACGTACAAGCATAAACACATATTAATACAAATATATTCGATTTACTTGAAATTCGACCTAATAATGCTAAGTACTAATAGGAGTATTTGCCCATTCCAAGAATTTTTGGACACCCTGTATACATTCAATCTAACACTCACACGTTTAAATAGGAATATAGACGATTTTCTTGAAATCCGCCTTAATTACGTTTATTTTGGTCGTATTAAAATGAGTTGCAAATACTAAGACTTTTCGGACACCCTGTATACACACGTACAAGCATAAACACATAGTAATACAAATATAGACGATTTTCTTGAAATCCGCCTTAATTAAGTTTATTTAGGTCCTAATAAAAGGAGTTGCACCCTGTATACACACGTACAATCATAAACACATAGTAATACAAATATAGACGATTTTCTTGAAATCCGCCTTAATTAAGTTTATTTTGGTCCTAATAAAAGGAGTTGCAAATAATAAGACTTTTCGGACACCCTGTATACAAACGCACAAGCATAAACACATAGTAATACAAATATAGACAATTTTCTTGAAATCCGCCTTAATTAAGTTTATTTTGGTCCTAATAAAAGGAGTTGCAAATAATAAGACTTTTCGGACACCCTGTATACACACGTACAAGCATAAACACATATTAATACAAATATATTCGATTTACTTGAAATTCGACCTAATAATGCTAAGTACTAATAGGAGTATTTGCCCATTCCAAACTAAGACTTTTCCAACACCCTGTATACAAACATATAAATCCGTACACATAGAAATGCAAATATATACCTACGATTTGCTTTAAATCCGACCATCGAGTTACTATTTGTACGAAAGGCAAAGGTATTTGCCCATTCAAAGACTTTTCGGACACCCTGTATACATGCATAAAAACACAACACAACACGACACATGGTAATTTAAATATTTTCGATTTTCTTGAAAACCGACCCTATTAATTTTATCTTCGTACTTATGACAAAGTTATTTGCGCATATAAAGACTTTTCGGACACCCTGTAGGCATATACAGAATCACCCACATGCCGAAAGGTATAAAATGTACTTTCGAATCGTTCAGGTTACTTTAAAAGAGAGTCAATTCATTTCCCTAAAATTAAATTTGGCAAAGATATTTCCCCATACAAAGACTTTTTGGACATTCTGTTGTGTACCAACATATAAACAACCACACAAAGGAATGAAAAATTTACGATTTCCTTGAAATAAGACTCATTTAAGTTTTTCTTCGCTCTAATGACAAAGATATTTGCGCATACAAAGACTTTTCGGACACCCTGTAGACATATATACAATCATGCACATGCCGGAAGGTATAAAATGTATTTTAGAAACGTTCTGGTTACTTTAAAACGATCCGAATCAAGTCATTTCCCTAAAATTAAATTAAAATTATTCAATAATAATTAATATATTGCCCCAAAAGTATACACGCTCATGGATAGAAAATAAATGCATATTTTGGGATTTTTTCGATGCCACTGAGCTTCATATTAGAATCTTCAATGATGCTTTGTAGCGTCATAGGAAAATCGATTAAAATGGTATTTAATCGGTATAATATGAAATGAAATGTCTTTCTACCGAAAGTATAAGGTCCCTAAATGCATTGCCCGGTAAATTCGAGGCCGAAGTTGGTCCGGACTCCTTCCAATCTCGCATCAAAATGCTGACATTTTAGCCAAATTGTGACATTTCATACATTATAATTAAATGAATAAATTTCCCCGTATAGAAATTGATTTTGACATGCATTTGCGTGGTCTGAGAAAAATTAAAAAAATTCGTATTTAATGCTTAAATCGTCCAATGAAATGTACCGCTATTAAAAATATAAAGTCCATTTTACCTTTGCCATGTATATTTCAAGCCGAAATCGGTCCAGGAAGCTTCCAATATCGCTACAAAAACTGTTATTTTCATGACATTTTGACAGGTCATATTTTAATTTCGATGTAAAGAGGGTCCGTTCAATTGTTTTGTCAAGGCACGGCTTTTATATATGCACTTTTTAAAATTTTTCCTGCAGCGATGCAAAAAAAGGTATTTATTTATAACTTTAACGAAAAAATATGGAGTTTTAATTAGTTAGGAGTGTTCTTAGATGATCAGGGAAGAAAATAAACCAAAAAAGAATCGTTAAATAAGAGAAATAATATATAATAATGCCTTTTAAATATGAATTTTGATGGAAAAAAACAGAAAAAATGAGTTTTTACCCCCTAAATCAGGCCCTGGATCACCCATTCGGGATTCATTTTAAAGCCTGATTATATCCCCAACGGATAGCGTTGAAAAAGTTAGAAGAAATTAGATAGGAAAAGATACAGAGTGATTCAAATGTAGAGATGTCATGAAAAAAAATCGTAAAAAATCGAAATTTAATTATCGCTTTCTCCTTTCCTATTAGAAATAAAAGAACTAAAAAATACGTTTCTAACGTATTTCGGCGAGCTCTTTCCGATAGGGCACATGGAATTTCGATTTGGATCCATTTTGACCCCCCAAAAAATTCAAAACCGTCAAAAATTTGCATGAAAATTCGTAATTTCCACTTTTTCCCAAATTTTTCCAATTTCCAGTCGTTTTAGGTATAGGTAAATGTATCGCAAAAAGAAAGTATTTGAGATTCTTTAGTTTTAAGTTCAAATACGTTTTTCTGTCCGATGTTCCGGTTTCGACTTATTCGGTGCCAAATTGGGGTCTACAAAGGGCATTTTTCGACATAAAAAAATTCAAAAAAATTACTTCCCATTTTAGGAATACCGCCAGTTTCAATAGGGTTCTGAAGCTCCCTGACCTCCACAACCTCCGAAAATTTAAATCGATTTAATTAAGTTTTGCGACCTGTAATCGATCCCATAGGAAGTCGCTGAAATTTCGACTTTAACGTTTTATATCTCCGAAACGGAACACCCGGTATAACTGAATTTTTTACCGAAGCTAGCCGCACTATCCCTCTATTAACCCAGAAAATCTGGTTGCCCTCATTCTAACCGTTTTCGAGAAAAAAAATTGAGAAGGTGAAAATGTCGAAACGGACGACAACACACGCACACACATTTTTATGACCAAGGGCTCGGTATATAGACCGAGCCTGAAAGGCGGTCTATAACTAGTACGGATAGACCGCCTAATCGCCCCCCGAGGGGGCTCTATAAGGTCGGTAATATCATCATTGTCATGCCCTGAAAATTTCGTGTTTCTAGGCCAAGTATTAAGGAAGATATCACACTCCTTCGGACTGATGATGGAGAATAGACCGCCCTTCGTGACCCCATCGCTACATACATACAAACACCTACACGTAGAAACTATTTTTGCCAACAAAAATACTTTTCGGACACCCTGTATACATACATACAAACATAAACACATATTAATACAAATATATTCGATTTACTTGAAATTCGACCTAATAATGCTAAATACTAATAGGAGTATTTGCCCATTCCAAGAATTTTTGGACACCCTGTATACATTCAATCTAACACTCACACGTTTAAATAGGAATATAGACGATTTTCTTGAAATCCGCCTTAATTACGTTTATTTTGGTCGTATTAAAATGAGTTGCAAATACTAAGACTTTTCGGACACCCTGTATACACACGTACAAGCATAAACACATAGTAATACAAATATAGACGATTTTCTTGAAATCCGCCTTAATTAAGTTTATTTAGGTCCTAATAAAAGGAGTTGCACCCTGTATACACACGTACAATCATAAACACATAGTAATACAAATATAGACGATTTTCTTGAAATCCGCCTTAATTAAGTTTATTTTGGTCCTAATAAAAGGAGTTGCAAATAATAAGACTTTTCGGACACCCTGTATACACACGCACAAGCATAAACACATAGTAATACAAATATAGACAATTTTCTTGAAATCCGCCTTAATTAAGTTTATTTTGGTCCTAATAAAAGGAGTTGCAAATAATAAGACTTTTCGGACACCCTGTATACACACGTACAAGCATAAACACATATTAATACAAATATATTCGATTTACTTGAAATTCGACCTAATAATGCTAAGTACTAATAGGAGTACTTGCCCATTCCAAACTAAGACTTTTCCAACACCCTGTATACAAACATATAAATCCGTACACATAGAAATGCAAATATATACCTACGATTTGCTTTAAATCCGACCATCGAGTTACTATTTGTACGAAAGGCAAAGGTATTTGCCCATTCAAAGACTTTTCGGACACCCTGTATACATACATAAAAACACAACACAACACGACACATGGTAATTTAAATATTTTCGATTTTCTTGAAAACCGACCCTATTAATTTTATCTTCGTACTTATGACAAAGTTATTTGCGCATATAAAGACTTTTCGGACACCCTGTAGGCATATACAGAATCACCCACATGCCGAAAGGTATAAAATGTACTTTCGAATCGTTCAGGTTACTTTAAAAGGGAGTCAATTCATTTCCCTAAAATTAAATTTGGCAAAGATATTTCCCCATACAAAGACTTTTTGGACATTCTGTTGTGTGTACCAACATATAAACAACCACACAAAGGAATGAAAAATTTACGATTTCCTTGAAATAAGACTCATTTAAGTTTTTCTTCGCTCTAATGACAAAGATATTTGCGCATACAAAGACTTTTCGGACACCCTGTAGACATATATACAATCATGCACATGCCGGAAGGTATAAAATGTATTTTAGAATCGTTCTGGTTACTTTAAAACGATCCGAATCAAGTCATTTCCCTAAAATTAAATTAAAATTATTCAATAATAATTAATATATTGCCCCAAAAGTATACACGCTCATGGTTAGAAAATAAAATGCATATTTTGGGATTTTTTCGATGCCACTGAGCTTCATATTAGAATCTTCAATGATGCTTTGTAGCGTCATAGGAAAATCGATTAAAATGGTATTTAATCGGTATAATATGAAATGAAATGTCTTTCTACCGAAAGTATAAGGTCCCTAAATGCATTGCCCGGTAAATTCGAGGCCGAAGTTGGTCCGGACTCCTTCCAATCTCGCATCAAAATGCTGACATTTTAGCCAAATTGTGACATTTCATATATTATAATTAAATGAATAAATTTCCCCGTATAGAAATTGATTTTTAAATGCCTTTGCAGGACCTCAGCAAAATTAATGAAATTGGTATTTAATGCTCAAATCGTCCAATGAAATGTACCGCTATTAAAAATATAAAGACCATTTTACCTTTGCCATGTATATTTCAAGCCGAAATCGGTTCAGAAAGCTTCCAATATCGCTACAAAAACGGTTATTTTCATGACATTTTGACAGGTCATATTTTAGTTTCGATGTAAAGAGGGTCCGTTCAATTGTTTTGTCAAGGCACGGCTTTTATATATGCACTTTTTAAAATTTTTCCTGCAGCGATGCAAAAAAAGGTATTTATTTATAACTTTAACGAAAAAATATGGAGTTTTAATTAGTTAGGAGTGTTCTTAGATGACCAGGGAAGAAAATAAACCAAAAAAGAATCGTTAAATAAGAGAAATAATATATAATAATGCCTTTTAAAGATGACTTTTGGTTGAAAAAAACCGAAAAAATGAGTTTTTACCCCCTAAATGCGGCCCTGGATCACCCATTCGGGATTTGTTTTAAAGCCTGATTATATCCCCAACGGATAGCGTTGAAAAAGTTAGAAGAAATTACATAGGAAAAGATACAGAGTGATTCAAATGTAGAGATGTCATGAAAAAAAATCGTAAAAAATCGAAATTTAATTATCAATTGCTCCTTTCCTATTAGAAATAAAAGAACTAAAAAATACGTTTCTAACGTATTTCGGCGAGCTCTTTCCGATAGGGCACATGGAATTTCGATTTGGATCCATTTTGACCCCCCAAAAAATTCAAAACCGTCAAAATTTTGCATGAAAAATCGTAATTTCCACTTTTTCCCAAATTTTTCCAATTTCCAGTTGTTTTAGGTATAGGTAAATGTATTGCAAAAAGAAAGTATTTGAGATTCTTTAGTTTTAAGTTCAAATACGTTTTTCTGTCCGATGTTCCGGTTTCGACTTATTCGGTGCCAAATTGGGGTCTACAAAGGGCATTTTTCGACATAAAAAAATTCGAAAAAATTACTTCCCATTTTAGGAATACCGCCAGTTTCAATAGGGTTCTGAAGCTCCCTGACCTCCACAACCTCCGAAAATTTAAATCGATTTAATTAAGTTTTGCGACCTGTAATCGATCCCATAGGAAATCGCTGAAATTTCGACTTTAACGTTTTATATCTCCGAAACGGAACACCCGGTATAACTGAATTTTTTACCGAAGCTAGCCGCACTATCCCTCTATTAACCCAGAAAATTTGGTTGCCCTCATTCTAACCGTTTTCGAGAAAAAAAATTGAAAAGGTGAAAATGTCGAAACGGACGACAACATACGGCCATACATACACACATTTTTCTGACCAAGGGCTCGGTATATAGACCGAGCCTGAAAGGCGGTCTATAACTAGTACGGATAGACCGCCTAATCGCCCCCCGAGGGGGCTCTATAAGGTCGGTAATATCATCATTGTCATGCCCTGAAAATTTCGTGTTTCTAGGCCAAGTATTAAGGAAGATATCACACTCCTTCGGACTGATGATGGAGAATAGACCGCCCTTCGTGACCCCATCGCTACATACATACAAACACCTACACGTAGAAACTATTTTTGCCAACAAAAATACTTTTCGGACACCCTGTATACATACATACAAACATAAACACATATTAATACAAATATATTCGATTTACTTGAAATTCGACCTAATAATGCTAAATACTAATAGGAGTATTTGCCCATTCCAAGAATTTTTGGACACCCTGTATACATTCAATCTAACACTCACACGTTTAAATAGGAATATAGACGATTTTCTTGAAATCCGCCTTAATTACGTTTATTTTGGTCGTATTAAAATGAGTTGCAAATACTAAGACTTTTCGGACACCCTGTATACACACGTACAAGCATAAACACATAGTAATACAAATATAGACGATTTTCTTGAAATCCGCCTTAATTAAGTTTATTTAGGTCCTAATAAAAGGAGTTGCACCCTGTATACACACGTACAATCATAAACACATAGTAATACAAATATAGACGATTTTCTTGAAATCCGCCTTAATTAAGTTTATTTTGGTCCTAATAAAAGGAGTTGCAAATAATAAGACTTTTCGGACACCCTGTATACACACGCACAAGCATAAACACATAGTAATACAAATATAGACAATTTTCTTGAAATCCGCCTTAATTAAGTTTATTTTGGTCCTAATAAAAGGAGTTGCAAATAATAAGACTTTTCGGACACCCTGTATACACACGTACAAGCATAAACACATATTAATACAAATATATTCGATTTACTTGAAATTCGACCTAATAATGCTAAGTACTAATAGGAGTACTTGCCCATTCCAAACTAAGACTTTTCCAACACCCTGTATACAAACATATAAATCCGTACACATAGAAATGCAAATATATACCTACGATTTGCTTTAAATCCGACCATCGAGTTACTATTTGTACGAAAGGCAAAGGTATTTGCCCATTCAAAGACTTTTCGGACACCCTGTATACATACATAAAAACACAACACAACACGACACATGGTAATTTAAATATTTTCGATTTTCTTGAAAACCGACCCTATTAATTTTATCTTCGTACTTATGACAAAGTTATTTGCGCATATAAAGACTTTTCGGACACCCTGTAGGCATATACAGAATCACCCACATGCCGAAAGGTATAAAATGTACTTTCGAATCGTTCAGGTTACTTTAAAAGGGAGTCAATTCATTTCCCTAAAATTAAATTTGGCAAAGATATTTCCCCATACAAAGACTTTTTGGACATTCTGTTGTGTGTACCAACATATAAACAACCACACAAAGGAATGAAAAATTTACGATTTCCTTGAAATAAGACTCATTTAAGTTTTTCTTCGCTCTAATGACAAAGATATTTGCGCATACAAAGACTTTTCGGACACCCTGTAGACATATATACAATCATGCACATGCCGGAAGGTATAAAATGTATTTTAGAATCGTTCTGGTTACTTTAAAACGATCCGAATCAAGTCATTTCCCTAAAATTAAATTAAAATTATTCAATAATAATTAATATATTGCCCCAAAAGTATACACGCTCATGGTTAGAAAATAAAATGCATATTTTGGGATTTTTTCGATGCCACTGAGCTTCATATTAGAATCTTCAATGATGCTTTGTAGCGTCATAGGAAAATCGATTAAAATGGTATTTAATCGGTATAATATGAAATGAAATGTCTTTCTACCGAAAGTATAAGGTCCCTAAATGCATTGCCCGGTAAATTCGAGGCCGAAGTTGGTCCGGACTCCTTCCAATCTCGCATCAAAATGCTGACATTTTAGCCAAATTGTGACATTTCATATATTATAATTAAATGAATAAATTTCCCCGTATAGAAATTGATTTTTAAATGCCTTTGCAGGACCTCAGCAAAATTAATGAAATTGGTATTTAATGCTCAAATCGTCCAATGAAATGTACCGCTATTAAAAATATAAAGACCATTTTACCTTTGCCATGTATATTTCAAGCCGAAATCGGTTCAGAAAGCTTCCAATATCGCTACAAAAACGGTTATTTTCATGACATTTTGACAGGTCATATTTTAGTTTCGATGTAAAGAGGGTCCGTTCAATTGTTTTGTCAAGGCACGGCTTTTATATATGCACTTTTTAAAATTTTTCCTGCAGCGATGCAAAAAAAGGTATTTATTTATAACTTTAACGAAAAAATATGGAGTTTTAATTAGTTAGGAGTGTTCTTAGATGACCAGGGAAGAAAATAAACCAAAAAAGAATCGTTAAATAAGAGAAATAATATATAATAATGCCTTTTAAAGATGACTTTTGGTTGAAAAAAACCGAAAAAATGAGTTTTTACCCCCTAAATGCGGCCCTGGATCACCCATTCGGGATTTGTTTTAAAGCCTGATTATATCCCCAACGGATAGCGTTGAAAAAGTTAGAAGAAATTACATAGGAAAAGATACAGAGTGATTCAAATGTAGAGATGTCATGAAAAAAAATCGTAAAAAATCGAAATTTAATTATCAATTGCTCCTTTCCTATTAGAAATAAAAGAACTAAAAAATACGTTTCTAACGTATTTCGGCGAGCTCTTTCCGATAGGGCACATGGAATTTCGATTTGGATCCATTTTGACCCCCCAAAAAATTCAAAACCGTCAAAATTTTGCATGAAAAATCGTAATTTCCACTTTTTCCCAAATTTTTCCAATTTCCAGTTGTTTTAGGTATAGGTAAATGTATTGCAAAAAGAAAGTATTTGAGATTCTTTAGTTTTAAGTTCAAATACGTTTTTCTGTCCGATGTTCCGGTTTCGACTTATTCGGTGCCAAATTGGGGTCTACAAAGGGCATTTTTCGACATAAAAAAATTCGAAAAAATTACTTCCCATTTTAGGAATACCGCCAGTTTCAATAGGGTTCTGAAGCTCCCTGACCTCCACAACCTCCGAAAATTTAAATCGATTTAATTAAGTTTTGCGACCTGTAATCGATCCCATAGGAAATCGCTGAAATTTCGACTTTAACGTTTTATATCTCCGAAACGGAACACCCGGTATAACTGAATTTTTTACCGAAGCTAGCCGCACTATCCCTCTATTAACCCAGAAAATTTGGTTGCCCTCATTCTAACCGTTTTCGAGAAAAAAAATTGAAAAGGTGAAAATGTCGAAACGGACGACAACATACGGCCATACATACACACATTTTTCTGACCAAGGGCTCGGTATATAGACCGAGCCTGAAAGGCGGTCTATAACTAGATTGCATAGACCGCCTAATCGCCCCCCGAGGGGGCTCTATAAGGTCGGTAATATCATCATTGTAATGCCCTGAAAATTTCGTGTTTCTAGGCCAAGTATTAAGGAAGATATCACACTCCTTCGGACTGATGATGGAGAATAGACCGCCCTTCGTGACCCCATCGCTACATACATACAAACACCTACACGTAGAAACTATTTTTGCCAACAAAAATACTTTTCGGACACCCTGTATACATACATACAAACATAAACACATATTAATACAAATATATTTGATTTGCTTGAAATTCGACCTAATAAAGTTTATCTAAGTACTAATAGGAGTATTTGCCCATTCCAAGAATTTTTGGACACCCTGTATACATTCAATCTAACACTCACACGGTTAAATAGGAATATAGACGATTTTCTTGAAATCCGCCTTAATTACGTTTATTTTGGTCGTATTAAAATGAGTTGCAAATACTAAGACTTTTCGGACACCCTGTATACACACGTACAAGCATAAACACATAGTAATACAAATATAGACGATTTTCTTGAAATCCGCCTTAATTAAGTTTATTTAGGTCCTAATAAAAGGAGTTGCACCCTGTATACACACGTACAATCATAAACACATAGTAATACAAATATAGACGATTTTCTTGAAATTCGCCTTAATTAAGTTTATTTTGGTCCTAATAAAAGGAGTTGCAAATAATAAGACTTTTCGGACACCCTGTATACACACGCACAAGCATAAACACATAGTAATACAAATATAGACAATTTTCTTGAAATCCGCCTTAATTAAGTTTATTTTGGTCCTAATAAAAGGAGTTGCAAATAATAAGACTTTTCGGACACCCTGTATACACACGTACAAGCATAAACACATATTAATACAAATATATTCGATTTACTTGAAATTCGACCTAATAATGCTAAGTACTAATAGGAGTATTTGCCCATTCCAAGAATTTTTGGACACCCTGTATACATTCAATCTAACACTCACACGTTTAAATAGGAATATAGGCGATTTTCTTGAAATCCGCCTTAATTACGTTTATTTTGGTCGTATTAAAATGAGTTGCAAATACTAAGACTTTTCGGACACCCTGTATACACACGTACAAGCATAAACACATAGTAATACAAATATAGACGATTTTCTTGAAATCCGCCTTAATTAAGTTTATTTAGGTCCTAATAAAAGGAGTTGCACCCTGTATACAAACGTAAAATCATAAACACATAGTAATACAAATATAGACGATTTTCTTGAAATCCGCCTTAATTAAGTTTATTTTGGTCCTAATAAAAGGAGTTGCAAATAATAAGACTTTTCGGACACCCTGTATACACACGCACAAGCATAAACACATAGTAATACAAATATAGACAATTTTCTTGAAATCCGCCTTAATTAAGTTTATTTTGGTCCTAATAAAAGGAGTTGCAAATAATAAGACTTTTCGGACACCCTGTATACACACGTACAAGCATAAACACATATTAATACAAATATATTCGATTTACTTGAAATTCGACCTAATAATGCTAAGTACTAATAGGAGTATTTGCCCATTCCAAACTAAGACTTTTCCAACACCCTGTATACAAACATATAAATCCGTACACATAGAAATGCAAATATATACCTACGATTTGCTTTAAATCCGACCATCGAGTTACTATTTGTATGAAAGGCAAAGGTATTTGCCCATTCAAAGACTTTTCGGACACCCTGTATACATACATAAAAACACAACACAACACGACACATGGTAATTTAAATATTTTCGATTTTCTTGTAAACCGACCCAATTAATTTTATCTTCGTACTTATGACAAAGTTATTTGCGCATATAAAGACTTTTCGGACACCCTGTAGGCATATACAGAATCACCCACATGCCGAAAGGTATAAAATGTACTTTCGAATCGTTCAGGTTACTTTAAAAGGGAGTCAATTCATTTCCCTAAAATTAAATTTGGCAAAGATATTTCCCCATACAAAGACTTTTTGGACATTCTGTTGTGTACCAACATATAAACAACCACACAAAGGAATGAAAAATTTACGATTTCCTTGAAATAAGACTCATTTAAGTTTTTCTTCGCTCTAATGACAAAGATATTTGCGCATACAAAGACTTTTCGGACACCCTGTAGACATATATACAATCATGCACATGCCGGAAGGTATAAAATGTATTTTAGAATCGTTCTGGTTACTTTAAAACGATCCGAATCAAGTCATTTCCCTAAAATTAAATTAAAATTATTCAATAATAATTAATATATTGCCCCAAAAGTATACACGCTCATGGATAGAAAATAAAATGCATATTTTGGGATTTTTTCGATGCCACTGAGCTTCATATTAGAATCTTCAATGATGCTTTGTAGCGTCATAGGAAAATCGATTAAAATGGTATTTAATCGGTATAATATGAAATGAAATGTCTTTCTACCGAAAGTATAAGGTCCCTAAATGCATTGCCCGGTAAATTCGAGGCCGAAGTTGGTCCGGACTCCTTCCAATCTCGCATCAAAATGCTGACATTTTAGCCAAATTGTGACATTTCATACATTATAATTAAATGAATAAATTTCCCCGTATAGAAATTGATTTTGACATGCATTTGCATGGTCTGAGAAAAATTTAAAAAATTCGTATTTAATGCTTAAATCGTCCAATGAAACGTATTTTAACTAAAAATATAAAGTCCATTTTACCTTTGCCATGTATATTTCAAGCCGAGATCGGTCCAGGAAGCTTCCAATATCGCTACAAAAACTGTTATTTTCATGACATTTTGACAGGTCATATTTTAATTTCGATGTAAAGAGGGTCCGTTCAATTGTTTTGTCAAGGCACGGCTTTTATATATGCACTTTTTAAAATTTTTCCTGCACCGATGCAAAAAAAGGTATTTATTTATAACTTTAACGAAAAAATATGGAATTTTAATTATTTAGGAGTGTTCTTAGATGATTAGGGAAGAAAATAAACCAAAAAAGAATCGTTAAATAAGAGAAATAATATATAATAATGCCTTTTAAAGATGAATTTTGGTTGAAAAAAACAGAAAAATTGAGTTTTTACCCCCTAAATTCGGTCCTGAATCACCCATTCGGGATTCATTTTAAAGCCTGATTATATCCCCAAGGAATAGCGTTGAAAAAGTTGAAAGAAATTAGATAGGAAAAGATACAGAGTGATTCAAATGTAGAGATGTCATGAAAAAAAATCGTAAATAATCTAAATTTAATTATCGCTTGCTCCTTTCCTATTAGGAATGAAGGAACCAAAAAATATGCAAATCACGTATTTCGGCGACCTCTTTCCGATAAGGCACATGGGATTTCGATTTGAATCCATTTTGACCCCCAAAAAAATTAAAAACTGTCATAAAATTGCACGAAAAATCGTAATTTCCACTTTTTCTCAAATTTTTCCAATTTGCAGTCGTTTTAGGTATAGGTAAATGTATTGCAAAAAGAAAGTGTTTGAGATTCTTTAGTTTTAAGTTCAAATACATTTTTCTGTCCGATGTTCCAGTTTCGACTTATTCAGTGCCAAAGTGGGGTCTACAAACAGCATTTTTCGACATAAAAAAATTCAAAAAAATTGCTTCCCATTTTCCGAATACCGCCAGTTTCAATAGAGTTCTGAAGCTCCCGGTCCTCCACAACCTCCAAAAATTTAAATTGATTTAATTCACTTTTGCGACCTGTAATCGATTGCAACGAAAATCGCTGAAATTTCGACTTTGACGTTTAATAGCTCCGAAACGGAACACCCTGTATAACTGAATTTTTTACCGAAGCTAGCCGCACTATCCCTCTATTAACCCAGAAAATTTGGTTGCCGCCACTCTAACCATTTTCGAGAAAAAAAATTGAAAAAGTGAAAATGTCGAAACGGACAACATACGCACGCACGCACGCACGCACATACGCACACACATTTTCTGACCAAGGGCTCGGTATATAGACCGAGCCTGAAAGGCGGTCTATAACTAGATTGCATAGACCGCCTAATCGCCCCCCGAGGGGGCTCTATAAGGTCGGTAATATCATCATTGTAATGCCCTGAAAATTTCGTGTTTCTAGGCCAAGTATTAAGGAAGATATCACACTCCTTCGGACTGATGATGGAGAATAGACCGCCCTTCGTGACCCCATCGCTACATACATACAAACACCTACACGTAGAAACTATTTTTGCCAACAAAAATACTTTTCGGACACCCTGTATACATACATACAAACATAAACACATATTAATACAAATATATTTGATTTGCTTGAAATTCGACCTAATAAAGTTTATCTAAGTACTAATAGGAGTATTTGCCCATTCCAAGAATTTTTGGACACCCTGTATACATTCAATCTAACACTCACACGGTTAAATAGGAATATAGACGATTTTCTTGAAATCCGCCTTAATTACGTTTATTTTGGTCGTATTAAAATGAGTTGCAAATACTAAGACTTTTCGGACACCCTGTATACACACGTACAAGCATAAACACATAGTAATACAAATATAGACGATTTTCTTGAAATCCGCCTTAATTAAGTTTATTTAGGTCCTAATAAAAGGAGTTGCACCCTGTATACACACGTACAATCATAAACACATAGTAATACAAATATAGACGATTTTCTTGAAATTCGCCTTAATTAAGTTTATTTTGGTCCTAATAAAAGGAGTTGCAAATAATAAGACTTTTCGGACACCCTGTATACACACGCACAAGCATAAACACATAGTAATACAAATATAGACAATTTTCTTGAAATCCGCCTTAATTAAGTTTATTTTGGTCCTAATAAAAGGAGTTGCAAATAATAAGACTTTTCGGACACCCTGTATACACACGTACAAGCATAAACACATATTAATACAAATATATTCGATTTACTTGAAATTCGACCTAATAATGCTAAGTACTAATAGGAGTATTTGCCCATTCCAAGAATTTTTGGACACCCTGTATACATTCAATCTAACACTCACACGTTTAAATAGGAATATAGGCGATTTTCTTGAAATCCGCCTTAATTACGTTTATTTTGGTCGTATTAAAATGAGTTGCAAATACTAAGACTTTTCGGACACCCTGTATACACACGTACAAGCATAAACACATAGTAATACAAATATAGACGATTTTCTTGAAATCCGCCTTAATTAAGTTTATTTAGGTCCTAATAAAAGGAGTTGCACCCTGTATACAAACGTAAAATCATAAACACATAGTAATACAAATATAGACGATTTTCTTGAAATCCGCCTTAATTAAGTTTATTTTGGTCCTAATAAAAGGAGTTGCAAATAATAAGACTTTTCGGACACCCTGTATACACACGCACAAGCATAAACACATAGTAATACAAATATAGACAATTTTCTTGAAATCCGCCTTAATTAAGTTTATTTTGGTCCTAATAAAAGGAGTTGCAAATAATAAGACTTTTCGGACACCCTGTATACACACGTACAAGCATAAACACATATTAATACAAATATATTCGATTTACTTGAAATTCGACCTAATAATGCTAAGTACTAATAGGAGTATTTGCCCATTCCAAACTAAGACTTTTCCAACACCCTGTATACAAACATATAAATCCGTACACATAGAAATGCAAATATATACCTACGATTTGCTTTAAATCCGACCATCGAGTTACTATTTGTATGAAAGGCAAAGGTATTTGCCCATTCAAAGACTTTTCGGACACCCTGTATACATACATAAAAACACAACACAACACGACACATGGTAATTTAAATATTTTCGATTTTCTTGTAAACCGACCCAATTAATTTTATCTTCGTACTTATGACAAAGTTATTTGCGCATATAAAGACTTTTCGGACACCCTGTAGGCATATACAGAATCACCCACATGCCGAAAGGTATAAAATGTACTTTCGAATCGTTCAGGTTACTTTAAAAGGGAGTCAATTCATTTCCCTAAAATTAAATTTGGCAAAGATATTTCCCCATACAAAGACTTTTTGGACATTCTGTTGTGTACCAACATATAAACAACCACACAAAGGAATGAAAAATTTACGATTTCCTTGAAATAAGACTCATTTAAGTTTTTCTTCGCTCTAATGACAAAGATATTTGCGCATACAAAGACTTTTCGGACACCCTGTAGACATATATACAATCATGCACATGCCGGAAGGTATAAAATGTATTTTAGAATCGTTCTGGTTACTTTAAAACGATCCGAATCAAGTCATTTCCCTAAAATTAAATTAAAATTATTCAATAATAATTAATATATTGCCCCAAAAGTATACACGCTCATGGATAGAAAATAAAATGCATATTTTGGGATTTTTTCGATGCCACTGAGCTTCATATTAGAATCTTCAATGATGCTTTGTAGCGTCATAGGAAAATCGATTAAAATGGTATTTAATCGGTATAATATGAAATGAAATGTCTTTCTACCGAAAGTATAAGGTCCCTAAATGCATTGCCCGGTAAATTCGAGGCCGAAGTTGGTCCGGACTCCTTCCAATCTCGCATCAAAATGCTGACATTTTAGCCAAATTGTGACATTTCATACATTATAATTAAATGAATAAATTTCCCCGTATAGAAATTGATTTTGACATGCATTTGCATGGTCTGAGAAAAATTTAAAAAATTCGTATTTAATGCTTAAATCGTCCAATGAAACGTATTTTAACTAAAAATATAAAGTCCATTTTACCTTTGCCATGTATATTTCAAGCCGAGATCGGTCCAGGAAGCTTCCAATATCGCTACAAAAACTGTTATTTTCATGACATTTTGACAGGTCATATTTTAATTTCGATGTAAAGAGGGTCCGTTCAATTGTTTTGTCAAGGCACGGCTTTTATATATGCACTTTTTAAAATTTTTCCTGCACCGATGCAAAAAAAGGTATTTATTTATAACTTTAACGAAAAAATATGGAATTTTAATTATTTAGGAGTGTTCTTAGATGATTAGGGAAGAAAATAAACCAAAAAAGAATCGTTAAATAAGAGAAATAATATATAATAATGCCTTTTAAAGATGAATTTTGGTTGAAAAAAACAGAAAAATTGAGTTTTTACCCCCTAAATTCGGTCCTGAATCACCCATTCGGGATTCATTTTAAAGCCTGATTATATCCCCAAGGAATAGCGTTGAAAAAGTTGAAAGAAATTAGATAGGAAAAGATACAGAGTGATTCAAATGTAGAGATGTCATGAAAAAAAATCGTAAATAATCTAAATTTAATTATCGCTTGCTCCTTTCCTATTAGGAATGAAGGAACCAAAAAATATGCAAATCACGTATTTCGGCGACCTCTTTCCGATAAGGCACATGGGATTTCGATTTGAATCCATTTTGACCCCCAAAAAAATTAAAAACTGTCATAAAATTGCACGAAAAATCGTAATTTCCACTTTTTCTCAAATTTTTCCAATTTGCAGTCGTTTTAGGTATAGGTAAATGTATTGCAAAAAGAAAGTGTTTGAGATTCTTTAGTTTTAAGTTCAAATACATTTTTCTGTCCGATGTTCCAGTTTCGACTTATTCAGTGCCAAAGTGGGGTCTACAAACAGCATTTTTCGACATAAAAAAATTCAAAAAAATTGCTTCCCATTTTCCGAATACCGCCAGTTTCAATAGAGTTCTGAAGCTCCCGGTCCTCCACAACCTCCAAAAATTTAAATTGATTTAATTCACTTTTGCGACCTGTAATCGATTGCAACGAAAATCGCTGAAATTTCGACTTTGACGTTTAATAGCTCCGAAACGGAACACCCTGTATAACTGAATTTTTTACCGAAGCTAGCCGCACTATCCCTCTATTAACCCAGAAAATTTGGTTGCCGCCACTCTAACCATTTTCGAGAAAAAAAATTGAAAAAGTGAAAATGTCGAAACGGACAACATACGCACGCACGCACGCACGCACATACGCACACACATTTTCTGACCAAGGGCTCGGTATATAGACCGAGCCTGAAAGGCGGTCTATAACTAGTACGGATAGACCGCCTAATCGCCCCCCGAGGGGGCTCTATAAGGTCGGTAATATCATCATTGTCATGCCCTGAAAATATCGTGTTTCTATGCCATGTATTAAGGAAGATATCACACTCCTTCGGACTGATGATGGAGAATAGACCGCCCTTCGTGACCCCATCGCTACATACATACAAACACCTACACGTAGAAACTATTTTTGCCAACAAAAATACTTTTCGGACACCCTGTATACATACATACAAACATAAACACATATTAATACAAATATATTTGATTTGCTTGAAATTCGACCTAATAAAGTTTATCTAAGTACTAATAGGAGTATTTGCCCATTCCAAGAATTTTTGGACACCCTGTATACATTCAATCTAACACTCACACGTTTAAATAGGAATATAGACGATTTTCTTGAAATCCGCCTTAATTACGTTTATTTTGGTCGTATTAAAATGAGTTGCAAATACTAAGACTTTTCGGACACCCTGTATACACACGTACAAGCATAAACACATAGTAATACAAATATAGACGATTTTCTTGAAATCCGCCTTAATTAAGTTTATTTAGGTCCTAATAAAAGGAGTTGCACCCTGTATACACACGTACAATCATAAACACATAGTAATACAAATATAGACGATTTTCTTGAAATCCGCCTTAATTAAGTTTATTTTGGTCCTAATAAAAGGAGTTGCAAATAATAAGACTTTTCGGACACCCTGTATACACACGCACAAGCATAAACACATAGTAATACAAATATAGACAATTTTCTTGAAATCCGCCTTAATTAAGTTTATTTTGGTCCTAATAAAAGGAATTGCAAATAATAAGACTTTTCGGACACCCTGTATACACACGTACAAGCATAAACACATATTAATACAAATATATTCGATTTACTTGAAATTCGACCTAACAATGCTAAGTACTAATAGGAGTATTTGCCCATTCCAAGAATTTTTGGACACCCTGTATACATTCAATCTAACACTCACACGTTTAAATAGGAATATAGACGATTTTCTTGAAATCCGCCTTAATTACGTTTATTTTGGTCGTATTAAAATGAGTTGCAAATACTAAGACTTTTCGGACACCCTGTATACACACGTACAAGCATAAACACATAGTAATACAAATATAGACGATTTTCTTGAAATCCGCCTTAAGTAAGTTTATTTAGGTCCTAATAAAAGGAGTTGCACCCTGTATACACACGTACAATCATAAACACATAGTAATACAAATATAGACGATTTTCTTGAAATCCGCCTTAATTAAGTTTATTTTGGTCCTAATAAAAGGAGTTGCAAATAATAAGACTTTTCGGACACCCTGTATACACACGCACAAGCATAAACACATATTAATACAAATATATTCGATTTACTTGAAATTCGACCTAATAATGCTAAGTACTAATAGGAGTACTTGCCCATTCCAAACTAAGACTTTTCCAACACCCTGTATACAAACATATAAATCCGTACACATAGAAATGCAAATATATACCTACGATTTGCTTTAAATCCGACCATCGAGTTACTATTTGTACGAAAGGCAAAGGTATTTGCCCATTCAAAGACTTTTCGGACACCCTGTATACATACATAAAAACACAACACAACACGACACATGGTAATTTAAATATTTTCGATTTTCTTGAAAACCGACCCTATTAATTTTATCTTCGTACTTATGACAAAGTTATTTGCGCATATAAAGACTTTTCGGACACCCTGTAGGCATATACAGAATCACCCACATGCCGAAAGGTATAAAATGTACTTTCGAATCGTTCAGGTTACTTTAAAAGGGAGTCAATTCATTTCCCTAAAATTAAATTTGGCAAAGATATTTCCCCATACAAAGACTTTTTGGACATTCTGTTGTGTACCAACATATAAACAACCACACAAAGGAATGAAAAATTTACGATTTCCTTGAAATAAGACTCATTTAAGTTTTTCTTCGCTCTAATGACAAAGATATTTGCGCATACAAAGACTTTTCGGACACCCTGTAGACATATATACAATCATGCACATGCCGGAAGGTATAAAATGTATTTTAGAATCGTTCTGGTTACTTTAAAACGATCCGAATCAAGTCATTTCCCTAAAATTAAATTAAAATTATTCAATAATAATTAATATATTGCCCCAAAAGTATACACGCTCATGGATAGAAAATAAAATGCATATTTTGGGATTTTTTCGATGCCACTGAGCTTCATATTAGAATCTTCAATGATGCTTTGTAGCGTCATAGGAAAATCGATTAAAATGGTATTTAATCGGTATAATATGAAATGAAATGTCTTTCTACCGAAAGTATAAGGTCCCTAAATGCATTGCCCGGTAAATTCGAGGCCGAAGTTGGTCCGGACTCCTTCCAATCTCGCATCAAAATGCTGACATTTTAGCCAAATTGTGACATTTCATACATTATAATTAAATGAATAAATTTCCCCGTATAGAAATTGATTTTGACATGCATTTGCATGGTCTGAGAAAAATTTAAAAAATTCGTATTTAATGCTTAAATCGTCCAATGAAACGTATTTTAACTAAAAATATAAAGTCCATTTTACCTTTGCCATGTATATTTCAAGCCGAGATCGGTCCAGGAAGCTTCCAATATCGCTACAAAAACTGTTATTTTCATGACATTTTGACAGGTCATATTTTAATTTCGATGTAAAGAGGGTCCGTTCAACTGTTTTGTCAAGGCACGGCTTTTATATATGCACTTTTTAAAATTTTTCCTGCAGCGATGCAAAAAAAGGTATTTATTTATAACTTTAACGAAAAAATATGGAGTTTTAATTAGTTAGGAGTGTTCTTAGATGATCAGGGAAGAAAATAAACCAAAAAAGAATCGTTAAATAAGAGAAATAATATATAATAATGCCTTTTAAAGATGAATTTTGGTTGAAAAAAACAGAAAAATTGAGTTTTTACCCCCTAAATTCGGTCCTGAATCACCCATTCGGGATTCATTTTAAAGCCTGATTATATCCCCAAGGAATAGCGTTGAAAAAGTTGAAAGAAATTAGATAGAAAAAGATACAGAGTGATTCAAATGTAGAGATGTCATGAAAAAAAATCGTAAATAATCTAAATTTAATTATCGCTTGCTCCTTTCCTATTAGGAATGAAGGAACCAAAAAATATGCAAATCACGTATTTCGGCGACCTCTTTCCGATAAGGCACATGGGATTTCGATTTAAATCCATTTTGACCCCCAAAAAAATTAAAAACTGTCATAAAATTGCACGAAAAATGGTAATTTCCAGTTTTTCCCAAATTTTTACAATTTCCAGTCGTTTTAGGTATAGGTAAATGTATTGGAAAAAGAAAGTATTTGAGATTCTTTAGTTTTATGTTCAAATACGTTTTTCTGTCCGATGTTCCGGTTTCGACTTATTCGGTGCCAAATTGGGGTCTACAAAGGGCATTTTTCGACATAAAAAAATTCAAAAAAATTACTTCCCATTTTAGGAATACCGCCAGTTTCAATAGGGTTCTGAAGCTCCCTGACCTCCACAACCTCCGAAAATTTAAATCGATTTAATTAAGTTTTGCGACCTGTAATCGATCCCATAGGAAATCGCTGAAATTTCGACTTTAACGTTTTATATCTCCGAAACGGAACACCCGGTATAACTGAATTTTTTACCGAAGCTAGCCGCACTATCCCTCTATTAACCCAGAAAATCTGGTTGCCCTCATTCTAACCGCTTTCGAGAAAAAAAATTGAAAAGGTGAAAATGTCGAAACGGACGACAACATACGGCCATACATACATACATACATACATACATACACACATTTTTCTGACCAAGGGCTCGGTATATAGACCGAGCCTGAAAGGCGGTCTATAACTAGTACGGGTAGACCGCCTAATCGCCCCCCGAGGGGGCTCTATAAGGTCGGTAATATCATCATTGTCATGCCCTGAAAATTTCGTGTTTCTATGCCATGTATTAAGGAAGATATCACACTCCTTCGGACTGATGATGGAGAATAGACCGCCCTTCGTGACCCCATCGCTACATACATACAAACACCTACACGTAGAAACTATTTTTGCCAACAAAAATACTTTTCGGACACCCTGTATACATACATACAAACATCAACACATATTAATACAAATTATTTGATTTGCTTGAAATTCGACCTAATAAAGTTTATCTAAGTACTAATAGGAGTATTTGCCCATTCCAAGAATTTTTGGACACCCTGTATACATTCAATCTAACACTCACACGTTTAAATAGGAATATAGACGATTTTCTTGAGATCCGCCTTAATTACGTTTATTTTGGTCGTATTAAAATGAGTTGCAAATACTAAGACTTTTCGGACACCCTGTATACACACGTACAAGCATAAACACATAGTAATACAAATATAGACGATTTTCTTGAAATCCGCCTTAATTAAGTTTATTTAGGTCCTAATAAAAGGAGTTGCACCCTGTATACACACGTACAATCATAAACACATAGTAATACAAATATAGACGATTTTCTTGAAATCCGCCTTAATTAAGTTTATTTTGGTCCTAATAAAGGGAGTTGCAAATAATAAGACTTTTCGGACACCCTGTATACACACGCACAAGCATAAACACATAGTAATACAAATATAGACAATTTTCTTGAAATCCGCCTTAATTAAGTTTATTTTGGTCCTAATAGAAGGAGTTGCAAATAATAAGACTTTTCGGACACCCTGTATACACACGTACAAGCATAAACACATATTAATACAAATATATTCGATTTACTTGAAATTCGACCTAATAATGCTAAGTACTAATAGGAGTATTTGCCCATTCCAAGAATTTTTGGACACCCTGTATACATTCAATCTAACACTCACACGTTTAAATAGGAATATAGACGATTTTCTGGAAATTTGCCTTAATTACGTTTATTTTGGTCGTATTAAAATGAGTTGCAAATACTAAGACTTTTCGGACACCCTGTATACACACGTACAAGCATAAACACATAGTAATACAAATATAGACGATTTTCTTGAAATCCGCCTTAATTAAGTTTATTTAGGTCCTAATAAAAGGAGTTGCACCCTGTATACACACGTACAATCATAAACACATAGTAATACAAATATAGACGATTTTCTTGAAATCCGCCTTAATTAAGTTTATTTAGGTCCTAATAAAAGGAGTTGCACCCTGTATACACACGTACAATCATAAACACATAGTAATACAAATATAGACGATTTTCTTGAAATCCGCCTTAATTAAGTTTATTTTGGTCCTAATAAAAGGAGTTGCAAATAATAAGACTTTTCGGACACCCTGTATACACACGCACAAGCATAAACACATAGTAATACAAATATAGACAATTTTCTTGAAATCCGCCTTAATTAAGTTTATTTTGGTCCTAATAAAAGGAGTTGCAAATAATAAGACTTTTCGGACACCCTGTATACACACGTACAAGCATAAACACATATTAATACAAATATATTCGATTTACTTGAAATTCGACCTAATAATGCTAAGTACTAATAGGAGTATTTGCCCATTCCAAGAATTTTTGGACACCCTGTATACATTCAATCTAACACTCACACGTTTAAATAGGAATATAGACGATTTTCTTGAAATCCGCCTTAATTACGTTTATTTTGGTCGTATTAAAATGAGTTGCAAATACTAAGACTTTTCGGACACCCTGTATACACACGTACAAGCATAAACACATAGTAATACAAATATAGACGATTTTCTTGAAATCCGCCTTAATTAAGTTTATTTAGGTCCTAATAAAAGGAGTTGCACCCTGTATACACACGTACAATCATAAACACATAGTAATACAAATATAGACGATTTTCTTGAAATCCGCCTTAATTAAGTTTATTTTGGTCCTAATAAAAGGAGTTGCAAATAATAAGACTTTTCGGACACCCTGTATACACACGCACAAGCATAAACACATAGTAATACAAATATAGACAATTTTCTTGAAATCCGCCTTAATTAAGTTTATTTTGGTCCTAATAAAAGGAGTTGCAAATAATAAGACTTTTCGGACACCCTGTATACACACGTACAAGCATAAACACATATTAATACAAATATATTCGATTTACTTGAAAATCGACCTAATAATGCTAAGTACTAATAGGAGTATTTGCCCATTCCAAACTAAGACTTTTCCAACACCCTGTATACAAACATATAAATCCGTACACATAGAAATGCAAATATATACCTACGATTTGCTTTAAATCCGACCATCGAGTTACTATTTGTACGAAAGGCAAAGGTATTTGCCCATTCAAAGACTTTTCGGACACCCTGTATACATACATAAAAACACAACACAACACGACACATGGTAATTTAAATATTTTCGATTTTCTTGAAAACCGACCCTATTAATTTTATCTTCGTACTTATGACAAAGTTATTTGCGCATATAAAGACTTTTCGGACACCCTGTAGGCATATACAGAATCACCCACATGCCGAAAGGTATAAAATGTACTTTCGAATCGTTCAGGTTACTTTAAAAGGGAGTCAATTCATTTCCCTAAAATTAAATTTGGCAAAGATATTTCCCCATACAAAGACTTTTTGGACATTCTGTTGTGTGTACCAACATATAAACAACCACACAAAGGAATGAAAAATTTACGATTTCCTTGAAATAAGACTCATTTAAGTTTTTCTTCGCTCTAATGACAAAGATATTTGCGCATACAAAGACTTTTCGGACACCCTGTAGACATATATACAATCATGCACATGCCGGAAGGTATAAAATGTATTTTAGAATCGTTCTGGTTACTTTAAAACGATCCGAATCAAGTCATTTCCCTAAAATTAAATTAAAATTATTCAATAATAATTAATATATTGCCCCAAAAGTATACACGCTCATGGATAGAAAATAAAATGCATATTTTGGGATTTTTTCGATGCCACTGAGCTTCATATTAGAATCTTCAATGATGCTTTGTAGCGTCATAGGAAAATCGATTAAAATGGTATTTAATCGGTATAATATGAAATGAAATGTCTTTCTACCGAAAGTATAAGGTCCCTAAATGCATTGCCCGGTAAATTCGAGGCCGAAGTTGGTCCGGACTCCTTCCAATCTCGCATCAAAATGCTGACATTTTAGCCAAATTGTGACATTTCATACATTATAATTAAATGAATAAATTTCCCCGTATAGAAATTGATTTTTAAATGCCTTTGCAGGACCTCAGCAAAATTAATGAAAATGATATTTAATGCTCAAATCGTCCAATGAAATGTACCGCTATTAAAAATATAAAGTCCATTTTACCTTTGCCATGTATATTTCAAGCCGAAATCGGTCCAGGAAGCTTCCAATATCGCTACAAAAACTGTTATTTTCATGACATTTTGACAGGTCATATTTTAATTTCGATGTAAAGAGGGTCCGTTCAATTGTTTTGTCAAGGCACGGCTTTTATATATGCACTTTTTAAAATTTTTCCTGCAGCGATGCAAAAAAAGGTATTTATTTATAACTTTAACGAAAAAATATGGAGTTTTAATTAGTTAGGAGTGTTCTTAGATGATCAGGGAAGAAAATAAACCAAAAAAGAATCGTTAAATAAGAGAAATAATATATAATAATGCCTTTTAAATATGAATTTTGATGGAAAAAAACAGAAAAAATGAGTTTTTACCCCCTAAATCAGGCCCTGGATCACCCATTCGGGATTCATTTTAAAGCCTGATTATATCCCCAACGGATAGCGTTGAAAAAGTTAGAAGAAATTAGATAGGAAAAGATACAGAGTGATTCAAATGTAGAGATGTCATGAAAAAAAATCGTAAAAAATCGAAATTTAATTATCGATTTCTCCTTTCCTATTAGAAATAAAAGAACTAAAAAATACGTTTCTAACGTATTTCGGCGAGCTCTTTCCGATAGGGCACATGGAATTTCGATTTGGATCCATTTTGACCCCCCAAAAAATTCAAAACCGTCAAAAATTTGCATGAAAATTCGTAATTTCCACTTTTTCCCAAATTTTTCCATTTTCCAGTCGTTTTAGGTATAGGTAAATGTATTGCAAAAAGAAAGTATTTGAGATTCTTTAGTTTTAAGTTCAAATACGTTTTTCTGTCCGATGTTCCGGTTTCGACTTATTCGGTGCCAAATTGGGGTCTACAAAGGGCATTTTTCGACATAAAAAAATTCAAAAAAATTACTTCCCATTTTCCGAATACCGCCAGTTTCAATAGGGTTCGGAACACCCCGGTCCTCCACAACCTCCAAAAATTTAAATCGATTTAATTCACTTTTGCGACCTGTAATCGATCCCATAGGAAATCGCTGAAATTTCGACTTTAACGTTTAATAACTCCGAAACGGAACACCCTGTATAGCTGAATTTTTTACCGAAGCTAGTCGCACTATCCCTCTATTAACCCAGAAAATCTGGTTGCTGTCCCTCTAACTGTTTTCGAGAAAAAAAATTGAAAAGGTGAAAATGTCGAAACGGACGACAACACACGCACATACACACATTTTTCTGACCAAGGGCTCGGTATATAGACCGAGCCTGAAAGGCGGTCTATAACTAGTACGGATAGACCGCCTAATCGCCCCCCGAGGGGGCTCTATAAGGTCGGTGATATCATCATTGTCATGCCATGAAAATTTCGTGTTTCTAGGCCAAGTATTAAGGAAGATATCACACTCCTTCGGACTGATGATGGAGAATAGACCGCCCTTCGTGACCCCATCGCTACATACATACAAACACCTACACGTAGAAACTATTTTTGCCAACAAAAATACTTTTCGGACACCCTGTATACATACATACAAACATAAACACATATTAATACAAATATATTTGATTTGCTTGAAATTCGACCTAATAAAGTTTATCTAAGTACTAATAGGAGTATTTGCCCATTCCAAGAATTTTTGGACACCCTGTATACATTCAATCTAACACTCACACGTTTAAATAGGAATAGAGACGATTTTCTTGAAATCCGCCTTAATTACGTTTATTTTGGTCGTATTAAAATGAGTTGCAAATACTAAGACTTTTCGGACACCCTGTATACACACGTACAAGCATAAACACATAGTAATACAAATATAGACGATTTTCTTGAAATCCGCCTTAATTAAGTTTATTTAGGTCCTAATAAAAGGAGTTGCACCCTGTATACACACGTACAATCATAAACACATAGTAATACAAATATAGACGATTTTCTTGAAATCCGCCTTAATTAAGTTTATTTTGGTCCTAATAAAAGGAGTTGCAAATAATAAGACTTTTCGGACACCCTGTATACACACGCACAAGCATAAACACATAGTAATACAAATATAGACAATTTTCTTGAAATCCGCCTTAATTAAGTTTATTTTGGTCCTAATAAAAGGAATTGCAAATAATAAGACTTTTCGGACACCCTGTATACACACGTACAAGCATAAACACATATTAATACAAATATATTCGATTTACTTGAAATTCGACCTAACAATGCTAAGTACTAATAGGAGTATTTGCCCATTCCAAGAATTTTTGGACACCCTGTATACATTCAATCTAACACTCACACGTTTAAATAGGAATATAGACGATTTTCTTGAAATCCGCCTTAATTACGTTTATTTTGGTCGTATTAAAATGAGTTGCAAATACTAAGACTTTTCGGACACCCTGTATACACACGTACAAGCATAAACACATAGTAATACAAATATAGACGATTTTCTTGAAATCCGCCTTAAGTAAGTTTATTTAGGTCCTAATAAAAGGAGTTGCACCCTGTATACACACGTACAATCATAAACACATAGTAATACAAATATAGACGATTTTCTTGAAATCCGCCTTAATTAAGTTTATTTTGGTCCTAATAAAAGGAGTTGCAAATAATAAGACTTTTCGGACACCCTGTATACACACGCACAAGCATAAACACATATTAATACAAATATATTCGATTTACTTGAAATTCGACCTAATAATGCTAAGTACTAAAATAGGAGTACTTGCCCATTCCAAACTAAGACTTTTCCAACACCCTGTATACAAACATATAAATCCGTACACATAGAAATGCAAATATATACCTACGATTTGCTTTAAATCCGACCATCGAGTTACTATTTGTACGAAAGGCAAAGGTATTTGCCCATTCAAAGACTTTTCGGACACCCTGTATACATACATAAAAACACAACACAACACGACACATGGTAATTTAAATATTTTCGATTTTCTTGAAAACCGACCCTATTAATTTTATCTTCGTACTTATGACAAAGTTATTTGCGCATATAAAGACTTTTCGGACACCCTGTAGGCATATACAGAATCACCCACATGCCGAAAGGTATAAAATGTACTTTCGAATCGTCCAGGTTACTTTAAAAGGGAGTCAATTCATTTCCCTAAAATTAAATTTGGCAAAGATATTTCCCCATACAAAGACTTTTTGGACATTCTGTTGTGTGTACCAACATATAAACAACCACACAAAGGAATGAAAAATTTACGATTTCCTTGAAATAAGACTCATTTAAGTTTTTCTTCGCTCTAATGACAAAGATATTTGCGCATACAAAGACTTTTCGGACACCCTGTAGACATATATACAATCATGCACATGCCGGAAGGTATAAAATGTATTTTAGAATCGTTCTGGTTACTTTAAAACGATCCGAATCAAGTCATTTCCCTAAAATTAAATTAAAATTATTCAATAATAATTAATATATTGCCCCAAAAGTATACACGCTCATGGTTAGAAAATAAAATGCATATTTTGGGATTTTTTCGATGCCACTGAGCTTCATATTAGAATCTTCAATGATGCTTTGTAGCGTCATAGGAAAATCGATTAAAATGGTATTTAATCGGTATAATATGAAATGAAATGTCTTTCTACCGAAAGTATAAGGTCCCTAAATGCATTGCCCGGTAAATTCGAGGCCGAAGTTGGTCCGGACTCCTTCCAATCTCGCATCAAAATGCTGACATTTTAGCCAAATTGTGACATTTCATACATTATAATTAAATGAATAAATTTCCCCGTATAGAAATTGATTTTGACATGCATTTGCGTGGTCTGAGAAAAATTAAAAAAATTCGTATTTAATGCTTAAATCGTCCAATGAAACGTATTTTAACTAAAAATATAAAGTCCGTTTTACCTTTGCCATGTATATTTCAAGCCGAAATCGGTTCAGGAAGCTTCCAATATCGCTACGAAAACTGTTATTTTCATGACATTTTGACAGGTCATATTTTAATTTCGATGTAAAGAGGGTCCGTTCAATTGTTTTGTCAAGGCACGGCTTTTATATATGCACTTTTTAAAATTTTTCCTGCAGCGATGCAAAAAAAGGTATTTATTTATAACTTTAACGAAAAAATATGGAGTTTTAATTAGTTAGGAGTGTTCTTAGATGATCAGGGAAGAAAATAAACCAAAAAAGAATCGTTAAATAAGAGAAAAAATATATAATAATGCCTTTTAAATATGAATTTTGATGGAAAAAAACAGAAAAAATGAGTTTTTACCCCCTAAATCAGGCCCTGGATCACCCATTCGGGATTCATTTTAAAGCCTGATTATATCCCCAACGGATAGCGTTGAAAAAGTTAGAAGAAATTAGATAGGAAAAGATACAGAGTGATTCAAATGTAGAGATGTCATGAAAAAAAATCGTAAAAAATCGAAATTTAATTATCGATTTCTCCTTTCCTATTAGAAATAAAAGAACTAAAAAATACGTTTCTAACGTATTTCGGCGAGCTCTTTCCGATAGGGCACATGGAATTTCGATTTGGATCCATTTTGACCCCCCAAAAAATTCAAAACCGTCAAAAATTTGCATGAAAATTCGTAATTTCCACTTTTTCCCAAATTTTTCCAATTTCCAGTCGTTTTAGGTATAGGTAAATGTATTGCAAAAAGAAAGTATTTGAGATTCTTTAGTTTTAAGTTCAAATACGTTTTTCTGTCCGATGTTCCGGTTTCGACTTATTCGGTGCCAAATTGGGGTCTACAAAGGGCATTTTTCGACATAAAAAAATTCAAAAAAATTACTTCCCATTTTCCGAATACCGCCAGTTTCAATAGGGTTCGGAACACCCCGGTCCTCCACAACCTCCAAAAATTTAAATCGATTTAATTCACTTTTGCGACCTGTAATCGATCCCATAGGAAATCGCTGAAATTTCGACTTTAACGTTTTATATCTCCGAAACGGAACACCCGGTATAACTGAATTTTTTACCGAAGCTAGCCGCACTATCCCTCTATTAACCCAGAAAATTTGGTTGCCCTCATTCTAACCGTTTTCGAGAAAAAAAATTGAAAAGGTGAAAATGTCGAAACGGACGACAACATACGGCCATACATACATACACACATTTTTCTGACCAAGGGCTCGGTATATAGACCGAGCCTGAAAGGCGGTCTATAACTAGTACGGGTAGACCGCCTAATCGGCCCCGAGGGGGCTCTATAAGGTCGGTAATATCATCATTGTCATGCCCTGAAAAGTTCGTGTTTCTAGGCCATGTATTAAGGAAGATATCACACTCCTACGGACTGATGATGCAGAATAGACCGCCCTTCGTAACCATGTCGCTACACACATACAAACACCACACATAAAATCTTCTGTTGCCAAAAAAAAATTTTCGGACACCCTGTATACATACATACAAACATAAAAACATATTAATACAAATGTATTCGATTTGCGTGAAATCCGACCTAATAAAGTTTATCTAAGTAATAATAGGAGTACTTGGCCATACCAAGACTTTTTGGACACCCTGTATACATTCAAACTAACACCCAAACGTTTAAATAGGAATATAGTCGATTTACTTAAAATCTGAATTAAGTAGGTTTATCTCGGTACTAGTAGAAGTATTTGCCCATACCAAGACTTTTCGGACACCCTGTATACATATATACAACATAGATAAAAACAAATATAATCGCTTTGCATGAAATTCGGTTTAATTACATTTATCCTGGTACTACTAGGAGTATTTGCTCCAACCAAGACTTTTTGGACAGACTCTATACAAACATAATATATCTCCGTACACATAGAAATGCAAATATATGCGATTTGCTTTAAATCCGACAATTAAGTTTATCTTTGTACAAATAGCAATGGTATTTGTCCATACAAAGACTTTTCGGACACCCTGTGGTATACATACATACAAACACAACAAACACGACACAGTAATTTAAATATTTTCGATTTTCTTGAAAACCTGCTCAATAGGTTTATATTCGTACTAATTTCAACGATATTTCCGCATAGAAAGACTTTTTGGACATTCTGTATACATACCAACATAAAAACAACACAAAGTATAAAATGTATTTTCGAATCGTTCTGGTTACTTTAAAACGATCCGAATCAATCCATTTCCCTAAAACTAAATTCAAATTATTCAATAATAACTAATATATTGCCCCAAAGGTATGCACGCTCATGCTTATGAAATAAAATGCATATTTTTTAGATATTATAACAAATTTGTCGATGCCACTGGGCGCAATATTAGAATCTTCAATGATGTCTTGTAGCGTCATAGGAAAATCGATTAAAATGGTATTTAATCGGTATATTATGAAATGAAATGTCTTTCTACTGAAAGTATAAGGTCCCTAAATCCCTTGCCCGGTAAATTTCAAGCCGAAGTTGGTCCAGACTCGTTCCTATTTCGCATCAAAATGCTGACATTTTAGCCAAATTGTGACATTTCATACATTATAATTAAATTAATACATTTCCCCGTATAGAAATTGATTTTTATAATGCAATGTAGAGTCAACAAAAATTTCAAAAAAATAATATTTAATGCCCATCTCGTGCTACGAAATGGTCAGTAATAGATAAAAAACGTCCATTCTATCAATTCCATGTATATTCCAAGCCGAAACTGGCTCAGGATCTTTAAAATATCGCTAGAAAAACTGGATATTTTGACAGCTCATATTTAACATCGATCTAAAGCGTCACCAGTTCAATTGTTTTTTTCCATGGCATAGTTTAATATTCGCAGTTTTTAAAATTTTTCCTGCGCCGAAGGAAGAACACCTATTTATTTATAACTTTAACGCAAAAATAGGGAGTTTTAATTAGTTAGCAGTGTTCTCAGATGATGACGGAAGAAAATAAACCAAAAAAGAGCTGTTAAATAAGAGAAATAATACATAATAATGCCATTTAAAGATGAATTTTGATGGATAAAAACAGAAAAAATGTGTTTTTACCCCTAAATCCGGCCCAGGATCACCCATTCGGAATTCATTTTAAAGCCTGATTATATCCCCAAGGGATAGCGTTGAAAAAGTTGGAAGAAATTAGATAGGAAAAGATACAGTGTGATTCGAATGTAGAGATGTCATGAAAAAAACGGTTAAAAATCGAAATTTAATTATCGATTGCTCCTTTCCTATTAAGAATAAAGGAACCAAAAAATATGAAAATTACGTATTTCGGCGAGGTCTTTCCGATAAGGTACATGGCATTTCGATTTGAATCCATTTTGACCCCCAAAAAAATTGGCAACCGTCAAAAATTTGCATGAAAACTCGTAATTTCCAGTTTTTCCCAAATTTCTCCAATTTTCAGTCGTTTTAGGTATAGGCAAATGTATTGCTAAAAGAAAGTATTTGAGATTCTTTAGTTTTAAGTTCAAATCCGGTTTGCTGTCCGACGCTGCGTTTTCGAGCAATGTAGAATTGAATATGGGTCTGCAAGTGCCATTTTTCGACATAAAAAAATTCAAAAGAATTACTTCCCATTTTCCGAATACCGCCAATTTCAATAGGGTTCGGAAGACTCCGATCCTCTACAGCCTCTGAAAATTTAAATCGATTTAATTAACTTTTGCGACCTGTAATCGATATCATAGGAAATCGCGGAAATTTCGACTTTGACGTTTAATAACTCCGAAACGAAACACCCTGTATAACTGGATTTTTTATCGAAGCTAGTCGCACTATCCCTCTATTAACCCAGAAAATTTGAATGTTTCAGGCGCAACCATCTCGGAGAAAAAAATCGAGATTTTCGAAAAACACGATTAATCAACAAACGAACATTTTTCTCACTGACGGGGCGTTATATAAAGCGCTGTTGGCGCTATATAACTAGCATGCGTAGAGCGCCTAATCGCCCCAGAGGGGGCTCTATAAGGTCGGTAATATCATCATTGTCATGCCCTGAAAGTTTCGTGTTTCTAGGCCATGTATTAAGGAAGATATCACACTCCTACGGAGTGATGATGCAGAATAGAGCGCCTTTCGTAACCGTATCGCTATATACATACAAACACCTATTACATATAAATACAATATGTACGATTTCGCTGAAACCCTACTAAATTAAGCTTGTCATCTTTCGATCGGCTTTGAACCATACATTAGATAACATCATCTTCCTGAAATGGTCGAGCTGGATGAAGATTGGTGGCGAGCCCTTCGGGCACGCCACTGATGTCTCTATGGAAAAAAATTGTGCATACATATTATGAACGTCGTTTCTTTCAATCTAAGAAGCCGTTCGCGAGTTGTAAGTTGTTAGCTTTACCCCTAATCGTAGCTATGGCAATCATTAAAATTGAAAATTGCAAAAATATTTTTCAATGATTGACCGAATTCTACTTAGATGCGAAATTTCTACTCTGCAACTCAATAAATAACGGAGAAATCAAATTGATCGTCGTCATGACTACCAAAAATCGAAATTATTTTCAAATAAAAAAGTAGTTTACGTCTATCCCTTTCGATAGCCACCTCACTCGTTCCAATCGCAGAAGGCGTCCGCGAGTTATAAATTGTCAAATTTATCCTTAATCGTTGCTATGCCAAGCATGGGAATCGATTTTTCCAGATATATTTTTGAATGATTGACCGAATTCTTCCCAGATATCAGTTTTCAACTCTTCAACTCAATAAATAATGGAAATAGCAAACTGTTCGTCGTCATGGCAACGAAATGTCATAATTATTTTCACATAAAAAAGTAGCTTACTTCGTTCCCTTTCGATTGCCACCTCACTCGTTTCAATCAGATCAGCCGTACGTCAGTTAGAAATTGTCAACTTTATCCTTAATCGTTGCTATAGAAACCATGCTAATCAAAATTTACACATATGATTTTGAATGATTGACCGAATTCTTCCCATATATCAAATTTCAACTCTCTAACTCAATAAATATCGGAAATAGCAAATTTTTCGTCGTCATGCCAACGAAATGTCAAAATTATTTTCAAATACAATAGCTTACTTCCTCCCCTTTCGATTGCCACATCACTCTTTTCAATCGAATAAGTCATTCCCAATTAATAACAAATCTACGCAAAATTTAAATCAGACCCGTCATTGTGATTTACCCCGTATATTACCTAATGGAATAAAGCCTTTCTATGATGCTTTGCCGCGTCATCGAAAAATTGTTAAAATTGGTATTTAATGACTAATTGTTCAAATTATTTGTTCCGGAATCCACACGGGAATGTCTACAGAGGCATTGCCAGGTATTTGTCAAGTCGGAAACGGTTCAGAAACCATGAAATCTCGCAAGAGAAACTGACTTTTTTGCGACATTTCGACCCTTCATATTTTAATACATTTCTCCGTATGAAAGTGATTTTGACATGCATTTGCAGCGTCTCAGAAAGATAAAAAAAATTGGTTTTTAATGCTTAAATCGTCCAATGAAATGTATTGTAATTAAAAATATAAAGTCCGTTTTACCTTTGCCATGTATATTTCAAGCCGAAATCGGTCCAGGAAGCTTCCAATATCGCTACAAAAACTGTTATTTTCATGACATTTTGACAGGTCATATTTTAATTTCGATGTAAAGAGTCCGTTCAATTGTTTTTTCAAGGCACGGCTTTTAATATATGTACTTTTTAAAATTTTTCCTGCAGCGATGCGAAAAAACGTATTTATTTATAACTTTAACGAAAAAATATGGAATTTTAATTCTCAGATGATAAGCGATGAAAATAAACCAAAAAAGAGCTGTTAAATAAGAGAAATAATACATAATAATGCCATTTAAAGATGAATTTTGATGGCAAAAAACAGAAAAAAATGTGTTTTTACCCCCTAAATCCGGCCCAGGATCACCCATTCGGGATTCATTTTAAAGCCTGATTCCCAAGGGATAGCGTTGAAAAAGTTGGAAGAAATAAGATAGGAAAAGATACAGAGTGATTCGAATGTAGAGATGTCATGAAAAAAAAATGGTTAAAAACCGAAATTTAATTATCGATTGCTCCTTTCCTATTAAGAATTATGCAACCAAAAAATATGAAAATTACGTATTTTGGCGAGCTCTTTCCGATAAGGCACATGGGATTTCGATTTGAATCCATTTTGACCCCGAAAACATTTAAAAACCGTCAAAGATTTGCATCAAAAATTGCAATTTCCAGTTTTTCCCAAATTTTTCCACTTTCCAGTCGATTTAGGTATAGGTAAATGTATTGCAGAAAGAAAGTATTTGAGATTCTTTAGTTTTATGTTCAAATCCGTTTTTCTGTCGGACGCTGCGTTTTCGAGCAATGTAGAATTGAATATGGGTCTGCAAGTGCCATTTTTCGACATAAAAAAATTCAAAAGAATTACTTCCCATCTTCCAAATACCGCCAATGTCAATAGGGTTCGGAACACCCAGGTCTTCTACAACCTCTGCAAATTTAAATCGATTTAATTAACTTTTGCGACCTGTAATCGATTTCAACGGAAATCGCAGAAATTTCGACTTTGACGTTTAATAACTCCGAAACTGAACACCCTGTAAAACTGAACTTTTTACCGAAGCCAGCCGCACTATCCCTCTATTAACCCAGAAAATGTGATTGCCCCACCTCTAACCGTTGTCGAGAAAAAAAATCGAAAATGTGCAAATGTCAAAACCAACGACAACGAACACACATTTCTGAGTGACGGGGCGTTATATAGAGCGCTGTAGGCGCTCTATAATAAAATTCATATATTACTGTTTTCGCTATATATCTCAAATTGCAAAGCCTACATATAGGGCTTTATTATAAAATATACTCATTTTTTGCATCTGAACAGCTATGAGATTCTCAGAAAATATAACAGAGTTTTTGTAACTTGGTTTGCATGTCAAGATTGATGCCCCATTTTTATTAAAAAAATTTTCCCATTCTGTAACTAATTTAATATCAAGCCTATTTTCAACATTCTCCAGGGTTTTACCAAAACTGCTGTTAATTTTTAACCTACACACATCGCCATCGCATCGGCTTTGGTTTTTGCCTTGCGACGCATTTCCGTATTTAAATCCACATATGATTTTAACCATGGAGCTTGGTAAAACTTTATTCCGTTATGATTTTTTTTACAGTAAGCCCATAACGAATTGCTTGCTGTAAAGCGACATAATGTATAACGTATTTTTCCTTATTGGTTAAATTTGGAATTAACTTTGGCGTATTTTGGCTGGCCATCTTGTAACTTGTTTACTTTTACTTTCACTGTCAACTTAAACGCGTTAGGTGAAGATGTGTGCTTTACACTGAAGAACTTCTCGCAAGCAGCCCGCTTTTATGCTTGTCTATTTCCCCCACTAGACATTCTGCTCCCACCGATTCTTACTGTCCTTCACACTCATTCAAGGTTATGACTTCGTAGGGCAAACGGTCGACCACCGATTCTTACCCTTCACACTCGTTCAAGGTTATGATTTCGTATGGCTAACGGTCGAGTTCGTTAAGATTAAAACATGACCCTGACTTTTAAGGTGATATAATTTTGTGGGGATAGGTTGATCGTATAAAAGAATACATACATGTTAAGATTTAGAATATATACACAAGACTTCAAACAGTTTGCATTATGTGCCAACTGATCAAGAACCAGACTTTTCCGCTAAAGTGTGTGAACAGCAACTGAATGGGTTTTTTACATCATGCATTTCATGTGGAAGACGTGATGTGTACTGGATTGATACTATCAGCCCCATCGGGTACATTGATTTTTTAAGAATTCAAATTATAAAGTATGTTCAGTGTGGAACTCTGATGTATCACCGGAGGAAACCAATTATCGAGCAGGATTTGCAAAGAAGAGACTGGCTCTTGAAAGAAGTTTACAGCAAGCAAAATAATTAATTTACTTTTATGTAACATCGAATTTGTTTTTAATCATGTTTTTAATAAAAGAAGTGTACTATATTTAAAGAATGCGTTTTTTTTAGTTTATACATTACGTGCTAGTAAAAATTCGTTTATAATCACATCCGTATACGTCTTTACAAAATAATTTGTTATTTGCAGTTCAAGCAACAATTATAAAAGCTATACTTATGGAGTAATTTTTAACCCTATATAGACTTTCCAGTTCAATTGCATATAATTACAAAAACGACTGAATAACTTGTAGTAAATTTTCTAAATTCTGCTCAGGATCTGACCTATAAAAGTCTATGTCTGTATGCTCCCAAGGTAGAGTTTTTGTAGACGAGGGAATTACATAACGTTTATCATCGTGGAGGGTTAGGGAAACTTTATTTATTATTTCTGTACAAACATCGTGCAAGTTACTTCGAAAAGTTTTCATTTTTCTAAATATTAATCCACCGTGCTCTACTATTTTTCGATAATCATCTAGATGAAGTTCCTTTTCGATAACTGACTTTTTTTATACCTTTTGCTTTTTTTAATTCGCTATTTAAAGACTACATAATAAGCTTTGGCCCCGGTACCATAAAAACCTATTATCGGATCATATGGAAATTCATCTTTCATCCTACCCAAAACCGATTCGCTTTTAGTTATATTAAAGTCATTTTGTTCGGGGTAATTGGACGTATCAAATTTATCCGGATTTTCGGTTATTATGCGATAAAAATCATTTGTAAAAACTTTTAATATAAGCGAATCGGTGTCGGTGTAAAGTAAGGAAGCATTAGTGCCAAACTTTTCCTTAATGAATTTATAGAAAAAATCATAAATCACAGTTTTTGAAATGTCAAATATGGAAAACCCAATATATATTGGTTTGTTGTAAATAATTTTTAATTTGTCCATATGAATGGCAACAAAATCTTTGGTGAAAATAGATCTACTATTAAAATTGGGGCGTGCAATTAATGCTCGGGCCCCGACTTTACCTCTAGCATTTTCCCAATGCGTTATTAATTTTATATCTTTACGGTTTTCCACATTTTCCATCGTTTCTCCAAAAATTGCGTTTATGATTAATTTAAAGAGGTCTTTACCAAATTTTGTAGTTGATAAATTTCGTAATTGAGTATTAAAATCAATGTATTTTTTTAGCCACTTTGACTGGTTGAATTTTAAAATTCTATGCGTCCGCATTACCATTAGTCCCTGGTTTATGGCTTGTTTTAAAGTTCTGTAGTGAACAATATATCTTTTTTTATCATTTAAATTCGGAATTAATTTTGATAATTTTGCTTTTTGTGGGTTGATAATTTCTACTAAAAAAGGAAGATCGGAATGAGCATCATGTAATTCTATTGGGTAATGCACGTCCACTTCCAAAACGTATCCTTGCGGACTCTCATCACCGATATCAATAATATTTATATCGAGAATTTCGCGCTCTGACAACCACTTAAAACCACCAAACGGTAATGCTTGGGACATACTATGACCATACAGATTTGTTGCATCGAGATATGTTATAAATGAAGAAGGTTTTGTAGGGTCATAGTCTGGTAAATAGGAATTATTGGCAATATGTTTTCTTTCGGTACACTGACTTATACCACCGCGAATACCTTTTTTTTTTAAAATGAATTATATCGAGGTCTATTAAAAGTTCTAATTCTACCTTAGTCATGTGCAACATACGGTCAAATGATAAACTTGGAAGAGTGTAATACTGGGCAGGATCCAATTTGTAAACGTTTAAACATGTGTCGCGAAACTGCTCAAAAACATTTCTTAATAATAAAACGCCCGACTTTAAATACAAGTCAGGACACTCCCCCAAATTCTTACACCCAAACAGGTGCCAAACTTCTTTAGCTCTCTCATAACACTCATCACTAATGTGTTCTTCACGTAAGTGATCATAAAATTGATTTTTTGTTGGTAAATTTGGGTTATTCACCTTATCGATGGAATCAACAAAACTGTATGGAAAAACACCTTTTCTACGCATTAAATTAAATTTATCATCATCGACAAAGCGTTTTCGTGTCTCTTTGAATTCGTTAATACTTAAGTCATTACCCAAATTTTCCAATGAGGTTAATAAAAATTTAAAACTATCAATAAATCGCAACTTAAATTTTTTTTTCTTTATTTGTCCCGTTTTTTATCAGTGTAGTAGTGCATGTAAATGCTCTTTGTAAATGATATATATTTCTCTTTACTTTGAGCTATTACATCAATTTTATCCCCATATCTGCATAATTCTTTAATGAACATGTGGCTATCGTAGCCGCTTAAATTATGGAATATGATGGGGACAAAATTGGGTAATTTATAATTTAAATTACAAATAGAATGTGCGGCACCATGTCTTTTCCTTCCCGTTATGTGGCAGTGGTCTTTTGCTTTAATATCTGTCTCGTCGAAGGGACCTTCACAAATTCCACAATTTTGAATTTATCTCTGTTCATCAGGTGTTAGAGGATGCATTGGTGTAATATCTCTCAAATATGTGTTATAAAAAAACCTTAAATCGGTTTCAATGCGATCCACAGCCGCATCATTTCCCCGATATAGCTCAAACTTGGAAATAGAATCATCGAAAGAGCACTTAATTAAATAGGAAAAAGAGTATGGCTCATGTTTTAAGCTCTTGACAGTGTAAGAATTTTGTGGGTTTGGTTCGACTGTTTTAATGGGTTTTAAAACAGATTCAAAATCTGCATAAACAACAAATGGAACCCGCATCTGCTTTTCAATGCTATCGAATTTTAAAATATTTTACGGTACACTTTTTCCAAATTTATCTACTTTTAAGTCAGTCGAGGGCGTTAATGTAAAGATGTGTTTACAGTCATGTTTGTGATGTAATATTAAAGCTGATGGTGATCTAAAATAAGTTAAGCAACCATCACAAAAGTATAATTTATTGTGATGTTTTGAACTCTGACTAGACGAGACAAATTCTTTATCCAACAATAATGATTTTTTGAATAGGTTGCATCACAAACATGTTCATTATCATCTTCTTTAATATTACTATCTTTCGTTAAAAGCAGCAAATTTACATGTGTTAACAACTTTTTCGGTGCATATCTCAAAGGGCCAACAACCTCGTATTTTAATTTACTGTCTTCGAAACTAGTCTCCAAACCGTATACATTAACCGAAATATTATTCAAATTTTCAAATTTTGTAATATCACACAATTTTACTGGAAAATCTATACCTGTTAAGTCTAATACTCTTGACAAATGTGGGTAAGATGTATGCTGTGAAGACATGTTGACTACTGGAAATAATGCTGATGTTATAGCCCAAGCAAAACAACAATCATCCTGGTTTATCACGTTGACGACCGCTCGTTGAGCTTCGATGAATTTCGGCAACTTAACGTATGATGATCCACCTAGAGGCGAGTACCTGTTGATGTTGACCTCCAGATACAGAATTTTTTCCAAAGACCATCCTGAAATAGATCAATAAGTTTGTTTAGTATTTTTAAAAATAAACGTCAAATTTGGTTTTATCAATTTTTACTTTTACATACCTGAATCTTTTTCCTGGAATTCGGTTGCTTGAACTTTCATGGCCTCCACAAAAGATTCGTAAATATCGCTCGAATCATTTCCCAGAATCACTATTTCATTGGCGGTATTAAAACACTTTTCACTAAATGTATCCTGCACTGCCAGAAAATATCGTCCAAACACAACCATGTTTATTTTTAATGATTTTTGCGCTCTCAATATTTCACTGATCAAATTAACCACCACTGACTTAATTTGATTAAAAAATATTGTATAGTCCACATGGGTGTTACACGGTATGATATAATTCTGTTTTTAAACGCACTGTGAATAAGCTCAACACCGTGAGATACTGGCACACAAGATTTACTTCTGTGTTCAAGTTTTCTCTGATGAGCTAGCATCTGACGTAGTGGCACAGTTACATTACATGTCACACAAGTATGTGTAGCAGATGTTGATGAAGCACCATCAATTTTACACCGCTTTCCACCAACCATATTATCAAATCTTGCAACACAAGATTCTTTTTTATGCCGTATCAAATGGTAACTGCTGGTGAATGTACTTCCACACTTTGTAGCATTTGAAATGATACATTGTTTTTGAAATTACTTTTTAGTGCATTTGGTTTTCTTGACAAGATGGTGAAGATGATTTTGTAGAAAATTTTGACATTACTTTAAGGCAAACATTAACTCTCTAAATTATTAATTTCTTACACAGATAACAAGCATTTATGTTTTACAAGGATGTAGGTTATGCAATTTGGCATCCTATTTTATCCTATACAGTTCAACCCCATGGTACGCAATGTTGTGCGAGTCCAGAATGTCTTAATTTTATTTCTGCACTTGAGTTGATTCACCCTAAAAGAACAATTTACAGTATTGTATTCATTGTTTAATTTAGCATTTCCTAAGAATATTACCTATATCATTGCGTGTACTTTAAGAACTACGTAACAACTGCTCTAAAAAAAAATCCTTTTCTTGTAGCACGTTTCTCCCATTTTAATTGTATATAGTAGATTTTGATTAATTGTAAGCTAAAATAAAATACTAATTAATAACTGATTACTAATTCTAATTAACGAAGCGAATACTTTGTTTTTCTAAGGCTACAGTGTCTGCAAGTCCAGAGAATCTTCCGTTTATTTTCTTCTTATTTCCTAATATGATTGCCATTTCAAAACATCGTGTTTACATTTGGGAACAACCAAAATATAATTATGTAGAGGCCGAGTTTTGAACGGCGCACATTCGGGCTGACGTCGAATGCTTTGATTGGTCCTATGTGACACATGGAGTTCCAATTGTGAGGGGCAAGAAATTGATGTCGTGGGAGGTTTTTGGTGTGAATTTAAGAAAGGACAAGGTGGTCGTGGAGGACAGTCTTGGCCAGTCTTGGCAAGAGAGGGCCGTTAGTTATAACCCTCGTTTTATAGATTGAAGTTAGTTATAGTTTGTGATTGTGACAAAAGTCACAATGGTCGTTTTTTCATTTTGGTAACCCTCCAATGGGGATGAGGTAAGCAAAGCTCTTATTGTCCCCGAATTTCTTAGAGTGATTTGTACTGTTGTATTACAGGGTTTTTTCCGGGTAAAGGAATAATTTTCGACAGTTGAAAGGATGTTTCATGGTGGATGCAACCCCCGGTCCATGGTTTTCTGCCCCTCCTTTTAAAGAAATGTTGTGAGACGGATGCAATTCCCCGTACCTGTTTTCCCGCTACTCCTTGCAAAGAGATGTCCCGAGATGGATGCAACCCTATGTATGTGGCTTTCCACCACGCCTTCTCATGAGTTTCTATCGTCAACACCATAGAGTCTGAAGGGGTACTTACTCCAGGTGGTCCAGCCGCATCACCTCGATACAACCTTGGGACCATGCCGATCCACGACTAGAAAGGTAGCTTTTCAGAGCTTTCCTCCTCCGTCAGGATAGTCACCCTAAGCACTCAGTTCCGCGTGCTACGGTGGATTGTACTCCATTTTGTCTCTGGGTAAGGCCTGTACGCCGATTTTTGGTTATAATTGCATATATAAAATGTTAATTTATGAATTTATTATTATTACATAATCCCTTGTATTTAAAGCCGCAGTATAAAGTCTCCTGTGAACTAATGTAAATTGTGTAAAAATATGTATTTAAAGGTAATATTATTACGTAATTACCCCTATTTTAAATCTGCCGTATTATGTTTTTTGATTACTGATGAATATAAAATTGTATATATTTTTTTGGTACCATGCGGCTTATCAAGTGAATATTGACTTAATAGAGTGTATAAAACTGTTTTGGTAAGTTTTGTATCATTTTCTTTAGGGCGTAGCGAAAAGAATCATGATATTTTTTGGTATCTACCCTCGTTGCGTTACCTGATGGTTTACCTTATCTGTTTTATTAGGCTGTTTGTAGTAGGGTGTATATTTAATATTTACTAAACTGTACTTGCCAAAATGGTACTAAAAATATTTGATAACCTTTCATACTGTAATTTAATTTAAGTATCTACTACCCATATGTTCACGTAGGTAACATATTTTATAACCAAATCGTTTTAGCTGTCGACAAGCTTTTCTTAAATAAGAATAAATATATTTTATTTTGGGGAATAGTTTGTTGTGTTGCCTGCTAAAATACATGCAAAGAATTTTATAACATTTTTTTTTAAATCAAATATCAGCTTAAGTTCTGAGTTTATTAAGCTGTAAGGGTATTTTTCTTTAACAAAAACTCAGTGGCGCCCTAGTGCCTTGGAAAACCTAAACAAAGAAGAGGAAAAGGGAAAATTAAAAAACCTACGGCCCATAAATGCTCCTGGCGAAAAGCTGCCGCGCACTTGTAGCACTTCTGGGTAGTTAAATTTATCAATTTAACCCCAGAACGCTGCAACTTATCACACACAAAAGACATTTTTTAATATTGCTTAACACGTAACCACTAAGTTTAGTCGCAAACTACGGAACAAAACCAACTCTCCTGCTTTATATATAAAACACTGGCAAGTCGAAGCCACACACATACACCCGACATATGCAAGGCCAAGTAAAAATAATCAAAGACAAGGCCAAGGTTAACCTTCAGGGTCAACACTTCTCGACCAAGGTCATATAAATGTCGTTCAATGTCATCGAATTACATGGTCACGGACAAGGTTAAAAAAGAAATCAAGGTCAACTTGCCAAAGTCAATTAAAATTTTAATGTCATAAAAACCGCCTTTCAAGAATGATCAAGACCAAAATTTAAGGTTAACCTTACAAGGTTTCAAAGTCGTATAAACACCATTCAAAACCACTACATCACCAGATCAATGTCAAGGTCAAAAATATTACCCAAGGTCAACATAACTCGATACTTTCAAAGTCATGCTCAAGGTCATACCATACCAATGTCAAGGGCAAAAACTCACTCAAGTTCACCTTGAACGCTCAATGTCAGCCACTAGTACAACGGACTTTTCAAGGTCATCACAAGGTCAAAATCAAGGAGTGGGGGAATTATTCTTCTCATTTCCACACTACTTACCTGCGTTCCGCACATTTTTGGCGGAAGACGCGTAACCAAAAGCAGGTAATGAACTTTTTGCGGAATGTAAGCATAACGTCGAATATTCTAAAATAAGCGACCATCGGCCAATAGAATCATTTGTTGATTTCCGCTTCTGTGCTTATTTCCGCATATAAGACGTCGACTCAAGACTGAAAGGTAAATCAATAACGAAAACTGATCTGGATTCTTTATATACCCTTTTTGCTGGTTTTAGAGAGTATTGCTGAAACATTCTAGAAGGATTTGCATACTACAAAGAAGAAAATAGGAGGCTGTGGTAAATTCTAGACTTTAAATCATAGGCATCCCATGCAGAGAATAATAAAATCGAATATTCTACAAAGGTCCAGACCTTCTTTTATAGGCGTAACATATGAAAATTAACCAAGGAAACTAATAAAAAATAAATTTAGAATTTTTAAATGCACAAACATAAATTAAAGCTAAAAAAAGTCATTTTTTTGCGAATTCAGTAACATTGTTCCCCGTTCAAGGCTTATTCGTCCCGATAAAGTTTCTTGATATTGGTAATGGGTCAGCCTGTCAAGATGCACGACTTTCATCTTCGAACAAGGACTTTTCTGAATTCGGTACACCATATCTTTGAGCCAAGTGAATACATAGTACGGCCCTAACCAAACCTTATCACCAACCATACTCCACCAGTATTGGCCTTCAAGTCATTATTTCCTCAACACCTAGTAAACGTTCAATAAGCAGATCGATAGGAATCAAAACTTGTTGTGCTAGCTGGCCTTTTCCCAGTTCTTTCATGGATTGCTGAATTCATTTATCTCAAGTTTATCATTAATTCTACTGTATTTTTCCAAAGGCCTGTTAAATCGATCCACCTGACTGAGAATGTAGGGGTTTTCTCCCAGTTTTGTAAATTCCGAGAAGTTTACACAGGCTTGCCAATACTTTAGATTGGAAGTTCCTGTCCTGGTACTCCATATCGACAGATCCACTCTTCGAATAGTATAGGCAACATCTGGAATGTCTCGATTCGGCATTGCGTAGACTTTTGGTCATTTGCTAAAATATGTTTTATCGCCACTAAATCATAGCGATTTCCGGATTAACTAACAGGAAAAGAATAGTAATTCTTTCAAAAAATGTTCCTACACTATACTGCTTCATCTTGGCAGCACAGTCGGTACAAGTTCTACGCAATTATTTAACATTTGCGCTGCATCTCAACCAACCTCTCTCGAACTTTTTCAAGAGTTTTCATTACCCCTAAGTGGCCGTCACCTAAACCATTGTGTAGAGCTTGCAGTACTTCCGGATCCCTTTTGGTCGATAATATAATTTGATATTTGTGAGTTTTACCATCAGAACTCCCCCAAACTCTTTTCAACAGACCATCATAAATTATCAAAGAGTTCCATAATGCCCAGTAACATTTAACTTTTTCATATTTGGATGAAATTTCTTGGAATGTGGGTCACACCGTATTATTGTTCTTTAACTCGATTATATTACTAATATCTGGATCTTCTTGTTGCCCTTTGGGGAGAACTTTAGGATCCTCGTCTAAAGAACATGGAAGCTGTGTTCTTCGACAGTGGAAATCATCATGATTTTCTCGTTTTTCTGACCATTTGCTATATCTGCAGTCTTCTGGGCAAGGTCTTCTTGACAAACCGTCTGCATTCTTATGATTTAGGTCTGTTTTGGTATTCAATTTTAAAATCGCACCCTTGCAGATATTGTATCCATTGTGCTAATTGACCTTCAGGAATTTTAAATTGTTGTAACTACTTTGAGGAAGAATGGCCCATTCTTGGGAGGAGTTTCCTGACCTACTTCAGTTATTTCTTCTCTGATAAGTTTTAACTAAATAATAATTCTGTTCTTAGGTTTTCTTGGCTATGCTCCAATTCTTCTTCGATTCTCTTACCTCTTTCACATCTTTTTAGCCATTCTTAATGTCCATGAGTTCTTCTCTCGTGCTTTCTGAGTTATCCTTTACTTCTTATTCATGATTTCTTGGCTATTCCTAAGGCCCTTAAATTCTTCTTTCATGCTTTCTTGGCTATCCTTGAATTCTTTTTGGTTATTCTTAAGTTCTAGTTTTAAACTGGTGTCCATCATGAATAATTGGCTCACAATAGCTTTTAATTGTTGGTTTATTTTTTGCTTTTTGACTTTTTGTTTCCACTGGCATACACTATTCTTTACTTTACTTCTAGGTTCTGTTGTTACTTAACACCAATTGTTCCGGATAGCCGAAATACGCAAGCCGATCTCGATCCTTATATACCTTTTCTGCTGGTTCTGGAGAATTCTGAAATGTTCTAAAAGGATTTGCAGACTACAAAGAAGAAAATTTAAAGTTGTTGTAAATTCTAGACTTTCAATTATAGGCATTCTATGCAGAAAATAATAAAATGGAATATTCTATAAAAATCCAGATTTTCTTTCATAAGCGTAACATATGAAAATCAACCAAGGTATTAAATTAGAAACTGATAGAAAACAAATTAAAATTTTAAAATATAGAACCTAAATAACAAACTAAACTGTAGAGAGTCTATAAATCTTCTGCGAAGTCCGTAACAATCTTTTTAATCCAGTAAGACATAGAAATACTTACCTGTACAAAAAAACGTGCCAAAGTTGACGTAACTAATTAAATTTTCTGCAACGGAGTGACTTTTTAATTCAACAGTAAATGTAAAAACCTTGGGATTGCGTTTGCCCAAAATTTAACTTTTAACAAACATGGACATATTAATATCGTTTTAAAACTAGCTTATTGCCGACATAAATCTCTTTATAAATTTAAATCCATACTGGATATTCAGAGTAAGGGGAAATAAATTAATCGGTTATTTTTTCCTTCTTTGATTGCTGCGATGTTGTTTATGGTCTTTGTCACCTAGGTCAGGACCAGCGTAGGATATAAATTGTAAAACGCGTGTATGAGATGCGCCACTTGCGTCAAAAGAAGATACCACATCACACCATCATACTTACAATTCGGTTGGTTTAAAATGAAAAACGGCGTACTATTCACTTTGCTTGTTTTTTACATAGAATTATCAAACGTAAACCTACCAATCTTTGCACAAAACTACTTTATGTTCCGTTGCACACCACAACCACTTCTAGGGGTTCTTTTATATACTACTCGAGTTTTATATATAGGCGCGTATACATCTGAGCACGAACGCGAACGAGGCATGCGATGCCAAACGAGGCATGCGATGCCAAACGCTTTAACTTTTTTTGATTGCGAACAACAAATGCCGAGGCACCGAACGAGGCGCCGTTCCCATCCTCCGTCCGTACGTTCGTTAGTTCGTTCAGATCAGCTGCGGAGTATGGAGAGCGTCGACGATGTGGTAGTAGCTAGTACTGCGTTTATATTGACGGCGGTTTTATTAAAAAAAAGATTGAATTGATGTAGCTTTTACTTGATGAAGATCCATTATTAAAATATTTAAAAATAACAACAAAATTGTTTCAATCTGCACTAAATTTTTAGTCATAAACATGACAATTGTTTCGACAACACAGTATCTTCGTCGGATGGTTGGTATAAACTAACTGTTCTCATTATATGTATTAACTACTCAACAAATTTTTTAGGTAAAAATTTGTTGAGTATTTAATACATATAATAAGAACAGTTAGTTTATACCAACCATCCGACGAAGACACTGTGATGTCGAAACAATTGTCATGTTTATGAATAAAAATTTAGTGAAGATTGAAACAATTTTGTTGATATTTTTTAAATATTTTAGAAAAAAGACGCTGGTGGACAACCAGAATATACCAAAATAGACTTATCACGCGAGGAAAATTATTTTTAAATAGTATGTGGAGGAAGATAGTGGCCATTTTCGAAATTTCACGAGAATGTCTCCCAACGACTTCAATTTTTTGTTGGAATCAATTCGTGAAACAATATCAAGAAACGATACATATTTACGAAAATTTGTTACTCCGGAACAGAGATTGGCTATCACATTGAGATATTTGGCAACTGGTGATTCATTTATTAGCCTACAATATCTTTTCATTATCCCAACTCATTTTTAATTGAAACCTAAACCAAAGTTTACAAAATTAATTTTGTAAACTTTGCCTAAACCACAAAAATAATAAATACGTACACCACACTGCACTCACTTTTTAATTTGAAACTCAACGATGCAAAACACCGTCCACACCTGAACCAAATTCTCTTTGATGTACCGACTCCCGTCGAATGGTATCGCACGGCCTCGCTCCGAACGTCGTTCGGCCGAATGCCGTTTGCCTCTCCTCGGTGATACGTACACATCTGTACGTGAGCGGCGGCTCGCTTTTGCCTCGTACCCGTTCGTGTTTAGGTGTATACGCGCCTTATAATGTTTTAACCAATAATTTAAAAATAACTACTAATACAAACTCATTTAAGGAAAACAATCGGTCAAGTGCAAGCTATACTTACACAGTTGGTGTTCCGTCCCATCAGCCCCCCACTTAACCAGCGCAAACCTCGGCCACCCGATGTCCGTCCATCTGCCGCGCTACCCGCCGCCTACGGCACCAAAGCCGTATCGCATCGCGTATGCGCGGAGCTGAGTGGGCCAAATTAAAAATTTTGAAAAACGTGTTAAGACAAAAGTTGTTCATTACATAGAGAGAAATATTTTTGTTGAAAAACTTTTTCTCTAAAACCAATGGTTCAGCAGTTATAAGGAAATAAACAATTACATTATTTATAACAATGAACTGCGCTGGAATTTTTCAATACTGATAACTATTGTTCAATCTACACCTAATTCTCAATGTTCATGATTTTTTTCAGATTTTTCTGAGCAATCCTTATGGTGATAAGGGTGGGGGGCAGCAATTTTTAAGCGTTTTTTCCAAAAAATGTTTTGAAAAATGCATTAAAAAATACATTATAATAAAATATATATCGTTGAATTCGTGCTTCGATAAGCTTTCATTTGATACCCTAGACTCTAGACGATGGCCTTGAAAAAGGAAATTTCATTTCCCAATTTACCCCCCTAAATTAACCCCCAGAAGCAAAATTTAACTTTTTCTACTTCACGTCTAATTGGGCCACCACACTCTGTCTCTGTTCCAAATTTAAAATTTTTACGTTGTGTAGTTTCAGAGAAAATCGCCTGTGACAGACGGACGGACGGACACCGAAGTGATTCTATAAGTGTTTCGTTTCACGGAACATTAAAAAATAAAACTTATTACAAAAATCTTTAATAATATCCCAATAATTAATTATGGCTATCCTCAGTTCTTGTCTTTTTATAATTAATAATGGTGCAATGTTTTAGTTTATATGAACATATCGAGATGTATAGTTATAATCATTGAAAATACTTAATATACTCGTATTTTTGCGTATTATACCTTAATCCTTAGGATTGTCATATTAACATTGTGTTTTCAGGTTTGGCCTAAGCAGCCATTGGCTGAGCCTTGCGTCAATAAGAATAAGAAGATTGCATTAAATCATGGATTTATTAAGAATGGATACGGGATGATTTAACATTCTTTGAAGCCAAAACAAACCATTCTAAGCGACACTGTAAACACAATTTGTAAACATTGGCCACATCTTATTTTACCTTGTATTTTTGTACAAAAAATACGTTAGAAGCATCACAAGATTTACTAAAAGTAATAAAAGGCCTAAAATATTTTATTTTTCTGCTAAATAATAATAAATTTAAGTTAAAAAGGTTTTATTATTTACAGGTTATATTATTTCTAAAGGTTTATTTAAAGTCGCTCCGAGTCATTTATAAATCTATAAATCACACTTTTTCTTTTCTAGTTCATTAGACAAAGACGTACGTGTAACCGAGTGTTCAGACGTATTTCCTAAGCAACCAGCAGAGACAGGAACACTTCTGAGCTCCAACACTCCAGTGCTATTTTATCTCTTTCTACTACCATTATTGATTCAATTACGTATTTCCTTCCTTCCTGTTCGTAAACTAGACCTCTAGGGGAAATATTTTCATAACAAACAACAAATAAACAGGCTTCACTCTGGATACGCTCACAGTATACGGAACATCGAATCCTTTCTAATTCATCCATACATTAAACAGTTTTACAGTTCTGGGGCAAAAATAAAAAAAATATTTTGGCAGTTCCTTTTAGAATAAATATTTTAGCACGTTGTTCACATGCCGTTGGGCAGCTTGTCTCTACCTCAATAATTATACTGGGTTTAGAAAGATTTTGAGATTTTGTAGGTATTTAAAAAATTTTAACCTAAAGGCATTTAAGTATATTTTCAATTCTGAAACTATATTCTTAATAAATTTTGGTGCATTTTACTAAGTTGCTTTTAAGTAGATAAGAATTTTATGTAAATTTTTTAGGGGATACTATAAAGTAAAAATAACTAAATTTGGAAAAGTTTCTAATTAAGGATTTAATTTGTTAAATCCAGTGGCCGCTGGTAAAATTTTAAAGTTATATATCTTTGTGGCTACTTACGGGACCCATGCCAAATTCAGGGGTTTTGATAGTGAGCCTACTAAAGATGTTTCGGTAAATAAAAAAAGTTGAATTTTGCCCTGGGAAAAAAATGAACACGTTTAGGTATTTTATTTATTATTTTTTCTAAACAAATTTTACATCATTTTGTCGAAAATTTTTAAAGTTTAAGAGAAAAAAATGTGTTAGTAGAAAGTTATAGTTATTTGAGTTTTTTTAAACCTAAAATATAATTAAAAAAAAATTCTAATGACTATAACTTACAACTAACATATTTTTTTCTCTTTAAATTTAAAAAGTTTCAACAACATAATGTAAAATTTGTCTAGGTACAAAAAATATTAAATAAAATACCTAAACGTATTAATTTTTATTTCTCAGGGTGTGCCAGGGCAAAATTCAACTTTTTTCTCAAAATTCAAAATATTTTTTTCTTTACCAAAATATTTCTAGTAGGCTCACTATCAAAACCCCTGAACTTGGCATGGGTCCCATAAGTAGCAACAGAGATATACAACTTTAAAATTTCACGGGCCGCGCCTGGTTAAATCATTAGAAACAAAGTGTTTCTTAATCGAATCAACTCGCCGAATAAGTTGGTATTGGAGTACCTACTCGACTTTTTACTGACTAACTCAAGTCCACAGCAATAACTTAGTACTCCAATATGCGAGTACTTGCGAGAGTTGAGTTTACTAGCAAGTCGACTCGATTCGTCGCATCACTACTACACTCGCCGGCACAAAATTCCGCCACCCTGAAATTTCGGCCAAGTTTGATGTTTTATAACTTATTTATTTTTTATCCGATTTTCATGATTTTGTTATCAGTTGCTTATTCTGTTTTTCTTTAATTATTTTATAAAGTATCATTTTTCGATTAGGCTATATTATACAGGAGGAAATCAAAATGTTGTTTTTGTCGTAATTTCAAAACACCCTGTAGGGTAATTGAGGTGAATAACTTTGTTTACATACTGTTTCTTGTAATCTTTGATGTATTCTAAACATTTCTTTTTTTGATTCATTCCATTATCTTATTTGTGCTGAGAGCTGCAAAATTTTAAATGAAACGCTGATTTGAAGACTATTTTTATTAAGAAAAACAAACACTAGGTATTGTACAGAGCGGGCTCCAGTTTAAACCCCACTTACACTTACTGTATTATATTTCCGTACGTCAGCTGGTTCGCTGTCATCCAATGCACGGTCTCATGCAGCCGCGACTGTTATATTAAAAGACGATAATTTCATTAAACAATTTGCAGATGTATTACTTTGAAATGGTGATTTTATACATTGTTGTTTTCGACACTATTGGTTATTACACTGGTACTTGGCATGTTCGTAATTTTCTGGTGTTACGAGATGGTACTGTATGAGAAAACTTTAACTTTACAGAACTATGTCTGAGAGAAATAGATATAACTTTTAGTTTACCTTCTGTCTACTAAACCTTTGCGATCCTGCAGCATCAAGGGATGAGACAGCCTAAAGTTGTGCACGTACTTGAAGAAGTAATGAAGTTTTCTCGCTGCGAAACAGAAACACTGAAACTCTTTCCACACTTGTACACCTAATTTGTGTTACGTAACAACATTTACAGAACTATGTCTGGGAGAAATAAATATAACTTTCAGTTTAGCTAGACCTTTTGCCTACTAAACTTTCGCGTTTCTGCCGCATCAAGGGATGCGGCAGCCTTATTTTGTGATTGTACTTGGAGAAGTGAAGACGTGCCTTCTTTTTACGCCGAGCGATAGATTTAACTCCGAAAAGCTCCTCCCTTCGCGGAGGGGAGCGACCGTACCCGGTCCACTGCTGGCCGCTCCGCTACGACGCTCGCGACTCGTATCTAGGCAGCCATTACAAAGGGGGTTGGACTAGTACCTTGGTACAACGAAGTGAAGCGCCAGAGGGGTTAAAATAGGCAGTCGCAGCCATCGGCCATGCTTTGCATTTCTTAGAAACTGTAACGGTAGAACGTTGCAGTAAGACCAATAAATTAAAACGCTTTAAACGAAACTAGGCCTTTGAAGTGTCGCCGACAACTGTCCGGTTATAGAGAAATAAATTAACGAAGAGGTTTTTCTTTTGACATTTTAGCTAAAATAGCCTTTGTGCCTTGCCGATAACTGCGCATTTTTATGCACGGTGAATTCACGAAGAGACACGTTTGAACTTATTTATGTTTAAAAGGTTTTCATAACTGCTCTGTTATTAATATGTATTTGAAATTAAAAATAGAAATGTGGAGCTTGAATAAACCGTTGGGTTTCCCCAACAGGTATATCATAAAGTTAATTAACAAAATCAATTTAATAACGTGTATTTCCTCCTCTCGCAGCAATAACAGCTTGCAGTCTTCGTGGCATCGAATGAATAAGGTCACTTATTCTTTCTTGAAGATAGCTTGATATTCTTCGGTCAGCGCCAGTCGTAACTTTTGCAAGGTTTGTGGTTGTATAGGACGACGACGAACGGCTCTTTTAAGTTGATTTAAGATGTTCGATTGGGTTGAGATCCATCAACTTCATCCAGATATTCGCTTACTACATGTGCAACGTGAGGTCTAGCATTATCATGCATTAATGTAAATTGGTTTCCAATAAAAGGAGCAAATGGAACAACAACTTCTTGGAGGATTTCCTCAATGTAACAGTGGGCGGCTAGAGCTCCATTTTCAACAAATACAAGACTGGTGCGTGCTTCGGTAGAAATACCCGCCCAAATCATGACTAAACCGCCATGATATGAGATTCGTTCTGATATGGCGCAGTCAGCATATCTTTCATTTCTACGTCTGTATACCCGCTCACGACCATCCGGCGACCTTAAACAAACCCTAGATTCATCTGTGAATAGTACTTTTCCCCACTGTTCTAGAGTCCAGTCAGAATGCGATCTTGCAAACCTCAGTCGGTGTTGTCGATGCTGAGGAAGTCATTGTGGACATTGTGACAGGTAATTTTTGTCACCGAATTAGTTTTTGTTTTAATGCTTAATTTATTCACGAAGGCCTGTTTAGTTGTATTTTATAGTTTACCTTAATGAAATAGTTGTGTCTCCACACGTACACGGTTGACCTGCCCTGTTCCCAGGCTAGTTTCTACGGTTTCTGTTCTGGCTAATTGCTGCTAGCTGTCCTCAGGTCAGCTGTCCTTCGTTTGAAGCTTGTAGATTTAACATTTTTCTCTGTTGTTTAGGCCCTGAATTTTCGCCTTGCTTAAAGTTCACCCTGTGTGTATAGACAAGTTGCCCTTAGTTTAATAAGCTAACATGTTTAAATAGTAAATTTTGAAGACCAACCTACCTTTTAGAAATCAGCTGGTTACATTCTCTGACAACATTGGGACACCCTTGATTTGTGGGTTATTGATCACATTGCCTGTACTATCCTGGATTCCTGAATCTAGGGTTCTCTATTAATTTAACTCCAACATTTCCTTTTCTTTTTCTTTTCCAAGATCTTGTTTTCAATTTTGTAAACATTTAATAAATTGAGTTATATGTGGTTAGAATTTTTGGTTGAACTGACAGGATGACACTGTCAGAGTCTTGCAGTGCTGCCAAACCGGAGGGGTAAAATTTGTACTGTATCGTTAAGCATTTTCGCGTGGGTTTGGCAGGCTTTCGTTGCTATTTTGTTCAGGCCACCGGCGTAGGTATAACTTTCTGTATTTCCGTGACTTTATTGTTTCACGCCCGGGGTCTCTGTACAATAGTAGTGTCTTTGTTTGGTGGCGTGGCGACAGTTGGAGTAGTCGGTGCAGGGCGGAAATTCTTCGGAACCATCTTGGATATGTGTCTGTGGTGGGAGGAAGTGTCATATGATTCTTCCGACACGAGGCATAGGCCGGTCACTTCCACTCTGCCTTTCGACAGTTGTCTATGGTCCTTGTTTTAAAGCTTTAGTTTTTGAAGCCCATGTAGTTTTTGGGTTAAAATCAGGGACTGTGTGTAAAATTCTTACTGAATTTGTTTCTGCAAGACGCAGGATATTTTTGGGCGACTTCGTTCGATAATCGGGTAAGTTTGGATACGTTTTTTTGTCTATGTGTAGATCCCACGTGCATGGCAAATTTTCAAGTCTAAGGGTGTTCTTTCTTTTACTTTTATCAGCCATCAACACCGGCCTGACGTTTTGGAAGCCGCTGGCAGCTGCCCCCGTTTTTGGTATTTTGTATGTAGAGAATTTGGAATTTCCATCCCTCTTTATCCTTGAAGAGGTAAGTCCTTGAAGTCTTTTTTTTGGTCCCACGATTTTTTTTTTGATAATACTTATTAATCGCCAATTTAAGCTCATAAAATTATAATTTAAAATTTTAACGAACCATAATTATCGTTCTGCTTTACGGTACTATGTTTTAAGTAAGACTCTAGTTTTCTCGGGTGGTTCTTATTGCTACACCATATTTTGAGTTATAGTAGTCAAGCCTTCAATTTCTTAAATATTAATATCACTTTAACTAATTTGCAATTAACCTTTTGAGTCTTGATGGTTGGCTGTAAAGCTTGCTCGTACAATCTATAAGTTATGTTTAGGGCCTCTTTATACCAGCTTACGGGCCTGGGTTTATTTGAATTAAAATAGTCGGTCACCCGCGTAGAATGTAGATTGTTTTTATCAAGTTTTTTTTATCGACTTTATGCTGTCGCAAATCATTTGCAGTGGGTTGCTATCTGTAGCGTTAAGTTTCAAACCGTAATTTATGTAGATATAAAGGAGGTGGTGGTACTGGTACTGTGTCAGTATGGTTGGTTATCGTAAACGCCAAGTTGAAAATTAAGCTTTATAGTAGGTGTTTTTTTTTTAAATATGAATTTGTTTCTTATTATTATGGTTCGGTCGCCAGTCTGTCAAGAATACCACCAGATCCTTTATTTTCCTGTTTTTTTTATAAGCTAAGACGTGTACGGGCTTGAGGTTTTACGGGTTTTATTTCTAGGAAGCTGGAAAATTTAAATTTATTTTTGCGTTTGTTTATAACGGGGGGTTATATAATATTTTTGTTTTCAGAGGTTCATTAACCTATTATTTTATTTTAAATTTGTCATTTGACTATTATTTTGGTGCACTTAGAATTATATATAGAATTATAGAATTATAGAATTATATATATAATATTAGGCTTGTACACGTTTTACACTTATTTATCATATCGCACTATGCTTGGATGGGACTTGAGGGTGATTATGTAGATGCTTTGTATATATCTATGCTTATACTTTTGGTATCTCGTATTATTCGCTTGTGATTTAAGCTTGGTGTTTTTATTTATTTATTTACTTATTTATTCATTTACGGTCATAAACACAAAAGTTGCACACTAATTAAATCTAAATTTGTGATAGATGCACATTAGCGGTATATTTTGCTTTTAATTTAACATTTGTGTTCTTATAAATGTACATAAGCGGTGTATTTCTGATTATTTCTCTTTAAACTGTTTCTCCCTCTCTTCATTTTAATGACTAAAATTTTTCTGAAGTCAATTATTATTCCTGTGTTATCTTACATTGATCCACTTTATTTACACAAGTAGTGTTAACGCTTAGCTTTTAAGTCAAGCTAACTGGGGTTTCATTTTTAGTTATTTTTACTGTCTTTGCTCAAGCCTTTTGCTTTGTTTATACCTGTAATCTTGCGTGAACTTGTGATTTAATTATCAATTATTTTTATTTTGTTGTACTTTTATTATTTTTATTGCTAATGTAAGATAACATAATATAGTGTTAAACTGGTCATTTAGTGAACACTTAGTTTTTGTCAATATTAACGTTTATCCGTAAAGTAAATGAACTTTAAAATTTAGTTATCGATGCCCTTTAGGTAATAATAATTTATTTTGTTTATTGACATAACCTTTTTGTTTAATATTATCCTAAGCTTGCTTAAATTTTGCAAGTGGGTTTTAATCATTGCTTTCTCTTTTTAGTAACCTTTTTTTTGATATTAACGTAGCTTCTTATTTTTAAATATTTTTCTACTTACCTAAATTTTGCATTTGATTTCAAGCCACTGTCTTTCTCTTTTATTATTGACACTTTATTTAATATTCTTAAATTTTGCGGTTTAATTCCAGTAAATTGTTTCTCTCCAAATATTAACTTTTTCTATTAACGTAACTTGTGTTTTTAATTATTAACGTAACTTCAAATATATTTTTTTTTATTATTGATTACATTTGAACTACTGAAATTACTGGGAATTGTTTTATTCCTAGGGTCTTCCGTGGGGGCTACAAAGCATCCCAATATTTATTTTTCCTGTGGGAGCTAGGAGTCATCCTACTCTTCCCTTCGGTGGGTGCTAAGGAGCCAGCTTATTTTTTTATGTTTCTGAGGACAGACTTCCTCAAGATTTTATATATTTTTTTTGTAATTGATTTAATTATTTTGCGGGGCAGAATCGTCCAACCATATTTGTACCAACATTTCGTATAATTTAATTTATTTATTTTGGCGGGGCAAAATCGCCCGACCATATTTGTACCAACCACTTGGTAATCTTTTTTTATTTTTCTGTAAATATATGTACAGTGATAAATGTATTAAGTTGTTTTTATCCAGCTCACTGCGCCCTCTGTTTAATTTTTAATTATGAATAGCGGGATTGTTGTGTGAGAAGCAGGTCCCTAGACCAACCAGGCGACTTCCAGTTTGCGTCGGTGTAAAATCTGGTGGCGTCCAATAGAACCTACCTAGCCTGAGGGCTAATTTTCAACGCGCTCTACTACACCTGCTTCCCTCAGAACACCCGGTTGTTCCTGTGTTTTTCTCTAGAGTACCTTTAAGAGTTATTTTAATGTTTTCAAGTTAAGCGGTAAGTACTTGGTCAATGATACTCATCATAGTATCTTTGACGGTTTTTAATCAAACGCTTTTTATTGAACAAAGTGCGTCGCAAATTTTTGGCGCCCAACGTGGGGCATATTTAAAAAAATTACCGCTTTTTTTCCTAATTTTACTCTTGTGCGTCTAGTGAGCTGGATGGAACTTTGAAAATTTCTATCAATTTTAACTCTAACTGTACTAGCCCTGTATTGCTGCATTTGATTTTGGCGATTTATTATCGATTTTATTTTACTTTTTACGTAACTTTGATTTTTTTTGATTTGGCATTGACTCGTTTACATAACTTTGATTGTCTTTGAATTTGTGGTTTATTACCGATTTTATTTTACTTATTACGTGACTTTGATTTTTTTTTGATATTGCGATTTCTTATCGATTTTATTTTATTCATTTACGTGACTTTGATTATCTTTGCGTACTGTATTATGATTGCTGGTTTACACGATTTACCTTTTTATTATTTCTTGCTATTTTTGCTGTTTTAATTACCTTTATTTGCTATATTTGACTACACCATTGGTGTAGTTTTGCTAAATTATTCGATTTACGCGATTGTACCTAGTTTTGACCTTTTTTTTACGTTGACTTTTGAGTTGCTATTGTTTTTGTTCACTCCAAAATGGATTATAATATGCAGGCTAACCATCTTGGGAAAAAAATGCTAATTTATGAACTTACGATTCGTGGAGTACCGGCTAGTTATGCCAATACGGTAAAAGAACTTATAGTAGCGTTACGCCCAATTTTGGATATGGAAAGGAAAGGTAGAATTTTTGCTCGTCTAGCCTATACTTGTGTTTTTGTCGATGAATGTAACTATATAACTAGAACCTTACAAAATACTGACAGCGCGATTAAAAATGTCGCCGGTGAATCCGCTAAAGAAAAGTTTGAACGTTTACAGTCTCAACTTGTTCACTTATTTACACGCGTTCATCGTATGCCGGCTGCGAACCTTAGTGTCGCGGAATCGCAAACCCGTTCTGACTTGTTGCTCAAAATTTTAGGCAAATTAAACTGTTTGGACAGTCTCTTAAAACAAGATCCGAATTTAAGCACCTTGCTCGCTCGAGTTCATTCGGACGGTTCGGATTCGGATGCGTCGAGAAATAGCAATGCGTCCAACAGTGGACCGCGTCACACACGCTCGTCGCCCAAAGTCACTCCAACCGTGGTTAGCCCCAATGTAACAGCTGCTGCCGCTTCCGTTTGCCATCAGTCGTGTAGCAAAGCGCATCGTGTTGAAAAGTGGGGTATTAAATTTACCGGAGAGGCTGGACAGATGTCCGTGCATAATTTCTTGGAGCGAGTTTCGGAACTACGCGAAGCTCGAGGTTTTTCTGAACGCGAACTATTTGTATCCGCTATCGATTTATTTACTGGTAAAGCACTAAATTGGTTTCGTGCAAATCGTCATCGCTTTTCTGACTGGTCTGGTTTGTCTGACCTTCTCTGTAAACATTTCGAACCGCCAGATTATCGTCATCGATTATTTAAGGAAATTCTGGATAGGACTCAGGATTCGACTGAGAGTATAGTCGATTACCTTTCTAATATGAGTGCGTTGTTTAGACGACATGGCTCCATCTCAGAGGACGTTCAACTTGACATCATTATACGAAACTTGTCACCTTTTTATGCTACCCAACTTCCGGTAGTCAGCAAGTTAGAAGAATTAGAAGGAGAATGTCTCAAGCTGGAGCTGAAGAAATATCGTGCAGAGAACTATGTACCACCTCCTAGAAAAAGGCAGAATTTTGTAGAGCCAGACTTCGCGTTTATGACTGCTGAAGCATCAGGTTCGAGAGACGATGAACAGTTACCAGCTGTTGACGTGGTGACCGAATCATCTCCGGCACCATCAACTTCTCGAGACGTGAGACACTTACCCAGAGAGACACATCCACCATCTCCTAAAATAGCCAGATCAATCTTGTGCTGGAACTGTAATAAGCCAGGTCATCGGAATAGTCAGTGCTCCGAACATCGCAGAATCCATTGTTACCGCTGCGGCGCACCAAATGTGACCAGTAAAAGCTGCCCTAAGTGTTTATTGACAGAGAAACGATTCTCGGGAGAGCCGATAGATCGTAAGACTACTCCCGTTACTCTCACTTTACCGACCAACAACTCTCCTTCCAATGAAAACGCTTCGCTGAACAACAACTCCGTTCCCAATAAAACCCTTCTACCGACCAAGAACATTCTTTCCGATGAAAACCTTTCACCAACCCACCTTTTTCTTTCTAACGAAACCCGTTCACTCCCTAACCATTCTGCGTCCAATAAAAATCTTTTGCCAACCAATAACTTTCTTTCTGATGAAAACCTTCCGTCAACCAATAACTCTCTTTCCAGCAAAAATCATTCACATGCTACTAACCCTTTTCCAAATAAGAAACTATTAGATTTTATCATAGCTCATGCGCATGGCGACCAACGCCCCTATTTAGAAATTTCAATTTTAGGTTACAAAATTTTAGGCTTGTTAGATTCTGGAGCATCACGCACTATTGTAGGTCAACCTGGTCTCCGAATTTTAGAAAGTTTGGGATTAAAACTTATTAAGCATCGGACTGACTGTACCGTCGCGAACGGCCAAACTTGCTCTAGTTTAGGTTATTTTCAGGCTCCTGTAACGTTATTAAATAGAACTCGGGTTATCGATATTTTAGTTCTTCCAGAACTGTCCCACCAACTGATTTTAGGAATCGACTTTTGGAGATCCATGGAAGTGATCCCCGACTTGAAGCAGGATGTCTGGCATTTTTCCAATGATGACCAACCTACAGAAATTTTTAGCATTATAGATGGCGACTCTTTAACTGAAATCGACCGAACAACTCTGAATGCACTGGTAAAGAAGAAGATATCAGAAATGGGTACTGGTCTTGGCTGCTGCAAAGTAGCAGAACACGTAATAGAACTTGAACCTGGCACTAAGCCGATTAAACAACGATATTACCCAGTTTCTCCATTTAAGCAGCGGATTATGGACAAGGAGATCGATGAAATGTTGAAGCTTGGCGTGATTGAGCCCTCTAAAAGTCCTTGGTCCAGTCCAGTGTGTTTGGAACGTTTGGATAGCTATAAGTTTTCCATCGATTTCAGACAGCTTAATAGTAAGACTAAGAAGTCTTACAACATTCCATATTTTTCAGTCATTTTAGATCGCCTCAGAGACGCCCGCTATATCAGCTCCATCGACATAAAATCAGCCTTTTGGCAAGTGCCTCTTAGTGAGTCCTCACGTGAATTGACTGCTTTTACCGTTCCAGGTAGGAATCTCTATCATTTTCTGCGCATGCCTTTTGGCTTAACCAATGCGCCGGTCACCTGGCAACGTATTGTAGTCCGTGTACTGGGTGTCGACTTGGAAAAGTATGTAATGATGTATCTGGATGATATAATTATCATCTCCAGAACTTTTCCTGAACACCTTAAGATCCTAGGCCTTGTTTTTGATCGCCTCAAAGTTGCAGGATTCGTAGTTACAGAGAGAAATGTCACTTTTGTAAGCCTGAGTTGAAGTACCATGGTTACGTCGTAGATGCCAAAGGTTTGAGACCTGATCCAGAGAGAGTACAGGCAATTGTAAATATAGCACCCCCACGAAACATCGTAGAAATTCGTCGCTTTATTGGCACTGCTTCTTGGTACAGGCGTTTTGTGCCGAACTTTTCAGCTATTATAGCCCCAATTACTCGGCTTACCAAGAAAAATATCAAATGGGAATGGACTCCTGAATGCCATCAGTCCTTCAACTTGATTAAAGAAGCTCTTATCACAGCTCCTGTGCTCACATATCCAGATTTCAATCGCACATTTATCTTGCAGACTGATGCGTCATGTTTTGGCTTAGGAGCAGTTCTGACTCAGCAATTTGATGACGGAGAAAAGGTTATTTCCTATCTTTCACGTTCTCTCACCAAACAAAAGATGAAATTAACCGTCACACAAAAAGAGTGCCTTGCCGTAATTTGGAGTGTGGAAAAGCTTCGTCACTATCTGGAGGGTGTACACTTTAAAGTTATAACCGATCACCATTCTTTGTTATGGCTTCATAACCTCAAAGATCCACAAGGACGCCTCGCTCGATGGGCTCTTCGGTTACAACCTTACGACCTTGAATTAATCCACCGTAAAGGCCGAGATCATGTCGTGCCAGATTTTCTTTCCAGGTCAGTGCCAGTGACTACTGATTCTGTCGCAGCTGTTGACGAACCACCGTCATCATTTTCTGACACCTCAGACAAATGGTACAAAGGCATGATGCAGAAGCTAGAAGAACGTCCTGATAAATATCCTTGCTGGCGAGTCGAGAATGGCAATCTCTTTAAATATGTGAAGACAAACAATCCTAATTTTCCTGACCATTCTACCCACTGGAAAATAGTAGTACCTACGGATGAGCGAAAAGAGATATTTCTTCGATGCCACGACAATCCAGCAGCAGGGCACGTGGGTGTTTTTAAGACATTTTGGAAGGTCGCCGAGAGATATTATTGGCCGAAAATGAGATCTGACGTTGCTAGTTATGTCCGTGCTTGTAGAACTTGTGCTCAGAATAAAGTAGAGCAGAAACGTCCAGCTGGTTTAATGGGTAATCGCCCAGACATAAAAGAGCCTTGGCAAGCCATCAGCCTAGACTACATAGGTCCTTTACCTCGTTCTAAACAAGGTAACACTCATATTTTGGTGGTCACCGATTATTTTAGCAAGTACGTCGTGTTATTCCCGTGTCGATCGGCAACAGCAAAATCGTTGGTAAAGTGTGTCGAAGACGGCATCTTCTTAGTTTACGGAGCTCCTCAATTCTTAACGTGCGACAACGGAACTCAAATGAAATCCAAAGAATTTCAAGCCCTTTGCGATAAATATAAAGTTAGAATATTTGACACTGCTAATTACTATCCTAGAGCAGATCATACTGAACGCGTTAATAGAGTTATTAAAACGATGTTGCGCTCTTACGTTCAACAAAATAACCATCGAACTTGGGAAGATAATTTAACTGCTATCGGTTGCGACATTCGCACTTCGCGACACGAAACTACGGGCTTCACCCCATACTGCGTTAATTTTGGCAGGGAACACAAGCTATTCGGTTCGGACTATGCTGAGGGTGTTCCTCAAGTAGAAACTGAGCGTCAAAATTACATTCGAGAACGAATAGAAGCTTTCAAGCAATTATTTAGAAAAGTCCACACTAAAATCGAAGCTTCTCGTGTTAAAAATCGGCATAACTATAATTTGCGCTGACGCCCAGTAAGCTTTGTTCCTGGTCAAGAAGTCTGGCGTAAGAATAAAGGTATATCCGATGCGGCGAAATATTATAGCGCAAAGTTGGCTCCGGAATTTGTAGGTCCGTTTAAGATCGTAGAAAAGACCGGCACGTGTACTTATGAGCTTGAAGACGAACACGGTGTTAGTAAGGGCATTTGGCATGTACAAGACCTTAAGCCGGTATATGCCGAAACTGCGTGTGATGGTCCGTAGGAGTGAATGAATTGTTAGGCAACTCAAAGTCATTATTTACTTTATTACCTTCCGTTAATTTTACTGTCCTTTATTTAATATCACGTTTTACTTGTCATTTTGCTTCAATTTACTTATCAATCTATCGATTTCTGAATTTATAAACTTTTGAGTCCATAGCTTCAATTTGATTAATTACTACTATTTAATTTTTTTCTCTCTTTCGGTAATAATGACTTTAGTGAGTTTTCTTTTATCGTTGGGTTAATTTTGACTTTTGGCCCCGTTTTAATTCTCTTTTCCTTTACTTTTCTTGCTCAGTCGTGAGCAATTTTTATGCCCTGCAGTATGGGCGTGATGGTGTCTGAATCCCTATGGGTGCGAACCTTGATGGATTTGGACACTATCGCTTAGAATAGTGCTGCACTGGGTTAACTAGGTGGGGTAGGAGTCCCCTGAGTGCCGTGTATGCTCTGCAGTGTGGGCGTGATGGTGTTTGGGTCCATCTGGGCGCGAGACTTGATGGATTTGGACACTGTCACTTAGAATAGCGCTGCACTGGGTTAACTAGGTGGGGTAGGAGTCCCCTGAAAGCCGTGGCAAGGTAAGCCTTCAGCTGCCTTGCGTCTATTGTTTGTAGTAGGTAAGCCCTCAGCTGCCTTACTACTTTCACTTGCCAACACCGCCTTACGCCTCGTTATCTTTTATCTGTCAGTACCTGATTATTTTTACCTTATCGTCACTTGGTTTATAGTGTAGTAACGTATAGTAACGTTTATGGTCATTTACTGTAGCTTACCTTTTTGCGTTTATCAGTCTCACGCAGACACCCATCTCGGCGCGAGACGAGATGGGGGTCGGTGTGTCACATGGTAATTTAAGAGTGATTACTTGGTTAGAAGGCGGTGATTAATTAATTTTGGACCTAATTTTCTTTATCGTGTTTTCTATCTGCATTCACTATTAATTGTTTTTTTTTTACTATAGACTAGGGCCAAAAGTCTTTATTTATTATCTTGATTGGACCTTTTTTTTATTACCTTGATTTGACGTATTTACCTTGATGTGACCTATTTACTTTGATTTGGCTTATTTTTCTCTACCTTGACGTAATTTTATTATTATTCCCTACTTGGGTCTGGAAATTCCGGTTACTTGAACTAGTATGTGTTTTTGCTCGAGTACGACTTTGTCTTTCCTTTGGGGATTTAGAGTAGAAACACAATTTTCTTTCTCTCTTGCTGATTTTGTGAAGTTGAGAATACCACTTATGGTGGGATTCACTGCTAGTTGTTGGCAAGTAACCCAATTTTCTTTATCTCGATTTGCGAACCTTTAGTTTGATTTACTTGTTTCATTTTCTTTTGGTTGATTGCCTTTCTTTTACATTTGCGTTAATTTATTTCCTTGTATTTACGATAATTTACTTACCTTTTCGATAATTTACTTACCGTTGAGATAAATTTGCTTACCTTTGCGATAATTTGCTTACCTTTGCGATAATTTACTTACCTTTGCGATAATTTACGTACATTTGCGTTTATTTGCTTACCTTTGCGAAATTTCGATTACCTTTGCGTTCATTCCGTTACTTTTTTTCCTTCCTTGAATTACTTACCTTTATTGTGATTTACATACCTTATCGTGATTGGCCTTTGATTGGCTTTAATTTACTTTAATACCTTTGGTATTTTATTTATTTGGATTTGTCTTAGGTCTAGGTTTTGGTAGGACTATATGTTAGTCTCCGGCCATTTCAGTTTTACTGGTTTTGCGCCTAGATCTTTACTGATATATTTTGTCTATTCACCATTTAGACTAGATAAAACTATCCCGATTTCGACTTTACCTTATTTTGGCTTTCTCGATTTAGACACTTGTCCCTATCTCGTTTTACAGGCTGCACGGTGTTGGGTGCTACCGGATGTCGCTTCGACGCTCTTTGTTAGATCATGGATCCTTCGGAGAGCAGACCGACTGGAAGGGCTGTTCAGGGGGGGCGGAAGTCTGACCCCTGGGGTAACAGTTTGCCCATCGAACTTGTTCGGCGGGCCAGGGGAGGACCAAGCCACTTTGTTCGGCCTGAGCTCAAGTCGGCCTATTAGGCTGCGACAGGCCGGTGGCAGTGCCACCGTTCAGAACACCCTGATTAATTTTTTTTTGTTGTATACAGGGACCGATGTGCTTCCCATTTGGTACATCTTTTAGCTTGGTGGGTGCTACAATCCACTCCCTTTTGTATGGTGGATCATCTGGGCTATCCCTCTTTTCTTCTCATTTTACTTATGTTGTATTATATTTATCTTTTCCTTTTTGGTTGTCCACCCTTCGGTTGCTTTGACTCATGTCACTTGGTGATTTAATTCGGGACGATTCTACAGTGTGAGGCTAGTAAACGAGGTTCCCCACAATATTTTTGGGTGTTACGCAATGCTAGCTCCCTTACCAACCTAGGGTTTACGTTCCACACTGAAGCTTCCTGGAGGAGGTCGCTGGGTGACTAGTGGCAAAGGAACCAAGGATTGCTTTGAGTATTTAGTTATTTTAAGATTGAGTTATCAGTCTTGTTAGTTAGTATTAGTTATATGGTACTACCTTGGGTTCCCACGTATCTTCACTTATGTTTTTTTATTGGCGCCAGCATAGCGCAGGTAATTCATTTTCTTTTTCAATTTTCTGGTATCTACAGAGAGCCTCTGATCCTTATCGTCGGTTAATTTTCGTTGGAAAATTTCCCTCCTTTCGTAGGAGAGGGGGAGTTGTGACAGGTCATTTTTGTCACCGAATTAGTTTTTGTTTTAATGCTTAATTTATTCACGAAGGCCTGTTTAGTTGTATTTTATAGTTTACCTTAATGAAATAGTTGTGTCTCCACACGTACACGGTTGACCTGCCCTGTTCCCAGGCTAGTTTCTACGGTTTCTGTTCTGGCTAATTGCTGCTAGCTGTCCTCAGGTCAGCTGTCCTTCGTTTGAAGCTTGTAGATTTAACATTTTTCTCTGTTGTTTAGGCCCTGAATTTTCGCCTTGCTTAAAGTTCACCCTGTGTGTATAGACAAGTTGCCCTTAGTTTAATAAGCTAACATGTTTAAATAGTAAATTTTGAAGACCAACCTACCTTTTAGAAATCAGCTGGTTACATTCTCTGACAACATTGGGACACCCTTGATTTGTGGGTTATTGATCACATTGCCTGTACTGTCCTGGATTCCTGAATCTAGGGTTCTCTATTAATTTAACTCCAACATTTCCTTTTCTTTTTCTTTTCCAAGATCTTGTTTTGAATTTTGTAAACATTTAATAAATTGAGTTATATGTGGTTAGAATTTTTGGTTGAACTGACAGGATGACACTGTCAGAGTCTTGCAGTGCTGCCAAACCGGAGGGGTAAAATTTGTACTGTATCGTTAAGCATTTTCGCGTGGGTTTGGCAGACTTTCGTTGCTATTTTGTTCAGGCCACCGGCGTAGGTATAACTTTCTGTATTTCCGTGACTTTATTGTTTCACGCCCGGGGTCTCTGTACAATAGTAGTGTCTTTGTTTGGTGGCGTGGCGACAGTTGGAGTAGTCGGTGCAGGGCGGAAATTCTTCGGAACCATCTTGGATATGTGTCTGTGGTGGGAGGAAGTGTCATATGATTCTTCCGACACGAGGCATAGGCCGGTCACTTCCACTCTGCCTTTCGACAGTTGTCTATGGTCCTTGTTTTAAAGCTTCAGTTTTTGAAGCCCATGTAGTTTTTGGGTTAAAATCAGGGACTGTGTGTAAAATTCTTACTGAATTTGTTTCTGCAAGACGCAGGATATTTTTGGGCGACTTCGTTCGATAATCGGGTAAGTTTGGATACGTTTTTTTGTCTATGTGTAGATCCCACGTGCATGGCAAATTTTCAAGTCTAAGGGTGTTCTTTCTTTTACTTTTATCAGCCATCAACACCGGCCTGACGTTTTGGAAGCCGCTGGCAGCTGCCCCCGTTTTTGGTATTTTGTATGTAGAGAATTTGGAATTTCCATCCCTCTTTATCCTTGAAGAGGTAAGTCCGTGAAGTCTTTTTTTTTTTGGTCCCACGATTTTTTTTTGATAATACTTATTAATCGCCAATTTAAGCTCATAAAATTATAATTTAAAATTTTAACGAACCATAATTATCGTTCTGCTTTACGGTACTATGTTTTAAGTAAGACTCTAGTTTTCTCGGGTGGTTCTTATTGCTACACAATATTTTGAGTTATAGTAGTCAAGCCTTCAATTTCTTAAATATTAATATCACTTTAACTAATTTGCAATTAACCTTTTGAGTCTTGATGGTTGGCTGTAAAGCTTGCTCGTACAATCTATAAGTTATGTTTAGGGCCTCTTTATACCAGCTTACGGGCCTGGGTTTATTTGAATTAAAATAGTCGGTCACCCGCGTAGAATGTAGATTGTTTTTATCAAGTTTTTTTTATCGACTTTATGCTGTCGCAAATCATTTGCAGTGGGTTGCTATCTGTAGCGTTAAGTTTCAAACCGTAATTTATGTAGATATAAAGGAGTTGGTGGTACTGGTACTGTGTCAGTATGGTTGGTTATCGTAAACGCCAAGTTGAAAATTAAGCTTTATAGTAGGTGTTTTTTTTTTAAATATGAATTTGTTTCTTATTATTATGGTTCGGTCGCCAGTCTGTCAAGAATACCACCAGATCCTTTATTTTCCTGTTTTTTTTTATAAGCTAAGACGTGTACGGGCTTGAGGTTTTACGGGTTTTATGTCTAGGAAGCTGGAAAATTTAAATTTATTTTTGCGTTTGTTTATAACGGGGGGTTATATAATATTTTTGTTTTCAGAGGTTCATTAACCTATTATTTTATTTTAAATTTGTCATTTGACTATTATTTTGGTGCACTTAGAATTATATATAGAATTATAGAATTATAGAATTATATATATAATATTAGGCTTGTACACGTTTTACACTTATTTATCATATCGCACTATGCTTGGATGGGACTTGAGGGTGATTATGTAGATGCTTTGTATATATCTATGCTTATACTTTTGGTATCTCGTATTATTCGCTTGTGATTTAAGCTTGGTGTTTTTATTTATTTATTTATTTATTCATTTACGGTCATAAACACAAAAGTTGCACACTAATTAAATCTAAATTTGTGATAGATGCACATTAGCGGTATATTTTGCTTTTAATTTAACATTTGTGTTCTTATAAATGTACATAAGCGCTGTATTTCTGATTATTTCTCTTTAAACTGTTTCTCCCTCTCTTCATTTTAATGACCAAAATTTTTCTGAAGTCAATTATTATTCCTGTGTTATCTTACATTGATCCACTTTATTGACACAAGTAGTGTTAACGCTTAGCTTTTAAGTCAAGCTAACTGGGGTTTCATTTTTAGTTATTTTTACTGTCTTTGCTCAAGCCTTTTGCTTTGTTTATACCTGTAATCTTGCGTGAACTTGTGATTTAATTATCAATTATTTTTATTTTGTTGTACTTTTATTATTTTTATTGGTAATGTAAGATAACATAATATAGTGTTAAACTGGTCATTTAGTGAACACTTAGTTTTTGTCAATATTAACGTTTATCCGTAAAGTAAATGAACTTTAAAATTTAGTTATCGATGCCCTTTAGGTAATAATAATTTATTTTGTTTATTGACATAACCTTTTTGTTTAATATTATCCTAAGCTTGCTTAAATTTTGCAAGTGGATTTTAATCATTGCTTTCTCTTTTTAGTAACCTTTTTTTTGACATTAACGTAGCTTCTTATTTTTAAATATTTTTCTACTTACCTAAATTTTGCATTTGATTTCAAGCCACTGTCTTTCTCTTTTATTATTGACACTTTATTTAATATTCTTAAATTTTGCGGTTTAATTCCAGTAAATTGTTTCTCTCCAAATATTAACTTTTTCTATTAACGTAACTTGTGTTTTTAATTATTAACGTAACTTCAAATATATTTATTTTTATTATTGATTACGTTTGAACTACTGAAATTACTGGGAATTGTTTTATTCCTAGGGTCTTCCGTGGGGGCTACAAAGCATCCCAATATTTATTTTTCCTGTGGGAGCTAGGAGTCATCCTACTCTTCCCTTCGGTGGGTGCTAAGGAGCCAGCTTATTTTTTTATGTTTCTGAGGACAGACTTCCTCAAGATTTTATATATTTTTTTTGTAATTGATTTAATTATTTTGCGGGGCAGAATCGCCCAACCATATTTGTACCAACATTTCGTATAATTTAATTTATTTATTTTGGCGGGGCAAAATCGCCCGACCATATTTGTACCAACCACTTGGTAATCTTTTTTATTTTTCTGTAAATATATGTACAGTGATAAATGTATTAAGTTGTTTTTATCCAGCTCACTGCGCCCTCTGTTTAATTTTTAATTATGAATAGCGGGATTGTTGTGTGAGAAGCAGGTCCCTAGACCAACCAGGCGACTTCCAGTTTGCGTCGGTGTAAAAACTGGTGGCGTCCAATAGAACCTACCTAGCCTGAGGGCTAATTTGCAACGCGCTCTACTACACCTGCTTCCCTCAGAACACCCGGTTGTTCCTGTGTTTTTCTCTAGAGTACCTTTAAGAGTTATTTTAATGTTTTCAAGTTAAGCGGTAAGTACTTGGTCAATGATACTCATCATAGTATCTTTGACGGTTTTTAATCAAACGCTTTTTATTGAACAAAGTGCGTCGCAAATTTTTGGCGCCCAACGTGGGGCATATTTAAAAAAATTACCGCTTTTTTTCCTAATTTTACTCTTGTGCGTCTAGTGAGCTGGATGGAACTTTGAAAATTTCTATCAATTTTAACTCTAACTGTACTAGCCCTGTATTACTGCATTTGATTTTGGCGATTTATTATCGATTTTATTTTACTTTTTACGTAACTTTGATTTTTTTTGATTTGGCATTGACTCGTTTACATAACTTTGATTGTCTTTGAATTTGTGGTTTATTACCGATTTTATTTTACTTATTACGTGACTTTGATTTTTTTTTGATATTGCGATTTCTTATCGATTTTATTTTATTCATTTACGTGACTTTGATTATCTTTGCGTACTGTATTATGATTGCTGGTTTACACGATTTACCTTTTTATTATTTCTTGCTATTTTTGCTGTTTTAATTACCTTTATTTGCTATATTTGACTACACCATTGGTGTAGTTTTGCTAAATTATTCGATTTACGCGATTGTACCTAGATTTGACCTTTTTTTTTACGTTGACTTTTGAGTTGCTATTGTTTTTGTTCACTCCAAAATGGATTATAATATGCAGGCTAACCATCTTGGGAAAAAATGCTAATTTATGAACTTACGATTCGTGGAGTACCGGCTAGTTATGCCAATACGGTAAAAGAACTTATAGTAGCGTTACGCCCAATTTTGGATATGGAAAGGAAAGGTAGAATTTTTGCTCGTCTAGCCTATACTTGTGTTTTTGTCGATGAATGTAACTATATAACTAGAACCTTACAAAATACTGACAGCGCGATTAAAAATGTCTCCGGTGAATCCGCTAAAGAAAAGTTTGAACGTTTACAATCTCAACTTGTTCACTTATTTACACGCGTTCATCGTATGCCGGCTGCGAACCTTAGTGTCGCGGAATCGCAAACCCGTTCTGACTTGTTGCTCAAAATTTTAGGCAAATTAAACTGTTTGGACAGTCTCTTAAAACAAGATCCGAATTTAAGCACCTTGCTCGCTCGAGTTCATTCGGACGGTTCGGATTCGGATGCGTCGAGAAATAGCAATGCGTCCAACAGTCGACCGCGTCACACACGCTCGTCGCCCAAAGTCACTCCAACCGTGGTTAGCCCCAATGTAACAGCTGCTGCCGCTTCCGTTTGCCATCAGTCGTGTAGCAAAGCGCATCGTGTTGAAAAGTGGGGTATTAAATTTACCGGAGAGGCTGGACAGATGTCCGTGCATAATTTCTTGGAGCGAGTTTCGGAACTACGCGAAGCTCGAGGTTTTTCTGAACGCGAACTATTTGTATCCGCTATCGATTTATTTACTGGTAAAGCACTAAATTGGTTTCGTGCAAATCGTCATCGCTTTTCTGACTGGTCTGGTTTGTCTGACCTTCTCTGTAAACATTTCGAACCGCCAGATTATCGTCATCGATTATTTAAGGAAATTCTGGATAGGACTCAGGATTCGACTGAGAGTATAGTCGATTACCTTTCTAATATGAGTGCGTTGTTTAGACGACATGGCTCCATCTCAGAGGACGTTCAACTTGACATCATTATACGAAACTTGTCACCTTTTTATGCTACCCAACTTCCGGTAGTCAGCAAGTTAGAAGAATTAGAAGGAGAATGTCTCAAGCTGGAGCTGAAGAAATATCGTGCAGAGAACTATGTACCACCTCCTAGAAAAAGGCAGAATTTTGTAGAGCCAGACTTCGCGTTTATGACTGCTGAAGCATCAGCACCAGCTGTTGACGTGGTGACCGAATCATCTCCGGCGCCATCAACTTCTCGAGACGTGAGACACTTACCCAGAGAGACACATCCACCATCTCCTAAAATAGCCAGATCAATCTTGTGCTGGAACTGTAATAAGCCAGGTCATCGGAATAGTCAGTGCTCCGAACAGCGCAGAATCCATTGTTACCGCTGCGGCGCACCAAATGTGACCAGTAAAAGCTGCCCTAAGTGTTTATTGACAGAGAAACGATTCTCGGGAGAGCCGATAGATCGTAAGACTACTCCCGTTACTCTCACTTTACCGACCAACAACTCTCCTTCCAATGAAAACGCTTCGCTGAACAACAACTCCGTTCCCAATAAAACCCTTCTACCGACCAAGAACATTCTTTCCGATGAAAACCTTTCACCAACCCACCTTTTTCTTTCTAACGAAACCCGTTCACTCCCTAACCATTCTGCGTCCAATAAAAATCTTTTGCCAACCAATAACTTTCTTCCTGATGAAAACCTTCCGTCAACCAATAACTCTCTTTCCAGCAAAAATCATTCACATGCTACTAACCCTTTTCCAAATAAGAAACTATTAGATTTTATCATAGCTCATGCGCATGGCGACCAACGCCCCTATTTAGAAATTTCAATTTTGGGTTACAAAATTTTAGGCTTGTTAGATTCTGGAGCATCACGCACTATTGTAGGTCAACCTGGTCTCCGAATTTTAGAAAGTTTGGGATTAAAACTTATTAAGCATCGGACTGACTGTACCGTCGCGAACGGCCAAACTTGCTCTAGTTTAGGTTATTTTCAGGCTCCTGTAACGTTATTAAATAGAACTCGGGTTATCGATATTTTAGTTCTTCCAGAACTGTCCCACCAACTGATTTTAGGAATCGACTTTTGGAGATCCATGGAAGTGATCCCCGACTTGAAGCAGGATGTCTGGCATTTTTCCAATGATGACCAACCTACAGAAATTTTTAGCATTATAGATGGCGACTCTTTAACTGAAATCGACCGAACAACTCTGAATGCACTGGTAAAGAAGAAGATATCAGAAATGGGTACTGGTCTTGGCTGCTGCAAAGTAGCAGAACACGTAATAGAACTTGAACCTGGCACTAAGCCGATTAAACAACGATATTACCCAGTTTCTCCATTTAAGCAGCGGATTATGGACAAGGAGATCGATGAAATGTTGAAGCTTGGCGTGATTGAGCCCTCTAAAAGTCCTTGGTCCAGTCCAGTGTGTTTGGAACGTTTGGATAGCTATAAGTTTTCCATCGATTTCAGACAGCTTAATAGTAAGACTAAGAAGTCTTACAACATTCCATATTTTTCAGTCATTTTAGATCGCCTCAGAGACGCCCGCTATATCAGCTCCATCGACATAAAATCAGCCTTTTGGCAAGTGCCTCTTAGTGAGTCCTCACGTGAATTGACTGCTTTTACCGTTCCAGGTAGGAATCTCTATCATTTTCTGCGCATGCCTTTTGGCTTAACCAATGCGCCGGTCACCTGGCAACGTATTGTAGTCCGTGTACTGGGTGTCGACTTGGAAAAGTATGTAATGATGTATCTGGATGATATAATTATCATCTCCAGAACTTTTCCTGAACACCTTAAGATCCTAGGCCTTGTTTTTGATCGCCTCAAAGATGCAGGATTCGTAGTTACAGAGGAGAAATGTCACTTTTGTAAGCCTGAGTTGAAGTACCATGGTTACGTCGTAGATGCCAAAGGTTTGAGACCTGATCCAGAGAGAGTACAGGCAATTGTAAATATAGCACCCCCACGAAACATCGTAGAAATTCGTCGTTTTATTGGCACTGCTTCTTGGTACAGGCGTTTTGTGCCGAACTTTTCAGCTATTATAGCCCCAATTACTCGGCTTACCAAGAAAAATATCAAATGGGAATGGACTCCTGAATGCCATCAGTCCTTCAACTTGATTAAAGAAGCTCTTATCACAGCTCCTGTGCTCACATATCCAGATTTCAATCGCACATTTATCTTGCAGACTGATGCGTCATGTTTTGGCTTAGGAGCAGTTCTGACTCAGCAATTTGATGACGGAGAAAAGGTTATTTCCTATCTTTCACGTTCTCTCACCAAACAAAAGATGAAATTAACCGTCACACAAAAAGAGTGCCTTGTCGTAATTTGGAGTGTGGAAAAGCTTCGTCACTATCTGGAGGGTGTACACTTTAAAGTTATACCGATCACCATTCTTTGTTATGGCTTCATAACCTCAAAGATCCACAAGGACGCCTCGCTCGATGGGCTCTTCGGTTACAACCTTACGACCTTGAATTAATCCACCGTAAAGGCCGAGATCATGTCGTGCCAGATTTTCTTTCCAGGTCAGTGCCAGTGACTACTGATTCTGTCGCAGCTGTTGACGAACCACCGTCATCATTTTCTGACACCTCAGACAAATGGTACAAAGGCATGATGCAGAAGCTAGAAGAACGTCCTGATAAATATCCTTGCTGGCGAGTCGAGAATGGCAATCTCTTTAAATATGTGAAGACAAACAATCCTAATTTTCCTGACCATTCTACCCACTGGAAAATAGTAGTACCTACGGATGAGCGAAAAGAGATATTTCTTCGATGCCATGACAATCCAGCAGCAGGGCACGTGGGTGTTTTTAAGACATTTTGGAAGGTCGCCGAGAGATATTATTGGCCGAAAATGAGATCTGACGTTGCTAGTTATGTCCGTGCTTGTAGAACTTGTGCTCAGAATAAAGTAGAGCAGAAACGTCCAGCTGGTTTAATGGGTAATCGCCCAGACATAAAAGAGCCTTGGCAAGCCATCAGCCTAGACTACATAGGTCCTTTACCTCGTTCTAAACAAGGTAACACTCATATTTTGGTGGTCACCGATTATTTTAGCAAGTACGTCGTGTTATTCCCGTGTCGATCGGCAACAGCAAAATCGTTGGTAAAGTGTGTCGAAGACGGCATCTTCTTAGTTTACGGAGCTCCTCAATTCTTAACGTGCGACAACGGAACTCAAATGAAATCCAAAGAATTTCAAGCCCTTTGCGATAAATATAAAGTTAGAATATTTGACACTGCTAATTACTATCCTAGAGCAGATCATACTGAACGCGTTAATAGAGTTATTAAAACGATGTTGCGCTCTTACGTTCAACAAAATAACCATCGAACTTGGGAAGATAATTTAACTGCTATCGGTTGCGACATTCGCACTTCGCGACACGAAACTACTGGCTTCACCCCATACTGCGTTAATTTTGGCAGGGAACACAAGCTATTCGGTTCGGACTATGCTGAGGGTGTTCCTCAAGTAGAAACTGAGCGTCAAAATTACATTCGAGAACGAATAGAAGCTTTCAAGCAATTATTTAGAAAAGTCCACACTAAAATCGAAGCTTCTCGTGTTAAAAATCGGCATAACTATAATTTGCGCTGACGCCCAGTAAGCTTTGTTCCTGGTCAAGAAGTCTGGCGTAAGAATAAAGGTATATCCGATGCGGCGAAATATTATAGCGCAAAGTTGGCTCCGGAATTTGTAGGTCCGTTTAAGATCGTAGAAAAGACCGGCACGTGTACTTATGAGCTTGAAGACGAACACGGTGTTAGTAAGGGCATTTGGCATGTACAAGACCTTAAGCCGGTATATGCCGAAACTGCGTGTGATGGTCCGTAGGAGTGAATGAATTGTTAGGCAACTCAAAGTCATTATTTACTTTATTACCTTCCGTTAATTTTACTGTCCTTTATTTAATATCACGTTTTACTTGTCATTTTGCTTCAATTTACTTATCAATCTATCGATTTCTGAATTTATAAACTTTTGAGTCCATAGCTTCAATTTGATTAATTACTACTATTTAATTTTTTTCTCTCTTTCGGTAATAATGACTTTAGTGAGTTTTCTTTTATCGTTGCGTTAATTTTGACTTTTGGCCCCGTTTTAATTCTCTTTTCCTTTACTTTTCTTGCTCAGTCGTGAGCAATTTTTATGCCCTGCAGTATGGGCGTGATGGTGTCTGAATCCCTATGGGTGCGAACCTTGATGGATTTGGACACTATCGCTTAGAATAGTGCTGCACTGGGTTAACTAGGTGGGGTAGGAGTCCCCTGAGTGCCGTGTATGCTCTGCAGTGTGGGCGTGATGGTGTTTGGGTCCATCTGGGCGCGAGACTTGATGGATTTGGACACTGTCACTTAGAATAGCGCTGCACTGGGTTAACTAGGTGGGGTAGGAGTCCCCTGAAAGCCGTGGCAAGGTAAGCCTTCAGCTGCCTTGCGTCTATTGTTTGTAGTAGGTAAGCCCTCAGCTGCCTTACTACTTTCACTTGCCAACACCGCCTTACGCCTCGTTATCTTTTATCTGTCAGTACGTGATTATCTTTACCTTATCGTCACTTGGTTTATAGTATAGTAACGTATAGTAACGTTTATGGTCATTTACTGTAGCTTACCTTTTTGCGTTTATCAGTCTCACGCAGACACCCATCTCGGCGCGAGACGAGATGGGGGTCGGTGTGTCACATGGTAATTTAAGAGTGATTACTTGGTTAGAAGGCGGTGATTAATTAATTTTGGACCTAATTTTCTTTATCGTCTTTTCTATCTGCATTCACTATTAATTGTTTTTTTTTACTATAGACTAGGGCCAAAAGTCTTTATTTATTATCTTGATTGGACCTTTTTTTTATTACCTTGATTTGACGTATTTACCTTGATGTGACCTATTTACTTTGATTTGGCTTATTTTTCTCTCCCTTGACGTAATTTTATTATTATTCCCTACTTGGGTCTGGAAATTCCGGTTACTTGAACTACTATCCATTTCTAAAGTTTTGACCCCTCAGTCTGAGGGTCAATAACAAAAAAACCACGGGGCAGAATAAACTGAAAAAATTACAGCTTGTTAGGACGTTATCCAAGAGTTTCTTCCAAAAAATGTATTATTGTAGTGTAAACGATATTGAACTTATTCATAATCAAGTAGAAAAAAACAACGATTCTACTGCGTTAATACTGATAAACGATATTCTCATGTCTATATATTGGTTAATTTTTTCCCTATTTAAATGCAATTTTGAAGGTAGATAGAAAAATATCTATACTTTCGCAAGAGATTGGTAGTATGTGTCTAAAATTCTATTTTTTTATTTTTTAATGATGTTTGTGTATCAGCTGTACTGTGGACAATTTAAAACTTTAAAAAAAATCTTTACAATCGTAGACGTAGTTATTATTATACAAATGTATTTTATTACACAAAATTAAAAAAAGCACCTTTAGTTCTTGTAAAAATTGTAATAAATATTAAAAGCCACATAAGAAAGAGATGCAAAGTGTTTTAAACTCCTTTACCGACATAATCACAGTACGGTGGCGTCGTCGTAAAGGTCGTATGTAGTCCGTAGGTCCATGTAATTTTATTTGTTTAGAATTTAATCTATTTGTTATGTATTGAAAAGATTTGTAAAATAATATTATTTAGTTGATTGTGGTTGTTTATATCTAGTTATTGTTGATTTAAATTTTTGGTTTTAGTGGTAGATAGTAATTTGAAATTATTATTGTTTTCACACGATTTTTAAGATTATCTTGTTCGAATTTATATAAATACCTGATGTAATCTGAACCAAAAATACGGTACCTAACTACAGTCTAATAAGTTAAAATGTCTCGTCAGTGCAACGAACAAATGAAAAATATTATATTAAAAGTCAGAGCGTACTTTCAACAAAAGAGAATGACACCGGTTTGGAAAATATTTTGATTGAGCCAGTGGTTAAAAGAACAGCAGATTGCCTGGGTATTAGTGAAAGCACCATTAAACGTGTTACTGCGGAAGAAAAAAGTTCCGGTATTAGTATACCATCAAAAGGGAGAAGTGGAAGGCCCCGACTGGAATGTGATGAGATTTTGCAGGGCGCCATAAGGAGAATAATATTAAATTTTTACCTGGAGCGCCGGTTTCCTTCTATAAAAGAAGTTTACCAGAAATTGAAAGAAGATGTCGATTATTTACCAGAATTTTCAGAAATGACTATGTACCGATGGATTAAAGAACTTGGGTTTTCCTATAAAAACAATTAATAAACCAATTTTAATGGAACAAAACACAATTGCTGCCAGAAGAGCGGAATCCTTATAGCCATAAAGAGATATCGTGAAGATTCTTGGCAAATATTTTATACAGATGAAACATGGTGCGGTGCAAATCATTCAAGGAAGTTTGGCTGGGTTGAAAGAGTTAATCCCACAAAACGGGATAATTTTGATGAATACAGAGGTGGTATACAGGAACTTAATGGCTTTAGAGGTGGAATAAAACGGCCATCAGGATCAGGACAACGGGTTATTATCTTACATATTGGTAGTAAAAATTGGTTTTTGGATGGCTGCCTGAAGTGTTTCGTTGGGAAAAAAAGTGCGGCGTCAGTGGATTACCATAACGAGATGAATAAACAACATTACGAAGAATGGTTTAGAACAGTGCTTTCCGTAATACCTGACAAATCAGTAATCATAATTGACCAAGCACCGTATCATACAATGTTGGATCGTTGGATCCTAATTTTCGAAATCCTACAGCTGCCTGGACAAAACAAAAAATAATAGAATGGATGTCCCAGCGAAAAGCAACATTGCCCGATGGATTTACAACGTTTAATGAATTAACCAAACCAATGCTGTTAGACCTATGCAAGAACTATCACTGTCCAAAAACGTTTCTTTTAGATACAATTGCAAAGGAGTTACGTAATGATAATGTAAAGCTTCTATGGTTGCCAGTTGCACACTGTGAATTCAACGCAATTGAATTAATTTGGGCATATGTGAAAAATAAAGTGGCAAAATTGAATACTACATTTAAAATCACAAATGTACTAAATTTGTGTCTTGAAACGATGCACAACGTGCCAAATTCTGTTTGGGAAAATTGCGTTGGACACGCTAATAAAATTGAGGAATCCTACAGAGAAAAAGACCACTTAGTTGATGTTGTTGTAGAACCATTAATTATAAATTTAGATGAAGATGATGATTCAAATGAAGACTTTAGTAATGATGAAGAAGGAGAAAACGATCCATAAGTGTAGGTATTCTTCGGTAAAAAAGAGTGGTGTAATCCAATCAGGTTATTTTTAGTTTTAGGTTTAACTAAATTTTATCAGGGCTTTGTACCCTAAAAGTTAAATCAGATGTGATTCTACGTAAACAGGCCACTTTCACATATTTCTTTTATTATTAAGCAAAGGCAAATGCAGACAAACTTACCACAGCATTTGTTACAATTTTCCAAATATGCGAATCATAAAAATAAGGGAACATCAAAAATATTGTTTTTCTTTTAGGTGAATTATAAATAAATAAATCTAATTGGCCTATTTACGTTACTCACTTTGAAGTAATATTTTTAAATTACTATTGTTCTACTACACACGTTTTGCTTATTTTATAGATCGTAATGAAACAATCGAAAATCGTTAAATACAAATAAATGTAAATATGTACCAATGCATATACTTATTTTTTCTTAATGTTACCAGTTACCTAATTTATCATATAGAGCACAAAAAAACCGTCACTATATTGCAATACTTTAATGATTATTACCTTAACGCCCATACTATTGCACCTTCGACGCCCCGCTCCATCCCGCAAGCACAATGCTGCTATCCTTTACACAAATTAATTGTTTGTATTTACGTTTATGACAACTGCCAAAACAAAATTTTCGTTAAACGTAAAGTTACATCTCTTTATATGTAATACAAAAAAACAAAAAATTTTGCTGTAAGATTACTGGTAGTAATTACATAACCACAATCATTTTTTGAATATTGCTACTAAACCTAAGAAAAAAAAATAAAACTAATATTTTTTGGGACTAAAGTAAGGTTCACTTTATCGCCTGTAAAAAATTAGTTAGGCCTGGGAGTACCAGTAAGGCACAATAAGTTTTTACAATTGAGTAATTGATGAAATAGGGAAAAAATGGTGACAATTTTACACTTACCTTCCCATTAGAAAAGCACCAAGGCATCTACGGTTACAAAGTTTTACATGTGTAATAGAGACAAGTAACTTGACCGAAATATGTGAAAATTATATTTTTTTAAATTGTACTTTTTACTTTACAAGCTTCCAAACTGAGGGGTCAAAACTTTAGAAATGGATAGTAGTATGTGTTTTTGCTCGAGTACGACTTTGTCTTTCCTTTGGGGATTTAGAGTAGAAACACAATTTTCTTTCTCTCTTGCTGATTTTGTGAAGTTGAGAATACCACTTATGGTGGGATTCACTGCTAGTTGTTGGCAAGTAACCCAATTTTCTTTATCTCGATTTGCGAACCTTTAGTTTGATTTACTTGTTTCATTTACTTTTGGTTGATTGCCTTTCTTTTACATTTGCGTTAATTTATTTCCTTGTATTTACGATAAATTTACTTACCTTTTCGATAATTTACTTACCTTTGAGATAATTTGCTTACCTTTGCGATAATTTTCTTACCTTTGCGATAATTTACTTACCTTTGCGATAATTTACGTACATTTGCGTTTATTTGCTTACCTTTGCGAAATTTCGATTACCTTTGCGTTCATTCCGTTACTTTTTTTCCTTCCTTGAATTACTTACCTTTATTGTGATTTACATACCTTATCGTGATTGGCCTTTGATTGGCTTTAATTTACTTTAATACCTTTGGTATTTTATTTATTTGGATTTGTCTAAGGTCTAGGTTTTGGTAGGACTATATGTTAGTCTCCGGCCATTTCAGTTTTACTGGTTTTGCGCCTAGATCTTTACTGATATATTTTGTCTATTCACCATTTAGACAAGATAAAAGTATCCCGATTTCGACTTTACCTTATTTTGGCTTTCTCGATTTAGACACTTGTCCCTATCTCGTTTTACAGGCTGCACGGTGTTGGGTGGTACCGGATGTCGCTTCGACGCTCTTTGTTAGATCATGGATCCTTCGGAGAGCAGACCGACTGGAAGGGCTGTTCAGGGGGGGCGGAAGTCTGACCCCTGGGGTAACAGTTTGCCCATCGAACTTGTTCGGCGGGCCAGGGGAGGACCAAGCCACTTTGTTCGGCCTGAGCTCAAGTCGGCCTATTAGGCTGCGACAGGCCGGTGGCAGTGCCACCGTTCAGAACACCCTGATTAATTTTTTTTTTGTTGTATACAGGGACCGATGTGCTTCCCATTTGGTACATCTTTTAGCTTGGTGGGTGCTACAATCCACTCCCTTTTGTATGGTGGATCATCTGGGCTATCCCTCTTTTCTTCTCATTTTACTTATGTTGTATTATATTTATCTTTTCCTTTTTGGTTGTCCACCCTTCGGTTGCTTTGACTCATGTCACTTGGTGATTTAATTCGGGACGATTCTACAGTGTGAGGCTAGTAAACGAGGTCCCCACAATATTTTTGGGTGTTACGCAATGCTAGCTCCCTTACCAACCTAGGGTTTACGTTCCACACTGAAGCTTCCTGGAGGAGGTCGCTGGGTGACTAGTGGCAAAGGAACCAAGGATTGCTTTGAGTATTTAGTTATTTTAAGATTGAGTTATCAGTCTTGTTAGTTAGTATTAGTTATATGGTACTACCTTGGGTTCCCACGTATCTTCACTTATGTTTTTTTATTGGCGCCAGCATAGCGCAGGTAATTCATTTTCTTTTTCAATTTTCTGGTATCTACAGAGAGCCTCTGATCCTTATCGTCGGTTAATTTTCGTTGGAAAATTTCCCTCCTTTCGTAGGAGAGGGGGAGTTGTGACAGGTCATTTTTGTCACCGAATTAGTTTTTGTTTTAATGCTTAATTTATTCACGAAGGCCTGTTTAGTTGTATTTTATAGTTTACCTTAATGAAATAGTTGTGTCTCCACACGTACACGGTTGACCTGCCCTGTTCCCAGGCTAGTTTCTACGGTTTCTGTTCTGGCTAATTGCTGCTAGCTGTCCTCAGGTCAGCTGTCCTTCGTTTGAAGCTTGTAGATTTAACATTTTTCTCTGTTGTTTAGGCCCTGAATTTTCGCCTTGCTTAAAGTTCACCCTGTGTGTATAGACAAGTTGCCCTTAGTTTAATAAGCTAACATGTTTAAATAGTAAATTTTGAAGACCAACCTACCTTTTAGAAATCAGCTGGTTACATTCTCTGACAACATTGGGACACCCTTGATTTGTGGGTTATTGATCACATTGCCTGTACTGTCCTGGATTCCTGAATCTAGGGTTCTCTATTAATTTAACTCCAACATTTCCTTTTCTTTTTCTTTTCCAAGATCTTGTTTTGAATTTTGTAAACATTTAATAAATTGAGTTATATGTGGTTAGAATTTTTGGTTGAACTGACAGGATGACACTGTCAGAGTCTTGCAGTGCTGCCAAACCGGAGGGGTAAAATTTGTACTGTATCGTTAAGCATTTTCGCGTGGGTTTGGCAGGCTTTCGTTGCTATTTTGTTCAGGCCACCGGCGTAGGTATATCTTTCTGTATTTCCGTGACTTTATTGTTTCACGCCCGGGGTCTCTGTACAATAGTAGTGTCTTTGTTTGGTGGCGTGGCGACAGTTGGAGTAGTCGGTGCAGGGCGGAAATTCTTCGGAACCATCTTGGATATGTGTCTGTGGTGGGAGGAAGTGTCATATGATTCTTCCGACACGAGGCATAGGCCGGTCACTTCCACTCTGCCTTTCGACAGTTGTCTATGGTCCTTGTTTTAAAGCTTCAGTTTTTGAAGCCCATGTAGTTTTTGGGTTAAAATCAGGGACTGTGTGTAAAATTCTTACTGAATTTGTTTCTGCAAGACGCAGGATATTTTTGGGCGACTTCGTTCGATAATCGGGTAAGTTTGGATACGTTTTTTTGTCTATGTGTAGATCCCACGTGCATGGCAAATTTTCAAGTCTAAGGGTGTTCTTTCTTTTACTTTTATCAGCCATCATCACCGGCCTGACGTTTTGGAAGCCGCTGGCAGCTGCCCCCGTTTTTGGTATTTTGTATGTAGAGAATTTGGAATTTCCATCCCTCTTTATCCTTGAAGAGGTAAGTCCGTGAAGTCTTTTTTTTTTGGTCCCACGATTTTTTTTTGATAATACTTATTAATCGCCAATTTAAGCTCATAAAATTATAATTTAAAATTTTAACGAACCATAATTATCGTTCTGCTTTACGGTACTATGTTTTAAGTAAGACTCTAGTTTTCTCGGGTGGTTCTTATTGCTACACAATATTTTGAGTTATAGTAGTCAAGCCTTCAATTTCTTAAATATTAATATCACTTTAACTAATTTGCAATTAACCTTTTGAGTCTTGATGGTTGGCTGTAAAGCTTGCTCGTACAATCTATAAGTTATGTTTAGGGCCTCTTTATACCAGCTTACGGGCCTGGGTTTATTTGAATTAAAATAGTCGGTCACCCGCGTAGAATGTAGATTGTTTTTATCAAGTTTTTTTTATCGACTTTATGCTGTCGCAAATCATTTGCAGTGGGTTGCTATCTGTAGCGTTAAGTTTCAAACCGTAATTTATGTAGATATAAAGGAGTTGGTGGTACTGGTACTGTGTCAGTATGGTTGGTTATCGTAAACGCCAAGTTGAAAATTAAGCTTTATAGTAGGTGTTTTTTTTTTTAAATATGAATTTGTTTCTTATTATTATGGTTCGGTCGCCAGTCTGTCAAGAATACCACCAGATCCTTTATTTTCCTGTTTTTTTTATAAGCTAAGACGTGTACGGGCTTGAGGTTTTACGGGTTTTATGTCTAGGAAGCTGGAAAATTTAAATTTATTTTTGCGTTTGTTTATAACGGGGGGTTATATAATATTTTTGTTTTCAGAGGTTCATTAACCTATTATTTTATTTTAAATTTGTCATTTGACTATTATTTTGGTGCACTTAGAATTATATATAGAATTATAGAATTATAGAATTATATATATAATATTAGGCTTGTACACGTTTTACACTTATTTATCATATCGCACTATGCTTGGATGGGACTTGAGGGTGATTATGTAGATGCTTTGTATATATCTATGCTTATACTTTTGGTATCTCGTATTATTCGCTTGTGATTTAAGCTTGGTGTTTTTATTTATTTATTTATTTATTCATTTACGGTCATAAACACAAAAGTTGCACACTAATTAAATCTAAATTTGTGATAGATGCACATTAGCGGTATATTTTGCTTTTAATTTAACATTTGTGTTCTTATAAATGTACATAAGCGCTGTATTTCTGATTATTTCTCTTTAAACTGTTTCTCCCTCTCTTCATTTTAATGACCAAAATTTTTCTGAAGTCAATTATTATTCCTGTGTTATCTTACATTGATCCACTTTATTGACACAAGTAGTGTTAACGCTTAGCTTTTAAGTCAAGCTAACTGGGGTTTCATTTTTAGTTATTTTTACTGTCTTTGCTCAAGCCTTTTGCTTTGTTTATACCTGTAATCTTGCGTGAACTTGTGATTTAATTATCAATTATTTTTATTTTGTTGTACTTTTATTATTTTTATTGGTAATGTAAGATAACATAATATAGTGTTAAACTGGTCATTTAGTGAACACTTAGTTTTTGTCAATATTAACGTTTATCCGTAAAGTAAATGAACTTTAAAATTTAGTTATCGATGCCCTTTAGGTAATAATAATTTATTTTGTTTATTGACATAACCTTTTTGTTTAATATTATCCTAAGCTTGCTTAAATTTTGCAAGTGGGTTTTAATCATTGCTTTCTCTTTTTAGTAACCTTTTTTTTGACATTAACGTAGCTTCTTATTTTTAAATATTTTTCTACTTACCTAAATTTTGCATTTGATTTCAAGCCACTGTCTTTCTCTTTTATTATTGACACTTTATTTAATATTCTTAAATTTTGCGGTTTAATTCCAGTAAATTGTTTCTCTCCAAATATTAACTTTTTCTATTAACGTAACTTGTGTTTTTAATTATTAACGTAACTTCAAATATATTTATTTTTATTATTGATTACGTTTGAACTACTGAAATTACTGGGAATTGTTTTATTCCTAGGGTCTTCCGTGGGGGCTACAAAGCATCCCAATATTTATTTTTCCTGTGGGAGCTAGGAGTCATCCTACTCTTCCCTTCGGTGGGTGCTAAGGAGCCAGCTTATTTTTTTATGTTTCTGAGGACAGACTTCCTCAAGATTTTATATATTTTTTTTGTAATTGATTTAATTATTTTGCGGGGCAGAATCGCCCAACCATATTTGTACCAACATTTCGTATAATTTAATTTATTTATTTTGGCGGGGCAAAATCGCCCGACCATATTTGTACCAACCACTTGGTAATCTTTTTTTATTTTTCTGTAAATATATGTACAGTGATAAATGTATTAAGTTGTTTTTATCCAGCTCACTGCGCCCTCTGTTTAATTTTTAATTATGAATAGCGGGATTGTTGTGTGAGAAGCAGGTCCCTAGACCAACCAGGCGACTTCCAGTTTGCGTCGGTGTAAAAACTGGTGGCGTCCAATAGAACCTACCTAGCCTGAGGGCTAATTTGCAACGCGCTCTACTACACCTGCTTCCCTCAGAACACCCGGTTGTTCCTGTGTTTTTCTCTAGAGTACCTTTAAGAGTTATTTTAATGTTTTCAAGTTAAGCGGTAAGTACTTGGTCAATGATACTCATCATAGTATCTTTGACGGTTTTTAATCAAACGCTTTTTATTGAACAAAGTGCGTCGCAAATTTTTGGCGCCCAACGTGGGGCATATTTAAAAAAATTACCGCTTTTTTTCCTAATTTTACTCTTGTGCGTCTAGTGAGCTGGATGGAACTTTGAAAATTTCTATCAATTTTAACTCTAACTGTACTAGCCCTGTATTACTGCATTTGATTTTGGCGATTTATTATCGATTTTATTTTACTTTTTACGTAACTTTGATTTTTTTTGATTTGGCATTGACTCGTTTACATAACTTTGATTGTCTTTGAATTTGTGGTTTATTACCGATTTTATTTTACTTATTACGTGACTTTGATTTTTTTTTGATATTGCGATTTCTTATCGATTTTATTTTATTCATTTACGTGACTTTGATTATCTTTGCGTACTGTATTATGATTGCTGGTTTACACGATTTACCTTTTTATTATTTCTTGCTATTTTTGCTGTTTTAATTACCTTTATTTGCTATATTTGACTACACCATTGGTGTAGTTTTGCTAAATTATTCGATTTACGCGATTGTACCTAGATTTGACCTTTTTTTTTACGTTGACTTTTGAGTTGCTATTGTTTTTGTTCACTCCAAAATGGATTATAATATGCAGGCTAACCATCTTGGGAAAAAAATGCTAATTTATGAACTTACGATTCGTGGAGTACCGGCTAGTTATGCCAATACGGTAAAAGAACTTATAGTAGCGTTACGCCCAATTTTGGATATGGAAAGGAAAGGTAGAATTTTTGCTCGTCTAGCCTATACTTGTGTTTTTGTCGATGAATGTAACTATATAACTAGAACCTTACAAAATACTGACAGCGCGATTAAAAATGTCTCCGGTGAATCCGCTAAAGAAAAGTTTGAACGTTTACAATCTCAACTTGTTCACTTATTTACACGCGTTCATCGTATGCCGGCTGCGAACCTTAGTGTCGCGGAATCGCAAACCCGTTCTGACTTGTTGCTCAAAATTTTAGGCAAATTAAACTGTTTGGACAGTCTCTTAAAACAAGATCCGAATTTAAGCACCTTGCTCGCTCGAGTTCATTCGGACGGTTCGGATTCGGATGCGTCGAGAAATAGCAATGCGTCCAACAGTCGACCGCGTCACACACGCTCGTCGCCCAAAGTCACTCCAACCGTGGTTAGCCCCAATGTAACAGCTGCTGCCGCTTCCGTTTGCCATCAGTCGTGTAGCAAAGCGCATCGTGTTGAAAAGTGGGGTATTAAATTTACCGGAGAGGCTGGACAGATGTCCGTGCATAATTTCTTGGAGCGAGTTTCGGAACTACGCGAAGCTCGAGGTTTTTCTGAACGCGAACTATTTGTATCCGCTATCGATTTATTTACTGGTAAAGCACTAAATTGGTTTCGTGCAAATCGTCATCGCTTTTCTGACTGGTCTGGTTTGTCTGACCTTCTCTGTAAACATTTCGAACCGCCAGATTATCGTCATCGATTATTTAAGGAAATTCTGGATAGGACTCAGGATTCGACTGAGAGTATAGTCGATTACCTTTCTAATATGAGTGCGTTGTTTAGACGACATGGCTCCATCTCAGAGGACGTTCAACTTGACATCATTATACGAAACTTGTCACCTTTTTATGCTACCCAACTTCCGGTAGTCAGCAAGTTAGAAGAATTAGAAGGAGAATGTCTCAAGCTGGAGCTGAAGAAATATCGTGCAGAGAACTATGTACCACCTCCTAGAAAAAGGCAGAATTTTGTAGAGCCAGACTTCGCGTTTATGACTGCTGAAGCATCAGCACCAGCTGTTGACGTGGTGACCGAATCATCTCCGGCGCCATCAACTTCTCGAGACGTGAGACACTTACCCAGAGAGACACATCCACCATCTCCTAAAATAGCCAGATCAATCTTGTGCTGGAACTGTAATAAGCCAGGTCATCGGAATAGTCAGTGCTCCGAACAGCGCAGAATCCATTGTTACCGCTGCGGCGCACCAAATGTGACCAGTAAAAGCTGCCCTAAGTGTTTATTGACAGAGAAACGATTCTCGGGAGAGCCGATAGATCGTAAGACTACTCCCGTTACTCTCACTTTACCGACCAACAACTCTCCTTCCAATGAAAACGCTTCGCTGAACAACAACTCCGTTCCCAATAAAACCCTTCTACCGACCAAGAACATTCTTTCCGATGAAAACCTTTCACCAACCCACCTTTTTCTTTCTAACGAAACCCGTTCACTCCCTAACCATTCTGCGTCCAATAAAAATCTTTTGCCAACCAATAACTTTCTTTCTGATGAAAACCTTCCGTCAACCAATAACTCTCTTTCCAGCAAAAATCATTCACATGCTACTAACCCTTTTCCAAATAAGAAACTATTAGATTTTATCATAGCTCATGCGCATGGCGACCAACGCCCCTATTTAGAAATTTCAATTTTAGGTTACAAAATTTTAGGCTTGTTAGATTCTGGAGCATCACGCACTATTGTAGGTCAACCTGGTCTCCGAATTTTAGAAAGTTTGGGATTAAAACTTATTAAGCATCGGACTGACTGTACCGTCGCGAACGGCCAAACTTGCTCTAGTTTAGGTTATTTTCAGGCTCCTGTAACGTTATTAAATAGAACTCGGGTTATCGATATTTTAGTTCTTCCAGAATTGTCCCACCAACTGATTTTAGGAATCGACTTTTGGAGATCCATGGAAGTGATCCCCGACTTGAAGCAGGATGTCTGGCATTTTTCCAATGATGACCAACCTACAGAAATTTTTAGCATTATAGATGGCGACTCTTTAACTGAAATCGACCGAACAACTCTGAATGCACTGGTAAAGAAGAAGATATCAGAAATGGGTACTGGTCTTGGCTGCTGCAAAGTAGCAGAACACGTAATAGAACTTGAACCTGGCACTAAGCCGATTAAACAACGATATTACCCAGTTTCTCCATTTAAGCAGCGGATTATGGACAAGGAGATCGATGAAATGTTGAAGCTTGGCGTGATTGAGCCCTCTAAAAGTCCTTGGTCCAGTCCAGTGTGTTTGGAACGTTTGGATAGCTATAAGTTTTCCATCGATTTCAGACAGCTTAATAGTAAGACTAAGAAGTCTTACAACATTCCATATTTTTCAGTCATTTTAGATCGCCTCAGAGACGCCCGCTATATCAGCTCCATCGACATAAAATCAGCCTTTTGGCAAGTGCCTCTTAGTGAGTCCTCACGTGAATTGACTGCTTTTACCGTTCCAGGTAGGAATCTCTATCATTTTCTGCGCATGCCTTTTGGCTTAACCAATGCGCCGGTCACCTGGCAACGTATTGTAGTCCGTGTACTGGGTGTCGACTTGGAAAAGTATGTAATGATGTATCTGGATGATATAATTATCATCTCCAGAACTTTTCCTGAACACCTTAAGATCCTAGGCCTTGTTTTTGATCGCCTCAAAGATGCAGGATTCGTAGTTACAGAGGAGAAATGTCACTTTTGTAAGCCTGAGTTGAAGTACCATGGTTACGTCGTAGATGCCAAAGGTTTGAGACCTGATCCAGAGAGAGTACAGGCAATTGTAAATATAGCACCCCCACGAAACATCGTAGAAATTCGTCGTTTTATTGGCACTGCTTCTTGGTACAGGCGTTTTGTGCCGAACTTTTCAGCTATTATAGCCCCAATTACTCGGCTTACCAAGAAAAATATCAAATGGGAATGGACTCCTGAATGCCATCAGTCCTTCAACTTGATTAAAGAAGCTCTTATCACAGCTCCTGTGCTCACATATCCAGATTTCAATCGCACATTTATCTTGCAGACTGATGCGTCATGTTTTGGCTTAGGAGCAGTTCTGACTCAGCAATTTGATGACGGAGAAAAGGTTATTTCCTATCTTTCACGTTCTCTCACCAAACAAAAGATGAAATTAACCGTCACACAAAAAGAGTGCCTTGTCGTAATTTGGAGTGTGGAAAAGCTTCGTCACTATCTGGAGGGTGTACACTTTAAAGTTATAACCGATCACCATTCTTTGTTATGGCTTCATAACCTCAAAGATCCACAAGGACGCCTCGCTCGATGGGCTCTTCGGTTACAACCTTACGACCTTGAATTAATCCACCGTAAAGGCCGAGATCATGTCGTGCCAGATTTTCTTTCCAGGTCAGTGCCAGTGACTACTGATTCTGTCGCAGCTGTTGACGAACCACCGTCATCATTTTCTGACACCTCAGACAAATGGTACAAAGGCATGATGCAGAAGCTAGAAGAACGTCCTGATAAATATCCTTGCTGGCGAGTCGAGAATGGCAATCTCTTTAAATATGTGAAGACAAACAATCCTAATTTTCCTGACCATTCTACCCACTGGAAAATAGTAGTACCTACGGATGAGCGAAAAGAGATATTTCTTCGATGCCATGACAATCCAGCAGCAGGGCACGTGGGTGTTTTTAAGACATTTTGGAAGGTCGCCGAGAGATATTATTGGCCGAAAATGAGATCTGACGTTGCTAGTTATGTCCGTGCTTGTAGAACTTGTGCTCAGAATAAAGTAGAGCAGAAACGTCCAGCTGGTTTAATGGGTAATCGCCCAGACATAAAAGAGCCTTGGCAAGCCATCAGCCTAGACTACATAGGTCCTTTACCTCGTTCTAAACAAGGTAACACTCATATTTTGGTGGTCACCGATTATTTTAGCAAGTACGTCGTGTTATTCCCGTGTCGATCGGCAACAGCAAAATCGTTGGTAAAGTGTGTCGAAGACGGCATCTTCTTAGTTTACGGAGCTCCTCAATTCTTAACGTGCGACAACGGAACTCAAATGAAATCCAAAGAATTTCAAGCCCTTTGCGATAAATATAAAGTTAGAATATTTGACACTGCTAATTACTATCCTAGAGCAGATCATACTGAACGCGTTAATAGAGTTATTAAAACGATGTTGCGCTCTTACGTTCAACAAAATAACCATCGAACTTGGGAAGATAATTTAACTGCTATCGGTTGCGACATTCGCACTTCGCGACACGAAACTACGGGCTTCACCCCATACTGCGTTAATTTTGGCAGGGAACACAAGCTATTCGGTTCGGACTATGCTGAGGGTGTTCCTCAAGTAGAAACTGAGCGTCAAAATTACATTCGAGAACGAATAGAAGCTTTCAAGCAATTATTTAGAAAAGTCCACACTAAAATCGAAGCTTCTCGTGTTAAAAATCGGCATAACTATAATTTGCGCTGACGCCCAGTAAGCTTTGTTCCTGGTCAAGAAGTCTGGCGTAAGAATAAAGGTATATCCGATGCGGCGAAATATTATAGCGCAAAGTTGGCTCCGGAATTTGTAGGTCCGTTTAAGATCGTAGAAAAGACCGGCACGTGTACTTATGAGCTTGAAGACGAACACGGTGTTAGTAAGGGCATTTGGCATGTACAATACCTTAAGCCGGTATATGCCGAAACTGCGTGTGATGGTCCGTAGGAGTGAATGAATTGTTAGGCAACTCAAAGTCATTATTTACTTTATTACCTTCCGTTAATTTTACTGTCCTTTATTTAATATCACGTTTTACTTGTCATTTTGCTTCAATTTACTTATCAATCTATCGATTTCTGAATTTATAAACTTTTGAGTCCATAGCTTCAATTTGATTAATTACTACTATTTAATTTTTTCTCTCTTTCGGTAATAATGACTTTAGTGAGTTTTCTTTTATCGTTGCGTTAATTTTGACTTTTGGCCCCGTTTTAATTCTCTTTTCCTTTACTTTTCTTGCTCAGTCGTGAGCAATTTTTATGCCCTGCAGTATGGGCGTGATGGTGTCTGAATCCCTATGGGTGCGAACCTTGATGGATTTGGACACTATCGCTTAGAATAGTGCTGCACTGGGTTAACTAGGTGGGGTAGGAGTCCCCTGAGTGCCGTGTATGCTCTGCAGTGTGGGCGTGATGGTGTTTGGGTCCATCTGGGCGCGAGACTTGATGGATTTGGACACTGTCACTTAGAATAGCGCTGCACTGGGTTAACTAGGTGGGGTAGGAGTCCCCTGAAAGCCGTGGCAAGGTAAGCCTTCAGCTGCCTTGCGTCTATTGTTTGTAGTAGGTAAGCCCTCAGCTGCCTTACTACTTTCACTTGCCAACACCGCCTTACGCCTCGTTATCTTTTATCTGTCAGTACCTGATTATCTTTACCTTATCGTCACTTGGTTTATAGTATAGTAACGTATAGTAACGTTTATGGTCATTTACTGTAGCTTACCTTTTTGCGTTTATCAGTCTCACGCAGACACCCATCTCGGCGCGAGACGAGATGGGGGTCGGTGTGTCACATGGTAATTTAAGAGTGATTACTTGGTTAGAAGGCGGTGATTAATTAATTTTGGACCTAATTTTCTTTATCGTCTTTTCTATCTGCATTCACTATTAATTGTTTTTTTTTACTATAGACTAGGGCCAAAAGTCTTTATTTATTATCTTGATTGGACCTTTTTTTTATTACCTTGATTTGACGTATTTACCTTGATGTGACCTATTTACTTTGATTTGGCTTATTTTTCTCTACCTTGACGTAATTTTATTATTATTCCCTACTTGGGTCTGGAAATTCCGGTTACTTGAACTACTATCCATTTCTAAAGTTTTGACCCCTCAGTCTGAGGGTCAATAACAAAAAAACCACGGGGCAGAATAAACTGAAAAAATTACAGCTTGTTAGGACGTTATCCAAGAGTTTCTTCCAAAAAATGTATTATTGTAGTGTAAACGATATTGAACTTATTCATAATCAAGTAGAAAAAAACAACGATTCTACTGCGTTAATACTGATAAACGATATTCTCATGTCTATATATTGGTTAATTTTTTCCCTATTTAAATGCAATTTTGAAGGTAGATAGAAAAATATCTATACTTTCGCAAGAGATTGGTAGTATGTGTCTAAAATTCTATTTTTTTATTTTTTAATGATGTTTGTGTATCAGCTGTACTGTGGACAATTTAAAACTTTAAAAAAAATCTTTACACTCGTAGACGTAGTTATTATTATACAAATGTATTTTATTACACAAAATTAAAAAAAGCACCTTTAGTTCTTGCAAAAATTGTAATAAATATTAAAAGCCACATAAGAAAGAGATGCAAAGTGTTTTAAACTCCTTTACCGACATAATCACAGTACGGTGGCGTCGTCGTAAAGGTCGTATGTAGTCCGTAGGTCCATGTATTTTTATTTGTTTAGAATTTAATCTATTTGTTATGTATTGAAAAGATTTGTAAAATAATATTATTTAGTTGATTGTGGTTGCTTATATCTAGTTATTGTTGATTTAAATTTTTGGTTTTAGTGGTAGATAGTAATTTGAAATTATTATTGTTTTCACACGATTTTTAAGATTATCTTGTTCGAATTTATATAAATACCTGATGTAATCTGAACCAAAAATACGGTACCTAACTACAGTCTAATAAGTTAAAATGTCTCGTCAGTGCAACGAACAAATGAAAAATATTATATTAAAAGTCAGAGCGTACTTTCAACAAAAGAGAATGACACCGGTTTGGAAAATATTTTGATTGAGCCAGTGGTTAAAAGAACAGCAGATTGCCTGGGTATTAGTGAAAGCACCATTAAACGTGTTACTGCGGAAGAAAAAAGTTCCGGTATTAGTATACCATCAAAAGGGAGAAGTGGAAGGCCCCGACTGGAATGTGATGAGATTTTGCAGGGCGCCATAAGGAGAATAATATTAAATTTTTACCTGGAGCGCCGGTTTCCTTCTATAAAAGAAGTTTACCAGAAATTGAAAGAAGATGTCGATTATTTACCAGAATTTTCAGAAATGACTATGTACCGATGGATTAAAGAACTTGGGTTTTCCTATAAAAACAATTAATAAACCAATTTTAATGGAACAAAACACAATTGCTGCCAGAAGAGCGGAATCCTTATAGCCATAAAGAGATATCGTGAAGATTCTTGGCAAATATTTTATACAGATGAAACATGGTGCGGTGCAAATCATTCAAGGAAGTTTGGCTGGGTTGAAAGAGTTAATCCCACAAAACGGGATAATTTTGATGAATACAGAGGTGGTATACAGGAACTTAATGGCTTTAGAGGTGGAATAAAACGGCCATCAGGATCAGGACAACGGGTTATTATCTTACATATTGGTAGTAAAAATTGGTTTTTGGATGGCTGCCTGAAGTGTTTCGTTGGGAAAAAAAGTGCGGCGTCAGTGGATTACCATAACGAGATGAATAAACAACATTACGAAGAATGGTTTAGAACAGTGCTTTCCGTAATACCTGACAAATCAGTAATCATAATTGACCAAGCACCGTATCATACAATGTTGGATCGTTGGATCCTAATTTTCGAAATCCTACAGCTGCCTGGACAAAACAAAAAATAATAGAATGGATGTCCCAGCGAAAAGCAACATTGCCCGATGGATTTACAACGTTTAATGAATTAACCAAACCAATGCTGTTAGACCTATGCAAGAACTATCACTGTCCAAAAACGTTTCTTTTAGATACAATTGCAAAGGAGTTACGTAATGATAATGTAAAGCTTCTATGGTTGCCAGTTGCACACTGTGAATTCAACGCAATTGAATTAATTTGGGCATATGTGAAAAATAAAGTGGCAAAATTGAATACTACATTTAAAATCACAAATGTACTAAATTTGTGTCTTGAAACGATGCAGAACGTGCCAAATTCTGTTTGGGAAAATTGCGTTGGACACGCTAATAAAATTGAGGAATCCTACAGAGAAAAAGACCACTTAGTTGATGTTGTTGTAGAACCATTAATTATAAATTTAGATGAAGATGATGATTCAAATGAAGACTTTAGTAATGATGAAGAAGGAGAAAACGATCCATAAGTGTAGGTATTCTTCGGTAAAAAAGAGTGGTGTAATCCAATCAGGTTATTTTTAGTTTTAGGTTTAACTAAATTTTATCAGGGCTTTGTACCCTAAAAGTTAAATCAGATGTGATTCTACGTAAACAGGCCACTTTCACATATTTCTTTTATTATTAAGCAAAGGCAAATGCAGACAAACTTACCACAGCATTTGTTACAATTTTCCAAATATGCGAATCATAAAAATAAGGGAACATCAAAAATATTGTTTTTCTTTTAGGTGAATTATAAATAAATAAATCTAATTGGCCTATTTACGTTACTCACTTTGAAGTAATATTTTTAAATTACTATTGTTCTACTACACACGTTTTGCTTATTTTATAGATCGTAATGAAACAATCGAAAATCGTTAAATACAAATAAATGTAAATATGTACCAATGCATATACTTATTTTTTCTTAATGTTACCAGTTACCTAATTTATCATATAGAGCACAAAAAAACCGTCACTATATTGCAATACTTTAATGATTATTACCTTAACGCCCATACTATTGCACCTTCGACGCCCCGCTCCATCCCGCAAGCACAATGCTGCTATCCTTTACACAAATTAATTGTTTGTATTTACGTTTATGACAACTGCCAAAACAAAATTTTCGTTAAACGTAAAGTTACATCTCTTTATATGTAATACAAAAAAACAAAAAATTTTGCTGTAAGATTACTGGTAGTAATTACATAACCACAATCATTTTTTGAATATTGCTACTAAACCTAAGAAAAAAAAATAAAACTAATATTTTTTGGGACTAAAGTAAGGTTCACTTTATCGCCTGTAAAAAATTAGTTAGGCCTGGGAGTACCAGTAAGGCACAATAAATTTTTACAATTGAGTAATTGATGAAATAGGGAAAAAATGGTGACAATTTTACACTTACCTTCCCATTAGAAAAGCACCAAGGCATCTACGGTTACAAAGTTTTACATGTGTAATAGAGACAAGTAACTTGACCGAAATATGTGAAAATTATATTTTTTTAAATTGTACTTTTTACTTTACAAGCTTCCAAACTGAGGGGTCAAAACTTTAGAAATGGATAGTAGTATGTGTTTTTGCTCGAGTACGACTTTGTCTTTCCTTTGGGGATTTAGAGTAGAAACACAATTTTCTTTCTCTCTTGCTGATTTTGTGAAGTTGAGAATACCACTTATGGTGGGATTCACTGCTAGTTGTTGGCAAGTAGCCCAATTTTCTTTATCTCGATTTGCGAACCTTTAGTTTGATTTACTTGTTTCATTTACTTTTGGTTGATTGCCTTTCTTTTACATTTGCGTTAATTTATTTCCTTGTATTTACGATAATTTACTTACCTTTTCGATAATTTACCTACCTTTGAGATAATTTGCTTACCTTTGCGATAATTTGCTTACCTTTGCGATAATTTACTTACCGTTGCGATAATTTACGTACATTTGCGTTTATTTGCTTACCTTTGCGAAATTTCGATTACCTTTGCGTTCATTCCGTTACTTTTTTTCCTTCCTTGAATTACTTACCTTTATTGTGATTTACATACCTTATCGTGATTGGCCTTTGATTGGCTTTAATTTACTTTAATAACTTTGGTATTTTATTTATTTGGATTTGTCTTAGGTCTAGGTTTTGGTAGGACTATATGTTAGTCTCCGGCCATTTCAGTTTTACTGGTTTTGCGCCTAGATCTTTACTGATATATTTTGTCTATTCACCATTTAGACAAGATAAAAGTATCCCGATTTCGACTTTACCTTATTTTGGCTTTCTCGATTTAGACACTTGTCCCTATCTCGTTTTACAGGCTGCACGGTGTTGGGTGCTACCGGATGTCGCTTCGACGCTCTTTGTTAGATCATGGATCCTTCGGAGAGCAGACCGACTGGAAGGGCTGTTCAGGGGGGGCGGAAGTCTGACCCCTGGGGTAACAGTTTGCCCATCGAACTTGTTCGGCGGGCCAGGGGAGGACCAAGCCACTTTGTTCGGCCTGAGCTCAAGTCGGCCTATTAGGCTGCGACCGTTCAGAACACCCTGATTAATTTTTTTTTTGTTGTATACAGGGACCGATGTGCTTCCCATTTGGTACATCTTTTAGCTTGGTGGGTGCTACAATCCACTCCCTTTTGTATGGTGGATCATCTGGGCTATCCCTCTTTTCTTCTCATTTTACTTATGTTGTATTATATTTATCTTTTCCTTTTTGGTTGTCCACCCTTCGGTTGCTTTGACTCATGTCACTTGGTGATTTAATTCGGGACGATTCTACAGTGTGAGGCTAGTAAACGAGGTCCCCACAATATTTTTGGGTGTTACGCAATGCTAGCTCCCTTACCAACCTAGGGTTTACGTTCCACACTGAAGCTTCCTGGAGGAGGTCGCTGGGTGACTAGTGGCAAAGGAACCAAGGATTGCTTTGAGTATTTAGTTATTTTAAGATTGAGTTATCAGTCTTGTTGGTTAGTATTAGTTATATGGTACTACCTTGGGTTCCCACGTATCTTCACTTATGTTTTTTTATTGGCGCCAGCATAGCGCAGGTAATTCATTTTCTTTTTCAATTTTCTGGTATCTACAGAGAGCCTCTGATCCTTATCGTCGGTTAATTTTCGTTGGAAAATTTCCCTCCTTTCGTAGGAGAGGGGGAGTTGTGACAGGTCATTTTTGTCACCGAATTAGTTTTTGTTTTAATGCTTAATTTATTCACGAAGGCCTGTTTAGTTGTATTTTATAGTTTACCTTAATGAAATAGTTGTGTCTCCACACGTACACGGTTGACCTGCCCTGTTCCCAGGCTAGTTTCTACGGTTTCTGTTCTGGCTAATTGCTGCTAGCTGTCCTCAGGTCAGCTGTCCTTCGTTTGAAGCTTGTAGATTTAACATTTTTCTCTGTTGTTTAGGCCCTGAATTTTCGCCTTGCTTAAAGTTCACCCTGTGTGTATAGACAAGTTGCCCTTAGTTTAATAAGCTAACATGTTTAAATAGTAAATTTTGAAGACCAACCTACCTTTTAGAAATCAGCTGGTTACATTCTCTGACAACATTGGGACACCCTTGATTTGTGGGTTATTGATCACATTGCCTGTACTGTCCTGGATTCCTGAATCTAGGGTTCTCTATTAATTTAACTCCAACATTTCCCTTTCTTTTTCTTTTCCAAGATCTTGTTTTGAATTTTGTAAACATTTAATAAATTGAGTTATATGTGGTTAGAATTTTTGGTTGAACTGACAGGATGACACTGTCAGAGTCTTGCAGTGCTGCCAAACCGGAGGGGTAAAATTTGTACTGTATCGTTAAGCATTTTCGCGTGGGTTTGGCAGGCTTTCGTTGCTATTTTGTTCAGGCCACCGGCGTAGGTATATCTTTCTGTATTTCCGTGACTTTATTGTTTCACGCCCGGGGTCTCTGTACAATAGTAGTGTCTTTGTTTGGTGGCGTGGCGACAGTTGGAGTAGTCGGTGCAGGGCGGAAATTCTTCGGAACCATCTTGGATATGTGTCTGTGGTGGGAGGAAGTGTCATATGATTCTTCCGACACGAGGCATAGGCCGGTCACTTCCACTCTGCCTTTCGACAGTTGTCTATGGTCCTTGTTTTAAAGCTTCAGTTTTTGAAGCCCATGTAGTTTTTGGGTTAAAATCAGGGACTGTGTGTAAAATTCTTACTGAATTTGTTTCTGCAAGACGCAGGATATTTTTGGGCGACTTCGTTCGATAATCGGGTAAGTTTGGATACGTTTTTTTGTCTATGTGTAGATCCCACGTGCATGGCAAATTTTCAAGTCTAAGGGTGTTCTTTCTTTTACTTTTATCAGCCATCATCACCGGCCTGACGTTTTGGAAGCCGCTGGCAGCTGCCCCCGTTTTTGGTATTTTGTATGTAGAGAATTTGGAATTTCCATCCCTCTTTATCCTTGAAGAGGTAAGTCCGTGAAGTCTTTTTTTTTTGGTCCCACGATTTTTTTTTTGATAATACTTATTAATCGCCAATTTAAGCTCATAAAATTATAATTTAAAATTTTAACGAACCATAATTATCGTTCTGCTTTACGGTACTATGTTTTAAGTAAGACTCTAGTTTTCTCGGGTGGTTCTTATTGCTACACAATATTTTGAGTTATAGTAGTCAAGCCTTCAATTTCTTAAATATTAATATCACTTTAACTAATTTGCAATTAACCTTTTGAGTCTTGATGGTTGGCTGTAAAGCTTGCTCGTACAATCTATAAGTTATGTTTAGGGCCTCTTTATACCAGCTTACGGGCCTGGGTTTATTTGAATTAAAATAGTCGGTCACCCGCGTAGAATGTAGATTGTTTTTATCAAGTTTTTTTTATCGACTTTATGCTGTCGCAAATCATTTGCAGTGGGTTGCTATCTGTAGCGTTAAGTTTCAAACCGTAATTTATGTAGATATAAAGGAGTTGGTGGTACTGGTACTGTGTCAGTATGGTTGGTTATCGTAAACGCCAAGTTGAAAATTAAGCTTTATAGTAGGTGTTTTTTTTTTTAAATATGAATTTGTTTCTTATTATTATGGTTCGGTCGCCAGTCTGTCAAGAATACCACCAGATCCTTTATTTTCCTGTTTTTTTTATAAGCTAAGACGTGTACGGGCTTGAGGTTTTACGGGTTTTATGTCTAGGAAGCTGGAAAATTTAAATTTATTTTTGCGTTTGTTTATAACGGGGGGTTATATAATATTTTTGTTTTCAGAGGTTCATTAACCTATTATTTTATTTTAAATTTGTCATTTGACTATTATTTTGGTGCACTTAGAATTATATATAGAATTATAGAATTATAGAATTATATATATAATATTAGGCTTGTACACGTTTTACACTTATTTATCATATCGCACTATGCTTGGATGGGACTTGAGGGTGATTATGTAGATGCTTTGTATATATCTATGCTTATACTTTTGGTATCTCGTATTATTCGCTTGTGATTTAAGCTTGGTGTTTTTATTTATTTATTTATTTATTCATTTACGGTCATAAACACAAAAGTTGCACACTAATTAAATCTAAATTTGTGATAGATGCACATTAGCGGTATATTTTGCTTTTAATTTAACATTTGTGTTCTTATAAATGTACATAAGCGCTGTATTTCTGATTATTTCTCTTTAAACTGTTTCTCCCTCTCTTCATTTTAATGACCAAAATTTTTCTGAAGTCAATTATTATTCCTGTGTTATCTTACATTGATCCACTTTATTGACACAAGTAGTGTTAACGCTTAGCTTTTAAGTCAAGCTAACTGGGGTTTCATTTTTAGTTATTTTTACTGTCTTTGCTCAAGCCTTTTGCTTTGTTTATACCTGTAATCTTGCGTGAACTTGTGATTTAATTATCAATTATTTTTATTTTGTTGTACTTTTATTATTTTTATTGGTAATGTAAGATAACATAATATAGTGTTAAACTGGTCATTTAGTGAACACTTAGTTTTTGTCAATATTAACGTTTATCCGTAAAGTAAATGAACTTTAAAATTTAGTTATCGATGCCCTTTAGGTAATAATAATTTATTTTGTTTATTGACATAACCTTTTTGTTTAATATTATCCTAAGCTTGCTTAAATTTTGCAAGTGGGTTTTAATCATTGCTTTCTCTTTTTAGTAACCTTTTTTTTGACATTAACGTAGCTTCTTATTTTTAAATATTTTTCTACTTACCTAAATTTTGCATTTGATTTCAAGCCACTGTCTTTCTCTTTTATTATTGACACTTTATTTAATATTCTTAAATTTTGCGGTTTAATTCCAGTAAATTGTTTCTCTCCAAATATTAACTTTTTCTATTAACGTAACTTGTGTTTTTAATTATTAACGTAACTTCAAATATATTTATTTTTATTATTGATTACGTTTGAACTACTGAAATTACTGGGAATTGTTTTATTCCTAGGGTCTTCCGTGGGGGCTACAAAGCATCCCAATATTTATTTTTCCTGTGGGAGCTAGGAGTCATCCTACTCTTCCCTTCGGTGGGTGCTAAGGAGCCAGCTTATTTTTTTATGTTTCTGAGGACAGACTTCCTCAAGATTTTATATATTTTTTTTGTAATTGATTTAATTATTTTGCGGGGCAGAATCGCCCAACCATATTTGTACCAACATTTCGTATAATTTAATTTATTTATTTTGGCGGGGCAAAATCGCCCGACCATATTTGTACCAACCACTTGGTAATCTTTTTTTATTTTTCTGTAAATATATGTACAGTGATAAATGTATTAAGTTGTTTTTATCCAGCTCACTGCGCCCTCTGTTTAATTTTTAATTATGAATAGCGGGATTGTTGTGTGAGAAGCAGGTCCCTAGACCAACCAGGCGACTTCCAGTTTGCGTCGGTGTAAAAACTGGTGGCGTCCAATAGAACCTACCTAGCCTGAGGGCTAATTTGCAACGCGCTCTACTACACCTGCTTCCCTCAGAACACCCGGTTGTTCCTGTGTTTTTCTCTAGAGTACCTTTAAGAGTTATTTTAATGTTTTCAAGTTAAGCGGTAAGTACTTGGTCAATGATACTCATCATAGTATCTTTGACGGTTTTTAATCAAACGCTTTTTATTGAACAAAGTGCGTCGCAAATTTTTGGCGCCCAACGTGGGGCATATTTAAAAAAATTACCGCTTTTTTTCCTAATTTTACTCTTGTGCGTCTAGTGAGCTGGATGGAACTTTGAAAATTTCTATCAATTTTAACTCTAACTGTACTAGCCCTGTATTACTGCATTTGATTTTGGCGATTTATTATCGATTTTATTTTACTTTTTACGTAACTTTGATTTTTTTTGATTTGGCATTGACTCGTTTACATAACTTTGATTGTCTTTGAATTTGTGGTTTATTACCGATTTTATTTTACTTATTACGTGACTTTGATTTTTTTTTGATATTGCGATTTCTTATCGATTTTATTTTATTCATTTACGTGACTTTGATTATCTTTGCGTACTGTATTATGATTGCTGGTTTACACGATTTACCTTTTTATTATTTCTTGCTATTTTTGCTGTTTTAATTACCTTTATTTGCTATATTTGACTACACCATTGGTGTAGTTTTGCTAAATTATTCGATTTACGCGATTGTACCTAGATTTGACCTTTTTTTTTACGTTGACTTTTGAGTTGCTATTGTTTTTGTTCACTCCAAAATGGATTATAATATGCAGGCTAACCATCTTGGGAAAAAAATGCTAATTTATGAACTTACGATTCGTGGAGTACCGGCTAGTTATGCCAATACGGTAAAAGAACTTATAGTAGCGTTACGCCCAATTTTGGATATGGAAAGGAAAGGTAGAATTTTTGCTCGTCTAGCCTATACTTGTGTTTTTGTCGATGAATGTAACTATATAACTAGAACCTTACAAAATACTGACAGCGCGATTAAAAATGTCTCCGGTGAATCCGCTAAAGAAAAGTTTGAACGTTTACAATCTCAACTTGTTCACTTATTTACACGCGTTCATCGTATGCCGGCTGCGAACCTTAGTGTCGCGGAATCGCAAACCCGTTCTGACTTGTTGCTCAAAATTTTAGGCAAATTAAACTGTTTGGACAGTCTCTTAAAACAAGATCCGAATTTAAGCACCTTGCTCGCTCGAGTTCATTCGGACGGTTCGGATTCGGATGCGTCGAGAAATAGCAATGCGTCCAACAGTCGACCGCGTCACACACGCTCGTCGCCCAAAGTCACTCCAACCGTGGTTAGCCCCAATGTAACAGCTGCTGCCGCTTCCGTTTGCCATCAGTCGTGTAGCAAAGCGCATCGTGTTGAAAAGTGGGGTATTAAATTTACCGGAGAGGCTGGACAGATGTCCGTGCATAATTTCTTGGAGCGAGTTTCGGAACTACGCGAAGCTCGAGGTTTTTCTGAACGCGAACTATTTGTATCCGCTATCGATTTATTTACTGGTAAAGCACTAAATTGGTTTCGTGCAAATCGTCATCGCTTTTCTGACTGGTCTGGTTTGTCTGACCTTCTCTGTAAACATTTCGAACCGCCAGATTATCGTCATCGATTATTTAAGGAAATTCTGGATAGGACTCAGGATTCGACTGAGAGTATAGTCGATCACCTTTCTAATATGAGTGCGTTGTTTAGACGACATGGCTCCATCTCAGAGGACGTTCAACTTGACATCATTATACGAAACTTGTCACCTTTTTATGCTACCCAACTTCCGGTAGTCAGCAAGTTAGAAGAATTAGAAGGAGAATGTCTCAAGCTGGAGCTGAAGAAATATCGTGCAGAGAACTATGTACCACCTCCTAGAAAAAGGCAGAATTTTGTAGAGCCAGACTTCGCGTTTATGACTGCTGAAGCATCAGCACCAGCTGTTGACGTGGTGACCGAATCATCTCCGGCGCCATCAACTTCTCGAGACGTGAGACACTTACCCAGAGAGACACATCCACCATCTCCTAAAATAGCCAGATCAATCTTGTGCTGGAACTGTAATAAGCCAGGTCATCGGAATAGTCAGTGCTCCGAACAGCGCAGAATCCATTGTTACCGCTGCGGCGCACCAAATGTGACCAGTAAAAGCTGCCCTAAGTGTTTATTGACAGAGAAACGATTCTCGGGAGAGCCGATAGATCGTAAGACTACTCCCGTTACTCTCACTTTACCGACCAACAACTCTCCTTCCAATGAAAACGCTTCGCTGAACAACAACTCCGTTCCCAATAAAACCCTTCTACCGACCAAGAACATTCTTTCCGATGAAAACCTTTCACCAACCCACCTTTTTCTTTCTAACGAAACCCGTTCACTCCCTAACCATTCTGCGTCCAATAAAAATCTTTTGCCAACCAATAACTTTCTTTCTGATGAAAACCTTCCGTCAACCAATAACTCTCTTTCCAGCAAAAATCATTCACATGCTACTAACCCTTTTCCAAATAAGAAACTATTAGATTTTATCATAGCTCATGCGCATGGCGACCAACGCCCCTATTTAGAAATTTCAATTTTAGGTTACAAAATTTTAGGCTTGTTAGATTCTGGAGCATCACGCACTATTGTAGGTCAACCTGGTCTCCGAATTTTAGAAAGTTTGGGATTAAAACTTATTAAGCATCGGACTGACTGTACCGTCGCGAACGGCCAAACTTGCTCTAGTTTAGGTTATTTTCAGGCTCCTGTAACGTTATTAAATAGAACTCGGGTTATCGATATTTTAGTTCTTCCAGAACTGTCCCACCAACTGATTTTAGGAATCGACTTTTGGAGATCCATGGAAGTGATCCCCGACTTGAAGCAGGATGTCTGGCATTTTTCCAATGATGACCAACCTACAGAAATTTTTAGCATTATAGATGGCGACTCTTTAACTGAAATCGACCGAACAACTCTGAATGCACTGGTAAAGAAGAAGATATCAGAAATGGGTACTGGTCTTGGCTGCTGCAAAGTAGCAGAACACGTAATAGAACTTGAACCTGGCACTAAGCCGATTAAACAACGATATTACCCAGTTTCTCCATTTAAGCAGCGGATTATGGACAAGGAGATCGATGAAATGTTGAAGCTTGGCGTGATTGAGCCCTCTAAAAGTCATTGGTCCAGTCCAGTGTGTTTGGAACGTTTGGATAGCTATAAGTTTTCCATCGATTTCAGACAGCTTAATAGTAAGACTAAGAAGTCTTACAACATTCCATATTTTTCAGTCATTTTAGATCGCCTCAGAGACGCCCGCTATATCAGCTCCATCGACATAAAATCAGCCTTTTGGCAAGTGCCTCTTAGTGAGTCCTCACGTGAATTGACTGCTTTTACCGTTCCAGGTAGGAATCTCTATCATTTTCTGCGCATGCCTTTTGGCTTAACCAATGCGCCGGTCACCTGGCAACGTATTGTAGTCCGTGTACTGGGTGTCGACTTGGAAAAGTATGTAATGATGTATCTGGATGATATAATTATCATCTCCAGAACTTTTCCTGAACACCTTAAGATCCTAGGCCTTGTTTTTGATCGCCTCAAAGATGCAGGATTCGTAGTTACAGAGGAGAAATGTCACTTTTGTAAGCCTGAGTTGAAGTACCATGGTTACGTCGTAGATGCCAAAGGTTTGAGACCTGATCCAGAGAGAGTACAGGCAATTGTAAATATAGCACCCCCACGAAACATCGTAGAAATTCGTCGTTTTATTGGCACTGCTTCTTGGTACAGGCGTTTTGTGCCGAACTTTTCAGCTATTATAGCCCCAATTACTCGGCTTACCAAGAAAAATATCAAATGGGAATGGACTCCTGAATGCCATCAGTCCTTCAACTTGATTAAAGAAGCTCTTATCACAGCTCCTGTGCTCACATATCCAGATTTCAATCGCACATTTATCTTGCAGACTGATGCGTCATGTTTTGGCTTAGGAGCAGTTCTGACTCAGCAATTTGATGACGGAGAAAAGGTTATTTCCTATCTTTCACGTTCTCTCACCAAACAAAAGATGAAATTAACCGTCACACAAAAAGAGTGCCTTGTCGTAATTTGGAGTGTGGAAAAGCTTCGTCACTATCTGGAGGGTGTACACTTTAAAGTTATAACCGATCACCATTCTTTGTTATGGCTTCATAACCTCAAAGATCCACAAGGACGCCTCGCTCGATGGGCTCTTCGGTTACAACCTTACGACCTTGAATTAATCCACCGTAAAGGCCGAGATCATGTCGTGCCAGATTTTCTTTCCAGGTCAGTGCCAGTGACTACTGATTCTGTCGCAGCTGTTGACGAACCACCGTCATCATTTTCTGACACCTCAGACAAATGGTACAAAGGCATGATGCAGAAGCTAGAAGAACGTCCTGATAAATATCCTTGCTGGCGAGTCGAGAATGGCAATCTCTTTAAATATGTGAAGACAAACAATCCTAATTTTCCTGACCATTCTACCCACTGGAAAATAGTAGTACCTACGGATGAGCGAAAAGAGATATTTCTTCGATGCCATGACAATCCAGCAGCAGGGCACGTGGGTGTTTTTAAGACATTTTGGAAGGTCGCCGAGAGATATTATTGGCCGAAAATGAGATCTGACGTTGCTAGTTATGTCCGTGCTTGTAGAACTTGTGCTCAGAATAAAGTAGAGCAGAAACGTCCAGCTGGTTTAATGGGTAATCGCCCAGACATAAAAGAGCCTTGGCAAGCCATCAGCCTAGACTACATAGGTCCTTTACCTCGTTCTAAACAAGGTAACACTCATATTTTGGTGGTCACCGATTATTTTAGCAAGTACGTCGTGTTATTCCCGTGTCGATCGGCAACAGCAAAATCGTTGGTAAAGTGTGTCGAAGACGGCATCTTCTTAGTTTACGGAGCTCCTCAATTCTTAACGTGCGACAACGGAACTCAAATGAAATCCAAAGAATTTCAAGCCCTTTGCGATAAATATAAAGTTAGAATATTTGACACTGCTAATTACTATCCTAGAGCAGATCATACTGAACGCGTTAATAGAGTTATTAAAACGATGTTGCGCTCTTACGTTCAACAAAATAACCATCGAACTTGGGAAGATAATTTAACTGCTATCGGTTGCGACATTCGCACTTCGCGACACGAAACTACGGGCTTCACCCCATACTGCGTTAATTTTGGCAGGGAACACAAGCTATTCGGTTCGGACTATGCTGAGGGTGTTCCTCAAGTAGAAACTGAGCGTCAAAATTACATTCGAGAACGAATAGAAGCTTTCAAGCAATTATTTAGAAAAGTCCACACTAAAATCGAAGCTTCTCGTGTTAAAAATCGGCATAACTATAATTTGCGCTGACGCCCAGTAAGCTTTGTTCCTGGTCAAGAAGTCTGGCGTAAGAATAAAGGTATATCCGATGCGGCGAAATATTATAGCGCAAAGTTGGCTCCGGAATTTGTAGGTCCGTTTAAGATCGTAGAAAAGACCGGCACGTGTACTTATGAGCTTGAAGACGAACACGGTGTTAGTAAGGGCATTTGGCATGTACAATACCTTAAGCCGGTATATGCCGAAACTGCGTGTGATGGTCCGTAGGAGTGAATGAATTGTTAGGCAACTCAAAGTCATTATTTACTTTATTACCTTCCGTTAATTTTACTGTCCTTTATTTAATATCACGTTTTACTTGTCATTTTGCTTCAATTTACTTATCAATCTATCGATTTCTGAATTTATAAACTTTTGAGTCCATAGCTTCAATTTGATTAATTACTACTATTTAATTTTTTCTCTCTTTCGGTAATAATGACTTTAGTGAGTTTTCTTTTATCGTTGCGTTAATTTTGACTTTTGGCCCCGTTTTAATTCTCTTTTCCTTTACTTTTCTTGCTCAGTCGTGAGCAATTTTTATGCCCTGCAGTATGGGCGTGATGGTGTCTGAATCCCTATGGGTGCGAACCTTGATGGATTTGGACACTATCGCTTAGAATAGTGCTGCACTGGGTTAACTAGGTGGGGTAGGAGTCCCCTGAGTGCCGTGTATGCTCTGCAGTGTGGGCGTGATGGTGTTTGGGTCCATCTGGGCGCGAGACTTGATGGATTTGGACACTGTCACTTAGAATAGCGCTGCACTGGGTTAACTAGGTGGGGTAGGAGTCCCCTGAAAGCCGTGGCAAGGTAAGCCTTCAGCTGCCTTGCGTCTATTGTTTGTAGTAGGTAAGCCCTCAGCTGCCTTACTACTTTCACTTGCCAACACCGCCTTACGCCTCGTTATCTTTTATCTGTCAGTACCTGATTATCTTTACCTTATCGTCACTTGGTTTATAGTATAGTAACGTATAGTAACGTTTATGGTCATTTACTGTAGCTTACCTTTTTGCGTTTATCAGTCTCACGCAGACACCCATCTCGGCGCGAGACGAGATGGGGGTCGGTGTGTCACATGGTAATTTAAGAGTGATTACTTGGTTAGAAGGCGGTGATTAATTAATTTTGGACCTAATTTTCTTTATCGTCTTTTCTATCTGCATTCACTATTAATTGTTTTTTTTTACTATAGACTAGGGCCAAAAGTCTTTATTTATTATCTTGATTGGACCTTTTTTTTATTACCTTGATTTGACGTATTTACCTTGATGTGACCTATTTACTTTGATTTGGCTTATTTTTCTCTACCTTGACGTAATTTTATTATTATTCCCTACTTGGGTCTGGAAATTCCGGTTACTTGAACTACTATCCATTTCTAAAGTTTTGACCCCTCAGTCTGAGGGTCAATAACAAAAAAACCACGGGGCAGAATAAACTGAAAAATTACAGCTTGTTAGGACGTTATCCAAGAGTTTCTTCCAAAAAATGTATTATTGTAGTGTAAACGATATTGAACTTATTCATAATCAAGTAGAAAAAAACAACGATTCTACTGCGTTAATACTGATAAACGATATTCTCATGTCTATATATTGGTTAATTTTTTCCCTATTTAAATGCAATTTTGAAGGTAGATAGAAAAATATCTATACTTTCGCAAGAGATTGGTAGTATGTGTCTAAAATTCTATTTTTTTATTTTTTAATGATGTTTGTGTATCAGCTGTACTGTGGACAATTTAAAACTTTAAAAAAAATCTTTACACTCGTAGACGTAGTTATTATTATACAAATGTATTTTATTACACAAAATTAAAAAAAGCACCTTTAGTTCTTGCAAAAATTGTAATAAATATTAAAAGCCACATAAGAAAGAGATGCAAAGTGTTTTAAACTCCTTTACCGACATAATCACAGTACGGTGGCGTCGTCGTAAAGGTCGTATGTAGTCCGTAGGTCCATGTATTTTTATTTGTTTAGAATTTAATCTATTTGTTATGTATTGAAAAGATTTGTAAAATAATATTATTTAGTTGATTGTGGTTGCTTATATCTAGTTATTGTTGATTTAAATTTTTGGTTTTAGTGGTAGATAGTAATTTGAAATTATTATTGTTTTCACACGATTTTTAAGATTATCTTGTTCGAATTTATATAAATACCTGATGTAATCTGAACCAAAAATACGGTACCTAACTACAGTCTAATAAGTTAAAATGTCTCGTCAGTGCAACGAACAAATGAAAAATATTATATTAAAAGTCAGAGCGTACTTTCAACAAAAGAGAATGACACCGGTTTGGAAAATATTTTGATTGAGCCAGTGGTTAAAAGAACAGCAGATTGCCTGGGTATTAGTGAAAGCACCATTAAACGTGTTACTGCGGAAGAAAAAAGTTCCGGTATTAGTATACCATCAAAAGGGAGAAGTGGAAGGCCCCGACTGGAATGTGATGAGATTTTGCAGGGCGCCATAAGGAGAATAATATTAAATTTTTACCTGGAGCGCCGGTTTCCTTCTATAAAAGAAGTTTACCAGAAATTGAAAGAAGATGTCGATTATTTACCAGAATTTTCAGAAATGACTATGTACCGATGGATTAAAGAACTTGGGTTTTCCTATAAAAACAATTAATAAACCAATTTTAATGGAACAAAACACAATTGCTGCCAGAAGAGCGGAATCCTTATAGCCATAAAGAGATATCGTGAAGATTCTTGGCAAATATTTTATACAGATGAAACATGGTGCGGTGCAAATCATTCAAGGAAGTTTGGCTGGGTTGAAAGAGTTAATCCCACAAAACGGGATAATTTTGATGAATACAGAGGTGGTATACAGGAACTTAATGGCTTTAGAGGTGGAATAAAACGGCCATCAGGATCAGGACAACGGGTTATTATCTTACATATTGGTAGTAAAAATTGGTTTTTGGATGGCTGCCTGAAGTGTTTCGTTGGGAAAAAAAGTGCGGCGTCAGTGGATTACCATAACGAGATGAATAAACAACATTACGAAGAATGGTTTAGAACAGTGCTTTCCGTAATACCTGACAAATCAGTAATCATAATTGACCAAGCACCGTATCATACAATGTTGGATCGTTGGATCCTAATTTTCGAAATCCTACAGCTGCCTGGACAAAACAAAAAATAATAGAATGGATGTCCCAGCGAAAAGCAACATTGCCCGATGGATTTACAACGTTTAATGAATTAACCAAACCAATGCTGTTAGACCTATGCAAGAACTATCACTGTCCAAAAACGTTTCTTTTAGATACAATTGCAAAGGAGTTACGTAATGATAATGTAAAGCTTCTATGGTTGCCAGTTGCACACTGTGAATTCAACGCAATTGAATTAATTTGGGCATATGTGAAAAATAAAGTGGCAAAATTGAATACTACATTTAAAATCACAAATGTACTAAATTTGTGTCTTGAAACGATGCAGAACGTGCCAAATTCTGTTTGGGAAAATTGCGTTGGACACGCTAATAAAATTGAGGAATCCTACAGAGAAAAAGACCACTTAGTTGATGTTGTTGTAGAACCATTAATTATAAATTTAGATGAAGATGATGATTCAAATGAAGACTTTAGTAATGATGAAGAAGGAGAAAACGATCCATAAGTGTAGGTATTCTTCGGTAAAAAAGAGTGGTGTAATCCAATCAGGTTATTTTTAGTTTTAGGTTTAACTAAATTTTATCAGGGCTTTGTACCCTAAAAGTTAAATCAGATGTGATTCTACGTAAACAGGCCACTTTCACATATTTCTTTTATTATTAAGCAAAGGCAAATGCAGACAAACTTACCACAGCATTTGTTACAATTTTCCAAATATGCGAATCATAAAAATAAGGGAACATCAAAAATATTGTTTTTCTTTTAGGTGAATTATAAATAAATAAATCTAATTGGCCTATTTACGTTACTCACTTTGAAGTAATATTTTTAAATTACTATTGTTCTACTACACACGTTTTGCTTATTTTATAGATCGTAATGAAACAATCGAAAATCGTTAAATACAAATAAATGTAAATATGTACCAATGCATATACTTATTTTTTCTTAATGTTACCAGTTACCTAATTTATCATATAGAGCACAAAAAAACCGTCACTATATTGCAATACTTTAATGATTATTACCTTAACGCCCATACTATTGCACCTTCGACGCCCCGCTCCATCCCGCAAGCACAATGCTGCTATCCTTTACACAAATTAATTGTTTGTATTTACGTTTATGACAACTGCCAAAACAAAATTTTCGTTAAACGTAAAGTTACATCTCTTTATATGTAATACAAAAAAACAAAAAATTTTGCTGTAAGATTACTGGTAGTAATTACATAACCACAATCATTTTTTGAATATTGCTACTAAACCTAAGAAAAAAAAATAAAACTAATATTTTTTGGGACTAAAGTAAGGTTCACTTTATCGCCTGTAAAAAATTAGTTAGGCCTGGGAGTACCAGTAAGGCACAATAAATTTTTACAATTGAGTAATTGATGAAATAGGGAAAAAATGGTGACAATTTTACACTTACCTTCCCATTAGAAAAGCACCAAGGCATCTACGGTTACAAAGTTTTACATGTGTAATAGAGACAAGTAACTTGACCGAAATATGTGAAAATTATATTTTTTTAAATTGTACTTTTTACTTTACAAGCTTCCAAACTGAGGGGTCAAAACTTTAGAAATGGATAGTAGTATGTGTTTTTGCTCGAGTACGACTTTGTCTTTCCTTTGGGGATTTAGAGTAGAAACACAATTTTCTTTCTCTCTTGCTGATTTTGTGAAGTTGAGAATACCACTTATGGTGGGATTCACTGCTAGTTGTTGGCAAGTAGCCCAATTTTCTTTATCTCGATTTGCGAACCTTTAGTTTGATTTACTTGTTTCATTTACTTTTGGTTGATTGCCTTTCTTTTACATTTGCGTTAATTTATTTCCTTGTATTTACGATAATTTACTTACCTTTTCGATAATTCACCTACCTTTGAGATAATTTGCTTACCTTTGCGATAATTTGCTTACCTTTGCGATAATTTACTTACCGTTGCGATAATTTACGTACATTTGCGTTTATTTGCTTACCTTTGCGAAATTTCGATTACCTTTGCGTTCATTCCGTTACTTTTTTTCCTTCCTTGAATTACTTACCTTTATTGTGATTTACATACCTTATCGTGATTGGCCTTTGATTGGCTTTAATTTACTTTAATAACTTTGGTATTTTATTTATTTGGATTTGTCTTAGGTCTAGGTTTTGGTAGGACTATATGTTAGTCTCCGGCCATTTCAGTTTTACTGGTTTTGCGCCTAGATCTTTACTGATATATTTTGTCTATTCACCATTTAGACAAGATAAAAGTATCCCGATTTCGACTTTACCTTATTTTGGCTTTCTCGATTTAGACACTTGTCCCTATCTCGTTTTACAGGCTGCACGGTGTTGGGTGCTACCGGATGTCGCTTCGACGCTCTTTGTTAGATCATGGATCCTTCGGAGAGCAGACCGACTGGAAGGGCTGTTCAGGGGGGGCGGAAGTCTGACCCCTGGGGTAACAGTTTGCCCATCGAACTTGTTCGGCGGGCCAGGGGAGGACCAAGCCACTTTGTTCGGCCTGAGCTCAAGTCGGCCTATTAGGCTGCGACCGTTCAGAACACCCTGATTAATTTTTTTTTTGTTGTATACAGGGACCGATGTGCTTCCCATTTGGTACATCTTTTAGCTTGGTGGGTGCTACAATCCACTCCCTTTTGTATGGTGGATCATCTGGGCTATCCCTCTTTTCTTCTCATTTTACTTATGTTGTATTATATTTATCTTTTCCTTTTTGGTTGTCCACCCTTCGGTTGCTTTGACTCATGTCACTTGGTGATTTAATTCGGGACGATTCTACAGTGTGAGGCTAGTAAACGAGGTCCCCACAATATTTTTGGGTGTTACGCAATGCTAGCTCCCTTACCAACCTAGGGTTTACGTTCCACACTGAAGCTTCCTGGAGGAGGTCGCTGGGTGACTAGTGGCAAAGGAACCAAGGATTGCTTTGAGTATTTAGTTATTTTAAGATTGAGTTATCAGTCTTGTTAGTTAGTATTAGTTATATGGTACTACCTTGGGTTCCCACGTATCTTCACTTATGTTTTTTTATTGGCGCCAGCATAGCGCAGGTAATTCATTTTCTTTTTCAATTTTCTGGTATCTACAGAGAGCCTCTGATCCTTATCGTCGGTTAATTTTCGTTGGAAAATTTCCCTCCTTTCGTAGGAGAGGGGGAGTTGTGACAGGTCATTTTTGTCACCGAATTAGTTTTTGTTTTAATGCTTAATTTATTCACGAAGGCCTGTTTAGTTGTATTTTATAGTTTACCTTAATGAAATAGTTGTGTCTCCACACGTACACGGTTGACCTGCCCTGTTCCCAGGCTAGTTTCTACGGTTTCTGTTCTGGCTAATTGCTGCTAGCTGTCCTCAGGTCAGCTGTCCTTCGTTTGAAGCTTGTAGATTTAACATTTTTCTCTGTTGTTTAGGCCCTGAATTTTCGCCTTGCTTAAAGTTCACCCTGTGTGTATAGACAAGTTGCCCTTAGTTTAATAAGCTAATATGTTTAAATAGTAAATTTTGAAGACCAACCTACCTTTTAGAAATCAGCTGGTTACATTCTCTGACAACATTGGGACACCCTTGATTTGTGGGTTATTGATCACATTGCCTGTACTGTCCTGGATTCCTGAATCTAGGGTTCTCTATTAATTTAACTCCAACATTTCCTTTTCTTTTTCTTTTCCAAGATCTTGTTTTGAATTTTGTAAACATTTAATAAATTGAGTTATATGTGGTTAGAATTTTTGTTGAACTGACAGGATGACACTGTCAGAGTCTTGCAGTGCTGCCAAACCGGAGGGGTAAAATTTGTACTGTATCGTTAAGCATTTTCGCGTGGGTTTGGCAGGCTTTCGTTGCTATTTTGTTCAGGCCACCGGCGTAGGTATATCTTTCTGTATTTCCGTGACTTTATTGTTTCACGCCCGGGGTCTCTGTACAATAGTAGTGTCTTTGTTTGGTGGCGTGGCGACAGTTGGAGTAGTCGGTGCAGGGCGGAAATTCTTCGGAACCATCTTGGATATGTGTCTGTGGTGGGAGGAAGTGTCATATGATTCTTCCGACACGAGGCATAGGCCGGTCACTTCCACTCTGCCTTTCGACAGTTGTCTATGGTCCTTGTTTTAAAGCTTCAGTTTTTGAAGCCCATGTAGTTTTTGGGTTAAAATCAGGGACTGTGTGTAAAATTCTTACTGAATTTGTTTCTGCAAGACGCAGGATATTTTTGGGCGACTTCGTTCGATAATCGGGTAAGTTTGGATACGTTTTTTTGTCTATGTGTAGATCCCACGTGCATGGCAAATTTTCAAGTCTAAGGGTGTTCTTTCTTTTACTTTTATCAGCCATCATCACCGGCCTGACGTTTTGGAAGCCGCTGGCAGCTGCCCCCGTTTTTGGTATTTTGTATGTAGAGAATTTGGAATTTCCATCCCTCTTTATCCTTGAAGAGGTAAGTCCGTGAAGTCTTTTTTTTTTGGTCCCACGATTTTTTTTTGATAATACTTATTAATCGCCAATTTAAGCTCATAAAATTATAATTTAAAATTTTAACGAACCATAATTATCGTTCTGCTTTACGGTACTATGTTTTAAGTAAGACTCTAGTTTTCTCGGGTGGTTCTTATTGCTACACAATATTTTGAGTTATAGTAGTCAAGCCTTCAATTTCTTAAATATTAATATCACTTTAACTAATTTGCAATTAACCTTTTGAGTCTTGATGGTTGGCTGTAAAGCTTGCTCGTACAATCTATAAGTTATGTTTAGGGCCTCTTTATACCAGCTTACGGGCCTGGGTTTATTTGAATTAAAATAGTCGGTCACCCGCGTAGAATGTAGATTGTTTTTATCAAGTTTTTTTTATCGACTTTATGCTGTCGCAAATCATTTGCAGTGGGTTGCTATCTGTAGCGTTAAGTTTCAAACCGTAATTTATGTAGATATAAAGGAGTTGGTGGTACTGGTACTGTGTCAGTATGGTTGGTTATCGTAAACGCCAAGTTGAAAATTAAGCTTTATAGTAGGTGTTTTTTTTTTAAATATGAATTTGTTTCTTATTATTATGGTTCGGTCGCCAGTCTGTCAAGAATACCACCAGATCCTTTATTTTCCTGTTTTTTTTTATAAGCTAAGACGTGTACGGGCTTGAGGTTTTACGGGTTTTATGTCTAGGAAGCTGGAAAATTTAAATTTATTTTTGCGTTTGTTTATAACGGGGGGTTATATAATATTTTTGTTTTCAGAGGTTCATTAACCTATTATTTTATTTTAAATTTGTCATTTGACTATTATTTTGGTGCACTTAGAATTATATATAGAATTATAGAATTATAGAATTATATATATAATATTAGGCTTGTACACGTTTTACACTTATTTATCATATCGCACTATGCTTGGATGGGACTTGAGGGTGATTATGTAGATGCTTTGTATATATCTATGCTTATACTTTTGGTATCTCGTATTATTCGCTTGTGATTTAAGCTTGGTGTTTTTATTTATTTATTTATTTATTCATTTACGGTCATAAACACAAAAGTTGCACACTAATTAAATCTAAATTTGTGATAGATGCACATTAGCGGTATATTTTGCTTTTAATTTAACATTTGTGTTCTTATAAATGTACATAAGCGGTGTATTTCTGATTATTTCTCTTTAAACTGTTTCTCCCTCTCTTCATTTTAATGACCAAAATTTTTCTGAAGTCAATTATTATTCCTGTGTTATCTTACATTGATCCACTTTATTTACACAAGTAGTGTTAACGCTTAGCTTTTAAGTCAAGCTAACTGGGGTTTCATTTTTAGTTATTTTTACTGTCTTTGCTCAAGCCTTTTGCTTTGTTTATACCTGTAATCTTGCGTGAACTTGTGATTTAATTATCAATTATTTTTATTTTGTTGTACTTTTATTATTTTTATTGGTAATGTAAGATAACATAATATAGTGTTAAACTGGTCATTTAGTGAACACTTAGTTTTTGTCAATATTAACGTTTATCCGTAAAGTAAATGAACTTTAAAATTTAGTTATCGATGCCCTTTAGGTAATAATAATTTATTTTGTTTATTGACATAACCTTTTTGTTTAATATTATCCTAAGCTTGCTTAAATTTTGCAAGTGGGTTTTAATCATTGCTTTCTCTTTTTAGTAACCTTTTTTTTGACATTAACGTAGCTTCTTATTTTTAAATATTTTTCTACTTACCTAAATTTTGCATTTGATTTCAAGCCACTGTCTTTCTCTTTTATTATTGACACTTTATTTAATATTCTTAAATTTTGCGGTTTAATTCCAGTAAATTGTTTCTCTCCAAATATTAACTTTTTCTATTAACGTAACTTGTGTTTTTAATTATTAACGTAACTTCAAATATATTTATTTTTATTATTGATTACGTTTGAACTACTGAAATTACTGGGAATTGTTTTATTCCTAGGGTCTTCCGTGGGGGCTACAAAGCATCCCAATATTTATTTTTCCTGTGGGAGCTAGGAGTCATCCTACTCTTCCCTTCGGTGGGTGCTAAGGAGCCAGCTTATTTTTTTATGTTTCTGAGGACAGACTTCCTCAAGATTTTATATATTTTTTTTGTAATTGATTTAATTATTTTGCGGGGCAGAATCGCCCAACCATATTTGTACCAACATTTCGTATAATTTAATTTATTCATTTTGGCGGGGCAAAATCGCCCGACCATATTTGTACCAACCACTTGGTAATCTTTTTTTATTTTTCTGTAAATATATGTACAGTGATAAATGTATTAAGTTGTTTTTATCCAGCTCACTGCGCCCTCTGTTTAATTTTTAATTATGAATAGCGGGATTGTTGTGTGAGAAGCAGGTCCCTAGACCAACCAGGCGACTTCCAGTTTGCGTCGGTGTAAAAACTGGTGGCGTCCAATAGAACCTACCTAGCCTGAGGGCTAATTTGCAACGCGCTCTACTACACCTGCTTCCCTCAGAACACCCGGTTGTTCCTGTGTTTTTCTCTAGAGTACCTTTAAGAGTTATTTTAATGTTTTCAAGTTAAGCGGTAAGTACTTGGTCAATGATACTCATCATAGTATCTTTGACGGTTTTTAATCAAACGCTTTTTATTGAACAAAGTGCGTCGCAACATATTGTTGGCCTTCGTGAATGAAGCCCAGCTTCTGCCAATCTTCTACGTATCGTTCTTTCACTCGACGAATCATTTGCAAGTCATTTTTTAGACACACAGCAGTAGATCTTCGATCTCTTAAAGAACTAATGGTGACAAAGTGACCATTCTCCTTCTGCCAGAGCCTTGCCGTCTAGTAAAAATGCCGGTCTGTAAATACCTATTCCAGGCATCTCGAACTGCAGACCGCGGAATTCTCAGAGTACGGGCGACATAACTTTTGCTACGGCCATTAACGCAACAATTCTACCCACGTCTGCTGGAGTTAATACCATATTGACACACAACAAATTATAATATTGTCACTGTCAAACATTCTGCCACAATAATCGCGTCCTTAGCCAACGTCGATAATTTTTAACCGAAAGCTTGACATACATTTTCAAAAAATAACATCGTTTCATTTAAAATTTTGCAGCTCTCAGCACAAATGAGATAATGGAATGAATCAAAAAAAAGAACTGTTTAGAATACATCAGAGATTACAAGAAACAGTATGTAAATAAAATTATCCACCTCAATTTCCCTACAGGGTGTTTTGAAATTACGACAAAAAACAACATTTTGATTTCCTCCTGTATAATATAGCCGAATCGAAAAATGATACTTTATAAAATAATTAAAGAAAAACGGAATAAATGGATGTACAAACTGATAACAAAATCATGAAAATCGGATAAAAAATAAATAAGTTATAAAACATCAAACTTGGCCAAAATTTCAGGGTGTGTGGCGTACTTTTAGGGGAAAACTTGGTTTTCCTCAGAAAGGTACTCACTTGCGTACTGCAGCTCTTCGTCGGTAGAACAGATGGTCATCGGCTAGGAACACTTACGCTTTTTAAAGGCGCCACTCAGTTTTTCCTCTAATGGATTCGTTTCAGAGCTTCTGAACTGAGAAACCAAGCTCTTTTAGGATTAATAGTTAGTAATAAATAAATAAATAAATAGACTACCTGAGATTAGCTTCAATCAATTTAATTAGCGAATTGTGCCAAAGGAGGAACAAAAAAATATGTTTATAAATACCAAATAACATAGGTTAAAAATGCATTTGTTCTGATAAAAATAAATATAATGCAGTGAAGCCAAAATTCCCGAGTTATAGTAATATATACATAACCCCTATCTTTGGCCAAAGATTACCCCAATGTTATGTACATTTATGTACAAAAATATATTTAAAAGTCGAATGTGAATTTAATTTTAAAATAATCAGAAGGCTAGCTTACACAGGTAAATATGTAATATATGTAAAGAATGAATTTAAGAAATTAAGAGGATATCACGAAAGTTATAGTATAAAAAAAATTCCGCAATTAAAAAAATGGAATAGACTGGCCTTAGGTTCTGGTGGGAGCTTCTAGAGTGGCCCATGCATCCTGTGAAACAGACACTTGTTGGTGGCTAAATGTTAGGCCGCCAATCCTGGTTACTACGGACAGCTATTTCCCTGATAGTTTGAGAAAAGTGGAGGAATACGTGCTATGAAAAGTGGACACCTCTCTAGCGCCTCTCTAAAATCCTATCTAGCACCTCTCTAAAATCCTATCTAGCACCTCTCTAAAACCATTTCTAATGCCTCTCTAAAACCCTGTAACTAATATTTACAATAACCAAAACGTTCGAAAACATTAAAGAAATTTAACGGCTTACCTCTAGGTTGAGGGGATCTGCCTTACTATGCACATGGCGAATAAGAAATTAAAACGGGACTTCTCCCAGGAAGAATAATCAGGAATCGGCAAAAAGACATAATAATATGTATGTAAGTAATCAGACACTACTTCACATTACAATAATTGATGCATAAAATAGCACTATAAAGGCAAAAAACTTCAGTCAGAAAAATCATGACTCCTCACACGATTAGCAAAATCGGAGTGTCTCGAAAAACGCTGGTACGTCGATCTACGAGTACCACGCATGGGTACTAGACGACATCTCGTCTGCTTGGATGAAACGGGTAAAGATTTTTTGGAAGTTGGCGAATGCGCTGGATCATGGAAATTTACAAAAATATTAAGAACTAATAAGGGTAATAGTGGTTAAAGATTTAACCGCTACAGGTGGCGGAATTTTGTTCCGGCTCTGCGAGTGTATATACAAGTAATCTAAATGTAAACTAATATGCCTTAAATGCCCAATGTCTCTCAGTGGCGTATCAAAAGCACTATGTTTGAGGAAGGAGTGGGCAAAATAACTATGCGAGGAAAAAAAACTAAACTGTTGGCGTTTTCTTTATAACTGGTCGACTTTTCTTTCGCATTTTCCCAAAACTCAACTGACGATGTTTTTTGATACAAGGTCCTTATAGTCAACTCTTACTGTTATTAGCCAAGATCACGGGGGGGGGCGGACGCTTCCCCTCTGCTCCCTCATGAATACGCCGTGATGTTTCTAATTAAACAGATTTAACAAGCTATTACTAAAATGTGGTAACATAATATTTTTTAGAACTTAGCTTTTTCAATATTCTAATCAAAGTTTAGCTATCCCTTTTTTGTTGTCAAACTTGAAAAGGCAGAGTATGCCCAAATTTGACAAAACGATGTTTTGATCACATTATCATTATTATGTTTTGATCACATTATCATTATTATTGATTATTTAATTACCTTATTACTATTATTACCTTATTATTGGTGGTTTTGATTACCGTATCACCTTAAATTTAAATTTAAAGATCAACCACAAGATGGAATAATATGTTGCTTACATAGAACTTACAGGGTGAGGCGACCCGTCATATTAAATAATGTAAGTTAAAAATGTACAAAGATAAAGGAAAAACAACAAAAAATGCAAGATTTGAAAACATAGTAATTATCATATTTATAAACTGTAGATGTCATAGCCACATTATCTTTTTTGGGAAAAGCTTTTCGTGTTGGATGGCGCACCGAGGATTTCCACTACTTTTAAAGTGGTTTGGCAACACCATTTCGCTTGTTGACCAATAAGCATCAACTACGTATTAACATAACTAAAAATCACATCTCTGTCAGTAACCGTTGGACAGTAGGTAGTAGAGGAAGGACTACTTTGTGTCACTGTGAACTTATTTTGATCCAGATTATCTGTGTTAACTCAAAACTACGTAGAGATACTTTTTTAATTGTTACAGCTGTTAGATTAGTATATTAGAAATATTTTTGTGACAGGCAGGATCATTATGCTTAATGGTTTATAAATATAGCACATTAAAATCCTAAAATGGCCGCTGGGGCACGTTGGCTCACAAAATTGGGGTTAGTTGGCCCATGCTATTTGTTTTCTTTTATGACATTAATTTTTTGGTTTAAGATATTCATAATGAGAAATTATAAAAGAAAAACAGAAAGACGAAACACTTCACAGGAGACTATGATTCGAGCTGCTAGAGAAGTGCTATTAAATGACCGACCAAGAAGAAGTGTTGCAAAAGGTTTTGGAATTCCATCTAGAACACTGGTAAGGTTTTGCTCAAAAGTGAATTCAGCTGACCTTCAACAGGATAATCTAAGTAGCATAATCGTGGGTTACATTGCTACTAGACAAGTGTTTACGCTCGAACAGGAGGACGCATGACAAGAATATATTTAAGAAATCTTCAGATATTCACCACGGCTTATCTGCTATACAGATAAGCAAGCTTGCCTACGAATATGCCAATCATTTAAATCTGGATTGCCCAAGAAACTGGAATGTAAACAAATTAGCTGTTCCAGACTAGTTCATCATTTATGAAGAGAGAACCAAGATTGTCATTTCGTTCGCCCGAGGCCACCTGTTTGGCAAGATGCATTAACTTTAATAAAGCCAGTGTAGCTGCATTTTTGATAATTTGGGAACCGTGCTTAAAAGACCTAAGCCTTGAGGTTTGCTGTAATATGGACGAAACAGGAGTAACCACTACTCATAAACCTGATAAAATCATTGCTAGAAAAGGTCTTAAACAACTAGGAAGATTAACATCTCAGGAAAGAGGCTCACTGGTAAGCCTAGCTGCTGCAGTTTCTGCTATTAGCAATAACATTTCGCCATTTTTTATTGGTCCAAAGGTCAGTTTTCGAGATTACTTTACTTCTTAATATAGATATGCATTTCTGTTATTATAAAATAGAAAAAAACATACACACCTATCTTCAGCCTACGCCTTATGTTTTGCCAACCTGCCCCGCTTATGGGGTTAGTAGGCGAACGCAAAATATTAATGTAATTCTTAATTTTTTTACTATGGTTCAAAGTGCAGCTGTAAAAAATGCTTATTATAATTGTAGCCGACACTATACCTGATAACTTAGTCACTTTTGAAATAAGTCCGAGCCTTCAATAAGACCAGCAAGAATACAAATTCCAAAAGTGCGCCGACCAGCCCCGGTTTCCCCTACTTTTATATTATGCATTAAAAAATTGATGGATAAGCCCATTAAATTTTATTTACTAATTAGTAAATAATATTTAATGGAATTAGCTAGAATTTTTTTTAATTCATAATACAATAGTACTCCATTCGAAAAGCTTATCCCAAAAAGTCAGAATTTTTTATGATCAAATTCACCCTCACAATAGCGATCAAACATCGCTCATTATAAAACGGGCACACCTTGGTGATTGGCGAATTTTAGAATTTTTTTTTTTGAATTTAAGGAGTTACTAGGATTTCTTTATTTAAAGGTAATGTAATAAAAATATTATTTCTTCAAACTTGTTACATAGAAATATTGGGTTCTAGAGCAATATACGACGAATTTCATAAAATTTTTGGATTTTTTAAAAAGCTTACCTCAAAAAAAAACACATTCAAGCAAAAGAATTGTTGGATGAACCATATTTTACCAAAACAAATTTGTTTATAGGTTGTAAAACTTCACTTAACTATTTTTATTTGCCCATGGGTTTAATAATTTAACACACAAACTATTTACCTCACAGTTTCTCAACAGATTACTATCAAATATAAAGTTTTTTTCCCAAAGATATATTGAAGAGACGGAAAGAATTTTTTTTTACATTTCATCGGTGTTAATAAAGTGCACAAACGATTCGTTATCGTTTCGACCGGAGGTCAGACAAGCTATTAAAATTTGTATTTTTTGAAAATTCGAGGGGTCGTATATTGCCAAAGACCCGAAATATTGTTAATAGACCTGGCAACACAGGTGACGCTTTCCATGTAAAAATAGCGGTAAGACTGGCCTCCGCGGCACATTGGCCTCCGCTAGACGGAGGCCAATTTGAAATTTACCTGAAAACTCATAATTGCCAATAAAATATTACAAGTAACAAGAAAATGGTGGAATTGCCGGAGCCCAATTTAGGCCAAATCTGTATAAAACTATACATCGTAGTACGGTGGGTCTACCGTTTGGTGGCTCTGTCGTCGGTCACCAATATACATGAGCAATCTAGATAGCGCCTAACCTGGCCTCCAGGAATCGTGGCAACATTGCCGATAAATTGAAGACAAATTAGAGTTACGTTAGTTATGGGAGGTTTTATATAAATTTTATTCGGCACTATACTTTGCCTTCTACTTATAATACTAATTTTAAAGTATCTATATGATTTACGAGTAAAATAATCATGTAATTAAAGGGATAAATTCATTAAAAATAGAGATTGGTAAATTTTCTAACAATTACTTTCTATTTATTTAGGTGAAAATACAATGCAAAGAATAATTTTATGAAATAAAAGTATGCTTAATTAAGATAATAATTTTTATTTGGAGGCATATTATACACAGAGTCTGCAGAAAAATATGTTATAAATAAAAATTTTGTTTGTTCCTATAATTTGTCAAATATTTTTTTGCAGGGAATAAGATATATGTTTGTAAGAATAGTTTTTTTGTTTAATTTACACTTTAAATAGTAAATTAATAAAAATTACTGTATTTTTTTTGTAAACTTGAATTTTAATATTTTGCCTGTCCCCGATGCAAATAAACCTAATCTCTATGTATAAAAGAAGAACCTGGCTGACTGACTGACTGACTGACCGAATGACATATCAACGCACAGCCCACACCGCTGCGTGTAGAAACTTGAAATTTTGCACAGAGGTTTCTTATATAACGTAGGCGTGCACTAAGGAATGGTTTTTCAAAATTCAACCCCTAAGGGGGTGAAATAGGGGTTCAAACTTTGTATGGAAAAAATATTATATGGTCCTATTAATTTGAAACTTTATAGAAGTACTCTAAAAAATAAATGTTTAAACACGTGTTTCGCAGTTTTTAATCAATCAACCCCTAGGGGCGTAAAATGGGGATTCAAAGTTTGTAAGGGAGTAAAATTGTTATACGGTTCTATTACCTTAAAACTACGCAAAATACTCTAAAAAATAAACACATCTTTTATAAAATTTTAGAAAATCTAATTTTGTGTAATAAATGTTAAGAAAATTAACGTGGGGGGGGGGTATAAATAAAAAGAAGCGGCTGGAAATTTCTCCAAGATAATAATGTGATTTTCGGGGTTATTGAGCTTGTCTAACGGTTGTTAAAAATATAACGGGAGGGGGGGTGATAAAAGGCTAAATGTTAGATGTATCATTTTTGGGGTTATTAAGGTCCGAAAATCTAATTTTGTCTAACAGATGGTAAAAAAATAGCGGAAAGCGGGGGATAAAAAGAGAACGATTGACAATTTCTTCCAAAAATATGCCATTTTCGGCGGTATTAAGGTCAGAGAATCTAATTTTGTGTAATAGTTGTTAAGAAAGTTAACGTGGGGGAGGGGGGTAATAAGAAGTGACTGGCAATTTTATCAAAAACGTTAACTTATGTGTAATTTTCGGTTTTATAGATGTCAAAAATCCAATTTTGTCTAACAGATGTTAAAAAAGTTATCGGGGAGTGGGGATAAAAGGGAACGACTGAAAATTTCTCCAAAAATGATAAATACAGTAAAACTTGTCTATAAGGGCCACCATAAAATTAAGAATAATTGGCCTTTATAGAAGGGTGGCCAGTATTGCCAGGTAACAGTTATTATTTGTACAAAAAAGTAAACATTTACTCAGAGGGGTTTCTAAAGCCTAATAACATTTACATATCGCAGTATAATTATAACTAAAATAAAAGTTCATTTGGAGATTTGTTTTTTATTTAATTAGGTGCATATTCACGTACATATAGCGAACAAACGTTTTTATAAAATATATACCTACCAAAAACATTATCTAAATCTAAGTACATATGTGCATAAGTGTTAATAGTATAGGTACATATATGTAGTTACAACATTTATTTTTGGATACAAGATGTATTGTATAACAAATTGAATTTTATGCATGTATTTTATGTGTTTTTGAGAATTTTTAAAATACATTTCAATTTTTGTTTGCTTTAGGTTTTTCAATTTTGTTTTAAAAACTTCAGCTTCGCATTTTAGTAAAGTTTAAGAGACATCTATTGCTAGTTCACCATTGTTATTACACAGTAAATAATTTTGAACATCTCTCTAAAAATATAATGTGAAGATAATCACCCTATAACCACTAATGCTATTTGAACCAGGTAAAAAATAATATTGTTGGGTGTTTCCACCCTTAAAGGTTGCAGAATGTAATCATAAAATAATAAAATACAAATTAGGCCAAAGAAATTCCGGCCAATATGAAAAGGTTGATTTACCTAGAAATAGGTTATAAAAATTGAGGTACGTCCGGCCGTGGCTGTTTTAAAGGGTGTCCATTATCTAAGGGTTTTTATTTACGGGATTTCCTATAAAGTAGATATTTGTTAGCTTGAAACTGGCCGATAACACAGGTGGCCGATATAAAAGGGTGTCCGTTAACACAAGTTTTACTGTATCAATTTTGGGATTATTGAGGTCATAAAATGTAATTTTGCTTAGTGTATGTTAATAAAATTAACGGGGGGGGGGAGGGATAAATTGGAGCAGCTGGAATTATTTTCCAAAATGTTAAACGTGTCATTTTTGGGATTATTGGGGTCATAAAATCTAATTTTATCTAACAGATTAACGGATAGTAAAACAAGTTAACGGGGGGGGGGGCGATTACCATTTTTTCCAAAAATGTAATCTTTGGGGAGATTAAGGTCAAAAAATATAATTTTGTGTTATAGATGTTAAGAAAAATTAATGGGGGGTGGGGGTCGATTGGCAATTATTTGTCCAACAATGTTAACCAGTGTAACATTTTCGGGGTTATTAGATCAGAAAAGCTAATTTTGTGTAACAGATGTTATAAAAATTAGCTGCGGGGCGGGGGTTTGGAATTTCGTCAAAAATGTTAACTGATATATGCAGAGATGTGAAATGACGGTCATTTATCATTCGTGACAAATGGCCGTCATGTGTCATTTAGAAAAAATACCCTTAATTTAAATTAGTCATAAAACTAAAAGTTTAAAAAATACATTATAGTTAAAAAATAATATTCTTACAAATCATCATGTTCTTCGGCGTCATGTTCAAATTCGTTACTTATTTCGTTTTTGTCTCGTTTTAGAATTAAGCCAAGAATATTCTAGAACGCGTGATGTCTTCATTTCTATGACGCTCGTGACTTTTTGTTGCTTAATTTTTACTCTTGCGTCGAAACATAAAATTTAAGGTTAGGTTAAATGACCTGATGGTCATTTATTAATGTGACGTGACGGTCATGACGTCATGACCGCACAAAATGACGCGGTCATATGACCGACTCACATCACTGCTGATATGTTATTTTTGGGGTTATTGAGGTCAAAAAAGCTAATATAACATGAGTATTACAAATTCAAAGAGAGGGAGATAAGATGAAGGGAGAGGGGAAGAATGGGTGCACTAAAAAGAAAAAAAAATATTTTATAAAAATGAACAAAATTATAAATACGTAAGAATATTATTTATTTGATGCTTTTCAGTGCTTTTCCTTTTGTGAATTTGGTTCATTTTGTGAAAAAATAGAAATATTTTTAGGAACAATAATTCATAAATACAATGTGGCAAAATCTAATATTAATTTCATTTCATTTACGGTCCAGTGGCGGCTCCTGGAATTTCAGATTGTCGTATCTCAGTTCCTACGCATAGGACCCACACCAAATTATAAGATGTTACTGTTGGGTACTCTACAATCATTTTCGTGAAAAAATATTTAATTTTAAAATTTGCGAAAAAAGTTAGTTTTTTGGGCCGCTTCAGCTGAGATCTGAGAAAGTTCTGAAGAAAATTTTACTCTCAGGTTTTTTTCATAAATTTAATCAGATTTTATCGGTAGAATTCAGATTTCATTGAATTACCTCTAATATCCTGATTAATTAGGTTTTAAAATTTTTACCCTAAAATATTTTGTCTAAGAAATAATTTAAAATGTCATTTCTTTAAGGAAAATTAGAATATTTTTACCAAATTTGGAATTTGTCGATAAAATTTGATATACTTTATGAAAAAATATGGTAAATAAAGTTTTCTTCAGAACTTTCTGAAATCTCAGGTGAAGCGGCCCAAAAAATTAACTTTTTTTCGCAAATTTTAAAACTAAATATTTTTTTTTACGAAAACATTTCTAGAGTACCCAATAGTGACATCCTATAATTTAGTGTAAGTCCCATGCGTAGGAAATGAGATACGACACATCTAAAATTTCAGGTGCCGCCACTGCATTTGCCTAACTTTTTCTATCAGTTCCCTGTGTCCGACCCCGATTTTGCGTCATGTTATATTGAAATTCCTCTAGATACGAGTATAACTAACCTAACCTAAACTAACCTAACTCATGTTTCATATCGTGACATCAAAACTACACTATTATCACCTATACCACGCGGACGAAGTCGCGGGAGAAAGCTAGTTATTTATAAGTGGAACGAAAAAGTAATCGATTTAAATCATTGGGAGTTATTCTTAGATGTTTAGCGCATGTAATAAACGCAGAAATTGGTATATAATATTGGCGGCTAAAAGTAGGATGTGTTATAAAAAATCAAAAAAATTAAGTTTTTACCCCCTAAATACGCTTCTGGATAACCCGTTCGAGACTCATTTCAAAGCATAATATCGCTCTATAAGATGGCGTTGAAAAATTTGGAAAAAAAAAATAGGAAAAAATACAAAGTGATTCAAATGTGCCGATGTCGAGGGCAAAAAACGTTTTAAAAAATCGAAATTTAATCGTCGATTGCTCCCTTCCTATAAAGAATGAAGAAACCAAAAATATGGATATTACGTATTCGACGAGCCTTTTCCGACTAGGTATATGGGATTTTGATTTGGATCCATTTTGACCCCGAAAAAAATTAAAAACCGTTACAAATTTGGGTCAAAAATCGAAATTTCCAGTTTTCCATAAAAGAAATTTCTAGCCGTTTTATGTATAGATAAGTATTTGAGATTTTAAAGTTTTACGTATAAATTCGTGTTTCTGTCAATCGTCGATTGCTCCCTTCCTATAAAGAATGAAGAAACCAAAAATATGGATATTACGTATTCGACGAGCCTTTTCCGACTAGGTATATGGGATTTTGATTTGGATCCATTTTGACCCCGAAAAAAATTAAAAACCGTTACAAATTTGGGTCAAAAATCGAAATTTCCAGTTTTCCATAAAAGAAATTTCTAGCCGTTTTATGTATAGATAAGTATTTGAGATTTTAAAGTTTTACGTATAAATTCGTGTTTCTGTCAGACGGTTCGTTTTCGAGTTATTAAGTACAAAAAAGGAGTCTGCAAACGGCATTTTTGACCGAAAAAAATTCAAAAAAATTACTTGACATTTTCCGATACTTCCCAGTTTAAATGGGGTTCGGAAGCTCCCGGACCTCTACAACCTTCGAAAATTTAAATTGATTTAATTTACTTTTGCGACCTGTAATCGATATGAAGCGAAATCGCTGAAATTTCGACTTTGACATTTAATAGCTACGAAACCGTACACCCTGTAAAACTGAATTTTTTATCGAAGCTACTTGCATTATCCCTCTATTAACTCAGAAGATTTGATTGCTCCCCCACCAACCGTTTTCGAGAAAAAAAATTGAAATGGTGAAAATGTTAAAAAGGGACGACATTTTTAGTCGCTAACGGCTCGGTTTATACACCGCCGACGTCGGCGGTCTATAACTATATGCGTAGACCGCCTATTCGCCCCCTAGGGGGCTCTAATGTCGGTAATATCATCATTGTATGCCTTGAAAATTTCGTGTTTCTATCACGCGCGGCCAGTGAAATTTTAAAGTTGTATATATATCTACTTATGGGACCCATGCCAAGTTCAGGTTTTTTTACTAGTGAGCCCACTACGAATGTTTTGGTAAAGAAAAAAATATTTTGTAATTTGCGACAAAAAGTTAAATTTTTGAATTGGCCCACCGGGAAAAAAATTAACACCCTCAGGTATTTTATTTTTTATTATTTTTTTAACACATACCTTATATATGACGGTAAAATATATATGACGGTAAAAATGGCATCCGCCCAAAAATAATACAACTTAGCGTCCACCCTATATACACGAATATACTCCCTGTATATTAGGGTTTCGTGCAAAGGTCAGGTTAGCCTCCGTACAACAGACGGTAAGGTGGGCATCCATCTGTATACTCTACATGATTATTCATAATTTGGCATACTTTGGCTTCTGTATATACCGTTTTTTGGTAAAATGGGATCCTTACAGTGTTGTCAGACTGTAAAAAGCAAAGCACAGAATTTATTTGAGATTAATGTAACTTTATTATATCTAAAGACCGACAGAACTGGTTATTATTAATGAAATTTGGTATACAGGTACGAGTAATATAGAAGATCAAAAAATAAAGGACATAGATTTTTTTAACTACTAATATTAAGTTATTCAAGAAGTATAAATTGCCCTTGAATTTTTGCAATAAATCACATTTCTAGTTATATTTCACAAATAAGAGTTGTCAACATAGGTGAGTCCAGGGGTCATGGGCGCCCGCAGGGGAGGGCCAGGGGGGCCGTGGCCGCCCCTGAGATTGTGGGATTGTCATATTTCGTACTTTTTGTTGGACGAATTGCCAGATATCTATTATTTTTATAATAAATATCTCTTTTTACGATAAAAGTTGTCTATTTTTCTAATGTTTGAACACCTTTATAAAGCCACGTACAAAAAATTCAATTAGAATTAGGAATATTATTTAAACCCAGTCTTAACTCAATGCAGCTGGTAGCCAAATTACGATGAATTTTCTGCGGGCTGCATGTTTATTTTATGAAGAAGTTTTTAACATGTTTTTTTAGTGTTCCGTGCTAAAATTAACAAAATGGAATCACTTCGGTGTCCGTCTGTCACAGGCGATTTTCTCTGAAACTATTCGCCGTAAAAATTTGAAATTTAGCACAGAGATAGAGTGTGGTGGCCCAATGATAGATACGAAGTATAAAAAGTTGAATTTTGATTCTAGGGGAGATTGGGAAATGAAAAGAAATTTCAAGGGCATCGTGTGGAGTGTCAAATAAAAGCTTCTTGAAGCACGAATTGAACAATATAGATGATGTCTTTTTTTATGCTTTTTTTAACAATTTTCGGGCGAAACGCTTAAAAATTGCTGTCCCCCACCCTCATGACCAAAAGAATCGCTCAGAAAAAGCTGAAAAAATCATGAACATTAAGAATCAGGTGTAGATTGAGCTAAAATTATCAGGTTTGAAAAATTCTAGCGCGAACAATTGTTATAAACAATTAAATTGTTTATTTTCTTATAACAGCTGAACCATTGGTTCTAGAGAAAAAGTTTCTCGACAAAAAATATTTCTCACGATGTAAGGAACAACTTTTGTTGTTACACGTTGTTTAAAATTTTTAATTTGCTCCGTGCATACGCGATATGATATGGCGTTGGTGCCGTCGGCAGCGGGTAGCGCGGCAGCTGGGCGGAGATCGGGCGGCCAAGATTTGCTCGGGTTATGTGGGGGGCTGATGGCACGGAATACTAATTGTACAAGTATAACTTGCACTTGACCGAATTTTGTCTGTTTTTAATTATTAGTGTATTTGTATAAATCACTACAAATAAAATCTTTAAAAATACATAGGTATTATTTTTTTTTTATTTCGGTTAAAGTAATATAATATACAGGGTGTCTAAGAAGTCTTAGAATGGACAAATATGTTTTCTATTAGTAAATATAGAGGTATCAAATTTTAGGTGTACCTATCTTACTGGTTAATAAATCTACTTTTTAGTGTTTCGTGAAACGAAACACTTATGGAATCACTTCGGTGTCCGTCCGTCTGTCACAGGCGATTTTCTCTAAAACTATTCAACGTAAAAATCACAGAGATAGAGTGTGGTGGCCCAATCATAATGAAGTATAAAAAGTTAAATTTTGATTCTGGGGGTTAATTTCAGTGCGTAAGTGGGGCATGGGAAATCATTTTTTTTAAGGGCGTCATGTAGGGTATCAAATGACAGTTTATTAAAGCACGAATTCAACAGTAGGTATATACGATGAATTTTTTATGCATTTTTTTAAAGATTTTTTTCTTAAAAAAACACTTAAAAATCGCTGTCTCTCACCCATATTACCAGAACGACCAAAACTCTGAAAAAAATCATGAACATTAAGAATTAGGTGTAGATTGAACGCAAGTTATCTGCATTGAAAAATTGTAACGCGATCAATTGTTATAAACAATTTAATTGTTTATTTTCTTATAACTCTGCTAAACCATTGGTTTTAGAGAAAAAGTTTATTAACAAAAAATATTTCTCTTGATGTAAGAAACAACTTTTGTTCTTACAAATTTTTGAAAATTTTTAAATTGACTCACCTGGGAAAAAAATTAACTATTTTCTCTAAACAAATTTTACATTATTTTGTCAACAATTCTTAAATTTAAAGAGAAAAAAAAGTGTTAGTAGAAAGTAATAGTCGTTTGATTTTTTTTTAAATTATATTTTAGGTATAAAAAAATTCAAATGACTATGTCCAACCTTCTACTAACACATTTTTTTTCCTTAAATTTAAGAATTTTTGACAAATTTCACATCTTTTTGTCAAAAATTCTTAGATTTAAGGAAAAAAAATGTGTTAGTAGAAAGTTGGACATAGTCATTTGAATTTGTTTAAAACTAAAATATAATTTTAAAAAAAATCAAACGACTATAACTTTCTACTAACACTTTTTGTTCTCTTTAAATTTAAGAATTGTTGACAAAATAATGTAAAATTTGTTTAGAGAAAATAATAAATAAAATACCTAAGCGAGTTAATTATTTTCCCAGGTGAGTCAATTTAAAAATTTTGAAAATTTTGTAAGAACAAAAGTTGTTTCTTACATCAAGAGAAATATTTTTTGTTAATAAACTTTTTCTCTAAAACCAAAGAAAATAATACTACGCACTCTAAAACCAATGGTTTAGCAGAGTTATAAGAAAATAAACAATTAAATTGTTTATAACAATTGATCGCGTTACAATTTTTCAATGCAGATAACTTGCGTTCAATCTACACCTAATTCTTAATGTTCATGATTTTTTTCAGAGTTTTCAGTGTGGTCATTCTGGTAATATGGGTGAGGGACTGCGATTTTTAAGTGTTTTTACCAAAAAAAATCTTTAAAAAAAATGCATAAAAAATTCATCGTATATACCTACTGTTGAATTCGTGCTTTAATAAACTGTCATTTGATACCCTACATGACGCCCTTAAAAAAAATGATTTCCCATGCCCCACTTACGCACTGAAATTAACCCCCAGAATCAAAATTTAACTTTTTATACTTCATTATGATTGGGCCACCACACTCTATCTCTGTGATTTTTACGTTGAATAGTTTTAGAGAAAATCGCCTGTGACAGACGGACGGACACCGAAGTGATTCCATAAGTGTTCCGTTTCACGAAACACTAAAAAGTAGATTTATTAACCAGTAAGATAGGTACACCTAAAATTTGATACCTCTATATTTACTAATAGAAAACATATTTGTCCATTCTAAGACTTCTTAGACACCCTGTATATTATATTACTTTAACCGAAATAAAAAAAAATAATACCTATGTATTTTTAAAGATTGTATTTGTAGTGATTTATACAAATACACTAATAATTAAAAACAGACAAAATTCGGTCAAGTGCAAGTTATACTTGCACAATTAGTATTCCGTGCCATCAGCCCCCACATAACCTTGTGACCACCCTTACTTCTCTTAGCACGCCACGAGGATAATTATATAGAGAGGTATCTCGCTAGTTCTAGGTTGCAAGATTTACGGACGCTTATGTACTGTATGGATGCCGCCAGCCTTTAAACAGTGGAGAAGGGCCAGGTTCATAAAAAGATTTATAGAGGGCGCCACATGATTTTATTTAATCCACCAGTACTAACCTACCTACCTATCAACCAAAACTATGAAAATGAGAATTTCTTCCTCGTAACTTCCCAACGGAAACTATGCAGTAGCGAGGGACGCTCCCTCAGCTAAGCCACCTAGACTGATCGTCCTACAATAATTGTTTTTCCTATATTTTTTTCTTTTTGACACCCAAAAAGGAGTCCGGGTAATAAGAAGCGTTTTTCTTTGAAAATATGAAGTATATTAAAAAAAAATTATTATCCAGATTCTAGGAGACAACCTAGAGATTAATTTGATTTAAGTAGTGAATTGAAAAATATAAAGCTTGTCACTTACTAAGATTTTAGGTAACAACCTAAAGATTAATTTAATTTGAATTAGTGAATTGATAAACATAGAGCTTATCATTTACTCAGATTTTAGGTAACAACCTATAGATTAATTTAGTGATTACTAATACTGTCTACTTATAGTAATGGTCCGTAGACGTATATTTCGCTTTTGGTTTATTTTACCGAACCAAAATTAAATGAAGAAAGCAATACAATAACACTTAAACTACACATCATAAACCGTAAAATATAGCACACTCGTGAAAGTATACTTCGGTACCCAAACGGAAATATTTACACGATACTAAAGCGACATAGAGTTATCAGGCGCAATAAATCACCGTCCGCAGCTTACGTAAGCGTAGTGGAGGGGGAGAGAATTTTCTTTATTAACGCATGGCCTTTAAAATTTGGTGAACCGAGTTAATGTTTGAGAATAGATCACCTTCACGCTAGGCTATTTACAGAACTCAGGTTTTGTTAATTATTATCATTATTATCTTTGTTTTATGAATATAACATGGTATGAAAGAGAACCAATTTTGGTTTTATGAATATAAAAAGGTATACTAGTGAACCAATTTTTGCCTTATAAATATAAAAAGATATAAAAGAGAACAATGGCCGTCGTTGGTAGTTAATCCCCTCAAACGCGCAGGACAGTGTAGAGATCGGAATTTTAGCCCAGGATTACCACCCTGAAATATTAAAAAAAAAAAATAAATGGAACGGACTTACTCCATCACTCCAATTCACACCTCATTAGATTGGTTGAGGGCTCCTAGGATCAATCGTTGATCTCGCCGTGATGACTTCCAACCAACAAAGAAAATCACCGGTACCAGAAAATCCCTTAAAAGAACAAAATACCCAATAAATTCCATGAAATTCCATAGGGAGGAAATATTTACAGTGCTAAACTAATGGACAAATACACTTAGAAAACCTACCTGTGGACTATCTCGCGGTCTGCAAAATCACGCCGGTTTGGTGTAAAATGGCGGCTCTCAGTTAAGACGAATATTTCTCCCGAACATAACGGTTGTGTTTTCTCATACGACACTAAACTTCAGGTTGGCTTGAACCAATTTCAACACAACCCCCCAACTATAAGAAAACACTGGTAAAACTAGAACTTTAACTCCCACAACCAAAGTGGATTACTAGAAAATCGTTTTGTCTTAGCTTTACAATCGTCTTATTTGAAAAGAACTTCTCAGATCTCCACGAGGAACCAAAACCCTACCGGTAAGAAATTTGTCGAGAAAAATCTCGAAAATTTGCCAGAGAGCGTCCGTCAAGTAGAAGTCGTAACGTCAACGTTATATGATCAACTACACAAATTATTTAACCCTACTCTTTTAAAACCGATAACCTTACTGATACTATCAATGACTGATTGCCTACAACCACCGGTTGTAGTCAATTCAACCATTTATCCTATATTTAACATCCCTAAAATTAATCATCTAGAATTCTCCCACGTCAGCCCGTTATTCAGTGTGGTTGTTTGAGAACCCTATCTAGATGTAGCAGGTAATCTCGACAAAATCACATCTTCTCGGCACCCTTGCCGATTAGTGCAACTTTTCCCAACGATGCTGACGTCATCAGTCCATGTCCTGTTCGGACCTAAACAATAACCCACCTTACCAAAATATGCATAACCCAGAATTTTCAAGACAGCTAGGGAGGATTACAAAATAATCATCTATCCCGCATCTTTTCTTTCAAAACCCCGATATTCCCAAGTTAAAATGTCGGTCGCCACCCAGAGAACTACTTCCGACAATAAACCAGGAAACCTGGCAACCTGTGGTCTTCGCGCGCACATCGGCAAGCGCGACGTCTCGTACGGCGAAATGACAGTCACCTAGAAAATAACCACCTCAAAACACCGGTATCAACAATTTCAATGAAAGTTACAAAGTCTTGCAGGGTCTATCCAACTTAAGATAATAAAGCTTAGAGGATTATAAACTTCCAACATTAATTCAAGTGTAGACAGTGTTTGTGGCTCGAAAAATCAAAGGATGCTGCCAAATAAATGCTTAAAACCTATCAGTGGTCAGGTCAACAAAGTTTTACTTTGATATTTTTGGGGTTTTTCCAATACTTTTCGGGGAGTAAAGTTTAAAATACACGAGAATACCGTTGTCTAATTTGAGTTGCTCTTATGAGTTCCCTTAAAATAAGAACAAAACCCATTAGTAAAATTAGGTTGTTTATTTACAATAACATTGCCTTATCCCCTATTGTCATAAACGCTATTTATCCTTGTAACGACGAACCAGAACGTTACAAATTCCACCTTAACCTCCCTAAGAAAATTTCACAAATTTTCCTCCACACTACACTCACAACTTACTTATCCTATACTGTACAACTGTGTAGTATCTAACTACTGCCTTGAACATGTTACATGAACTATTACACATCAAATATAAATACAATCGAAAATTCGTAATAATTGACACCAATCTACCGAAAGCTTCCCAAACAAAGGGTTGCACTTGTAGCGCATAGGTTTAATTCAACTTAGATTTCAAACATGAATATTCAACAGGAGTGATAACTACGGGTGAGAAATTTCAATCGGAATACGCTTAATTCAACTTAGATTTCAAACATGAGTATTCAACAGGAGTGATAACTACGGGTGAGAAACTTCAATCGGAATAGGCTAGTCACAAACGGTACTGCAACTAGACCAATTAACGGAAGAAGCGTGTCTTCCCTTCGTGCGCGAGGATGACCCAACAACCACTATGTATCGATATCTACGCACGGTTTCAAACTCTTCGCGTGCCACACCTCGCAATTTTTCCCATTCAAATCCTGTAACTCATACGTCCATGGTGACAGTCTTTTCTTAACCACAAATGGACCAACAAATTTATCTGCCAATTTGGCCGAAAAAAATTTAGCCGCATCCGACAATACAAAGTTTTTCCTATTAACTCTAGTGCCAACATCATAGGTAACATCACGTCTGCGCAAATCATAAAAACGTTTATTGCGCATGGCCGCTCTTTCCAAATTCTTCCGAACAACCGCATGGAGCCTACCAAAAGCTTCTGCTCGGTTCCGCAGTAAATTATTCTCTCGTGGTAACGATTCCCATTCCTGTGAACCATCTCTCGGCAAACCCAAGTTATTCGGCATTTCGCGACCAAACACAATGAAGTAGGGACTATGCTTAGTCGATTCGTGAGTCTGTGTACGAATGGCACAAGCAAGTTTTAAAAGATGACGATCCCAATCACGGTGATTCTCCGTGATGTAACATCGAATCATGGTCCCCAGGGTCTTATTCACTCTTTCGGTGGGGTTAGCTTGAGGATGGTAATTAGCCGTAAATGATATCTGAATTCCGTACGAGGACATCAATCCTCTAAACTCCTTCCCCCGAAATTGTACGCCATTATCACAAATAATACGCTTTGGTTGCCCAAATATTAGAAGCCAATTGTCCTCAATGGCCCTGCAACAAAAACTGGTCGTCGAGTTTCGCAAAGGAACAGTCACGGTGAACTTACTAAAACTATCCATGATCACCATAATAAATTTGTACCCACGAGTAGACCGTGGTAAAGGTCCAATCAAATCACATGTAATTACTTCAAAAGGTCCAATAGCGACCTGGTGTGGTTGCTTAAGCCCAGCAGGTTTTCTCTGTTCTGGCTTATTTCTCAAACATACAGTGCACTTCTGTACATACCGGGTAATATCAGCTTTCATCTTAGGCCAATAGAATTTTCGACTTACTCTATGAAAAGTTTTTAGAACTCCCGGATGACCGGCACATGGGTCGTCATGACACTTACGTAAGATTTCAGCTCTCTCTGTTTTAGGTACCACCTGCTTCCAGTAATCACCATCGCTGGAAAGATCAGGAAATATACCAGTCTTACTATACTTATACAAAATCGAACCCACTACTCGCCAAGTTGAGAACTTTATCGGATTTTTGTTGACCTTACAGATCATACCACGATACCACTTATCCGTGACACTACAGGATTCATCTTTATTATTTTCCTGAAATTTATTATCAGATACCAAGGTATCCAAGTGAAGAAAATCTAAAGTGGGTACCGAACGAGATAACATATCCGGGACATGATGATCTGCGCCCTTCCTATGCACCACGTCAAAACTATACTGTTGCAATTTTACCGACCAACGAGCCAATCGTCCATTGGGCTCTTTCAAGCTAGACAACCATTTCAAACTCCAATGATCAGTGATGACCGTAAAATGTGGTCCCTCAAGGTAAGGACGTAATTTTTCGATGGCCCACACTACAGCCAAGCACTCACGTTCCGTAGTACAATACTGTCTCTCAGCCTTAGTCAATGACCTGCTCAAATAACACACCACCTTTTCACCGTCCAGATGCTGCTGGCTCAAAACTGCACCTATGCCAGAACCACTTGCATCCGTCTGCACGCAAAATGGCAGACTAAAATCAGGACACGACAAGACTGGAGCTGATACGAGATGCTCCGTAATCACACGAAAAGCCTCCTCCTGCCTCTCACTCCAGTGAAATTTTACCTTCTTCTTCGTTAATTCTGTCAACGGCGCAACTATGGAAGAAAAATTCGGTATAAACCGACGATACCATGAGGCAGTACCTACGACGCTTCGCACCTCAGACACCTTTTTAGGGGTAGGAATCTGCAAAATCACGTTCAGCTTCTCGGGGTCTACATGCAAACCATTCTTGTTAACCACGTAGCCCAAATACCGTAACTCAGTCCGACAGAATTGACAGTTTTCTTCATTCAATGTCCACCCCGCAGCAATAAGGCGTTTAAATACCTCGGACAACACCTCGACATGTTTTTCGAAAGTCTGGGTAACAATAATAACATCGTCCAAGTAAACGAACGAATAGGGTTCCAAGTCCATTCCCAACACTCTGTCTATAAGACGTTGCCACGTTGCCGGAGCATTGTGAAGACCGAAAGGCATCCTTTTAAATTGGTATAAGCCTCGGGATGGTACAGTAAATGCAGTTTTCTGCCTTGACTCCTCCTCTAAAGGAACTTGAAAATACGCCGACTTAATGTCCAAAGACGACAGATATCTAGCATCTCGTAGTTTATCTAAAATGTGCGACACATAGGGAAGAGGATATGCATCGCGAGTCGTAACTTTATTCAGTTTGCGGAAATCACAACAAAATCGCCAGCCTCCCTCTTTCTTAGGTACCATGACTATAGGGCTAGCCCATGGACTAGTCGAAGGCTCAATGATGCCTTTATTCAACATATCTTTGAGTTCAGCGTCAATATGCTGCATTATCGCTGGTGAAACAGGGTAATACCTCTGCTTTATTGGCTCAGAATCAGTGATAATTCTGTGTTCCACTAAGGTGGTACACCCCAATGAATTGCCCATTCTGTTAAAGCCATCCTCGACCAGTTTGTCCAAAACTACTGCCTCCTGAGGGGTTAAAGAACTACGCGACTTTAAAACCTCAACCACAGCTATATTAACAATGTCACCATCTGAAAATTGCCATTCTCCCGAACGCAAGTTCGGAACAATTCCCATTCTACGCCAAAAATCAATTCCTAAAATTAAAGTATGGGGCAGATCAGGAACAACTAAAATATCAACAAGTTTCTCCCTATTTCTTAATCGAATAGGAACATGCAAAACACCCAACCAATCACACTTCTGTCCATTCGCCACAGTTACCTGTAAGGAACTCTTTTCCAAAGAAATTAAACCAATACTCTTCAATAGATCCCATCCTTTACCTCCCAGTAAAGTACTGTTGGTACCGGAATCTAAAAGACCTAAAATATTCACACCAAAAATAAAAACATTTACATATGGCCTCTCATCACCATAGGCATGTGACAGGACAAAATCTAAAACACGACGATACGAAACACTCTCACTATCGGCCACGTTAGGCGCACTAGGCAACAGTTGGCCGCTTCCTATTGCCTTGCAGCTCCGTTTCCCTGCAATTTATTACATTTGGGACCGGTACGAACAGTCACCTCAGCATATCCACATCGATAACAATAACGTTTTTGGGGCTCGGTACAACCAGAAGCATAATGACCGCTGCCATTACAGTTCCAACACCTCCGATTAGACGGACAAGGCTTCCCTGATGCCATCAATATCTGCGGTGCGGACTTTCGATTAGGTAGCTTCCCATAGGAAGTTTCTGGTCTATCCCCTGCTGCGTTCGTGCCACTGGAACGGGATGTAGATGCTATACTCGACGTCTCCGCATACGCCAAATCAGGTTCTAAACATTTGCTTCTCCTAGTCGGCGGTACATACGATTCGACCAAAAGCCGTTTCGCGTCAAGTCTGCGGCACAACGTCAACAAATCCATTACCGACGTTATATCTTTAAAAGCTAGATGAGGTTGATAATAAGGGGCTATATTATCTAATAAAATCTTTAATTTAGCCTCATTCGGAATTGGCTGCTGAAGACGGGAAAACAACCCATTCATCGCTGCAATATAGCTACCGATACTTTCATTTTCGCCTTGAGTACGATGCTTGATCTCCTCAAACAGTCTTTTGTCATAGTCCGGACCTTGAAATTCCTCTCGCATAGCCGTGACTAAGGAGTCCCAATCAGTCACCCAATCTTTGATCAGATTAAACCACTTTTTTGATTCTCCATCAAAGAGATCTCCAGCCTCTTCGAAAAACATTTGACGAGAAACATGTCTAGAACGCTTCAACTCATTCGCCCGTTCCAAAAAGTAACTAAAAGTTAAGCCCTTGTCAGACTTATCACCAGTAAATTTCAGTCCCCAATCGCGTAATGGGACAGGTTTTATCCTATTCCTACTAGCATTCGCATTATCATCGTCAGAATCTGACTCACTACTGCTCGATGAGGAAGGGTTTGAGAGTGCAGTACTATTCATAACATCTAAATTAAGCAACGTCACATTTTTATTCTTCTTGTCAGTTTTTATGCTAGACATATAAGTATCATAGGCTAATAAAAGCTTAAAACGCAGTTTGGATTTTGCCTCTTTTTCTGGATCGTCCTTAGGGACCGCATTCCTTAATCTTCCCAGAGCATACGCGAGTTTCGAAGAAATCTTTTTGCTAGTTCTTTGATCGATACCATCAAAGTGATCCGTCAGATCCTCTAACTCAACCAGGGCATCGTTCAATGCCGCCAAATCAGCTGCGAAAGTGTATGGATATGTGGGCTTCTTCTCTGCAAGAGCGGACTTATCTAGCCTCAAGGACTTCCTCAAGACTTTACGCAAATCCTCGATACTCGTATTGTCTGGGTGTGTAACACCTCTAACAGTTAGCTCATATAAAATTTCTGACTTTGAGAGTCTATTTACCTCCAGTTTCAAATTTTCCGCCATAATTTTTGTTTTGAAGAAACTAGTGTATATATACAAAAAAAAATATCCGTTAATGCTTCACGCGAATTTTTCTACAAAGCTACTTTACAATCTAAAATCAATATTCCTAGTTACCTAAATCAGTACCAAAAAAAAAAGGAAATTTTCACAAGGAATATCCCCCAGATTAATCCGTTATAAAAACTTAAACCGTCAAGGGTCAGTTTCCCTACTCCGGTTCCTATTTGGTGTCCCCCAAAGCAACAAAAAGGGGCCCCACGTTGGGCGCCAAATTTCTGTGACCACCCTTACTTCTCTTAGCACGCCACGAGGATAATTATATAGAGAGGTATCTCGCTAGTTCTAGGTTGCAAGATTTACGGACGCTTATGTACTGTATGGATGCCGCCAGCCTTTAAACAGTGGAGAAGGGCCAGGTTCATAAAAAGATTTATAGAGGGCGCCACATGATTTTATTTAATCCACCAGTACTAACCTACCTACCTATCAACCAAAACCATGAAAATGATAATTTCTTCCTCGTAACTTCCCAACGGAAACTATGCAGTAGCGAGGGACGCTCCCTCAGCTAAGCCACCTAGACTGATCGTCCTACAATAATTGTTTTTCCTATATTTTTTTCTTTTTGACACCCAAAAAGGAGTCCGGGTAATAAGAAGCGTTTTTCTTTGAAAATATGAAGTATATTAAAAAAAAATAATGATCCAGATTCTAGGAGACAACCTAGAGATTAATTTGATTTAAGTAGTGAATTGAAAAATATAAAGCTTGTCACTTACTAAGATTTTAGGTAACAACTTAAAGATTAATTTAATTTGAATTAGTGAATTGATAAACATAGAGCTTATCATTTACTCAGATTTTAGGTAACAACCTATAGATTAATTTAGTGATTACTAATACTGTCTACTTATAGTAATGGTCCGTAGACGTATATTTCGCTTTTGGTTTATTTTACCGAACCAAAATTAAATGAAGAAAGCAATACAATAACACTTAAACTACACATCATAAACCGTAAAATATAGCACACTCGTGAAAGTATACTTCGGTACCCAAACGGAAATATTTACACGATACTAAAGCGACATAGAGTTATCAGGCGCAATAAATCACCGTCCGCAGCTTACGTAAGCGTAGTGGAGGGGGAGAGAATTTTCTTTATTAACGCATGGCCTTTAAAATTTGGTGAACCGAGTTAATGTTTGAGAATAGATCACCTTCACGCTAGGCTATTTACAGAACTCAGGTTTTGTTAATTATTATCATTATTATCTTTGTTTTATGAATATAACATGGTATGAAAGAGAACCAATTTTGGTTTTATGAATATAAAAAGGTATACTAGTGAACCAATTTTTGCCTTATAAATATAAAAAGATATAAAAGAGAACAATGGCCGTCGTTGGTAGTTAATCCCCTCAAACGCGCAGGACAGTGTAGAGATCGGAATTTTAGCCCAGGATTACCACCCTGAAATATTAAAAAAAAAAATAAATGGAACGGACTTACTCCATCACTCCAATTCACACCTCATTAGATTGGTTGAGGGCTCCTAGGATCAATCGTTGATCTCGCCGTGATGACTTCCAACCAACAAAGAAAATCACCGGTACCAGAAAATCCCTTAAAAGAACAAAATACCCAATAAATTCCATGAAATTCCATAGGGAGGAAATATTTACAGTGCTAAACTAATGGACAAATACACTTAGAAAACCTACCTGTGGACTATCTCGCGGTCTGCAAAATCACGCCGGTTTGGTGTAAAATGGCGGCTCTCAGTTAAGACGAATATTTCTCCCGAACATAACGGTTGTGTTTTCTCATACGACACTAAACTTCAGGTTGGCTGGAACCAATTTCAACACAACCCCCCAACTATCAGAAAACACTGGTAAAACTAGAACTTTAACTCCCACAACCAAAGTGGATTACTAGAAAATCGTTTTGTCTTAGCTTTACAATCGTCTTATTTGAAAAAAACTTCTCAGATCTCCACGAGGAACCAAAACCCTACCGGTAAGAAATTTGTCGAGAAAAATCTCGAAAATTTGCAAGAGAGCGTCCGTCAAGTAGAAGTCGTAACGTCAACGTTATATGATCAGCTACACAAATTATTTAACCCTACTCTTTTAAAACCGATAACCTTACTGATACTATCAATGACTGATTGCCTACAACCACCGGTTGTAGTCAATTCAACCAGTTATCCTATATTTAACATCCCTAAAATTAATCATCTAGAATTCTCCCACGTCAACCCGTTATTCAGTGTGGTTGTTTGAGAACCCTACGGCGACATGACAGTAACCTAGAAAATGACCACCTCAAAACACCGGTATCAACAATTTCAATGAAAGTTACAAAGTCTTGCAGGGTCTATCCAACTTAAGATAATAAAGCTTAGCTTAACATTAATTCAAGTGTAGACAGTGTTTGTGGCTCGAAAAATCAAAGGATGCTGCCAAATAAATGCTTAAAACCTATCAGTGGTCAGGTCAACAAAGTTTTACTTTGATATTTTTGGGGTTTTTCCAATACTTTTCGGGGAGTAAAGTTTAAAATACAAGAGAATACCGTTGTCTAATTTGAGTTGCTCTTATGAGTTCCCTTAAAATAACAACAAAACCCATTAGTAAAATTAGGTTGTTTATTTACAATAACATTGCCTTACCCCCTATTGTCTTAAACGCTATTTATCCTTGTAACGACGAACCAGAACGTTACAACCTGAGCAAATCTTGGCCGCCCGATCTCCGCCCAACTGCCGCGCTACCCGCTGCCAACGGCACCAATGCCATATCATATCGCGTATGCACGGAGCTAAGTGGGGGAGCGTGTCGAGTTAGCCAAATTCAAAATTTTAAACAACGTGTAACAACAAAAGTTGTTCCTTACATCGTGAGAAATATTTTTTGTCGAGAAACTTTTTCTCTAGAACCAATGGTTCAGCTGTTATAAGAAAATAAACAATTTAATTGTTTCTAACCATTGTTCGCGCTAGAATTTTTCAAACCTGATAATTTTAGCTCAATCTACACCTGATTCTTAATGTTCATGATTTTTTCAGCTTTTTCTGACCGATTCTTTTGGTCATGAGGGTGGGGGACAGCAATTTTTAAGCGTTTCGCCCGAAAATTGTTAAAAAAAGCATAAAAAAAGACATCATCTATATTGTTCAATTCGTGCTTCAAGCATCTTTTATTTGACACTACACACGATGCCCTTGAAATTTCTTTTCATTTCCCAATCTCCCCTAGAATCAAAATTCAACTTTTTATACTTCGTATCTATCATTGGGCCACCACACTCTATCTCCGTGCTAAATTTCAAATTTTTACGGCGAATAGTTTCAGAGAAAATCGCCTGTGACAGACGGACACCGAAGTGATTCCATTTTGTTAATTTTAGCACGGAACACTAAAAAAACATGTTAAAAACTTCTTCATAAGATAAACATGCAGCCCGCAGAAAATTCATCGTAATTTGGCTACCAAGACTGGGTTTAAATAATATTCCTAATTCTAATTGAATTTTTTGTACGTGGCTTTATAAAGGTGTTCAAACATTAGAAAAATAGACAACTCTTATCGTAAAAAGAGATATTTATTATAAAAATAATAGATATCTGGCAATTCGTCCAACAAAAAGTACGAAATATGACAATCCCACAATCTCAGGGGCGGCCACGGCCCCCCTGGCCCTCCCCTGCGGGTGCCCATGACCCCTGGACTCACCTATGTTTACAACTCTTATTTGTGAAATATAACTAGAAATGTGATTTATTGCGAAAATTCAAGGGCAATTTATACTTCTTGAATAACTTAATATTAGTAGTTAAAAAATCTATGTCCTTTATTTTTTGATCTTCTATATTACTCGTACCTGTATACCAAATTTCATTAATAATAAAAAGTTCTGTCGCTCTTCAGATATAATAAAGTTACATTAATCTAAAATAAATTCTGTGCTTTGCTTTTTACAGTCTGACAAAACTGTAAGGATCCCATTTTACCAAAAAACGGTATATACAGAAGCTAAGGTATGCCAAATTATGAATAATCATGTAGAGTATACAGATGGATGCCCACCTTGCCGTCTGTTGTACGGAGGCTAACCTGACCTTTGCACGAAACCCTAATATACAGGGAGTATATTCGTGTATATAGGGTGGACGCTAAGTTGTATTATTTTTGGGCGGATGCCATTTTTACCGTCATATATATTTTACCGTCATATATAAGGTAAAGAAATAACGACAGGAAAATTTATAAAAGAGTGAAGAAAATATCGGGGAAGTTGTCTGTAAGGTAGTGCTAGACACGTGTTTCGTGCTTATTAGCACTCATCAGTAGCACATAACCAAGTTCTTAGATGGGAAACTTGGAAGTTGAAAAAAAAACACAAAGAGTTCACAGACCAGCGACCTGCTAGCACATTTGCGGTTTTATGCCAGGAGACCCAGGGTTTTCCGGGCAACAACCAACATCAATCACCACGGAGGCTGCAAATAGCACCTGCGTGAAACCTCTAACCCCAAGGAATAAGACAAGGTAAAGAAATAACGACAGGAAAATTTATAAAAAAAGTGAAGAAAATATCGGGGAAGCACGAAACACGTGTCTAGCACTACCTTACAGACAGCTTCCCCGATATTTTCTTCACTTTTTTATAAATTTTAATGTCGTTATTTTTTTACCTTGTCTTATTCCTTGGGGTTAGAGGTTTCACGCAGGTGCTATTTGCAGCCTCCGAGGTGATTGATGTTGGTTGTTGCCCGGAAAACCCTGGGTCTCCTGACGTAAAACCGCAAATGTGCTAGCAGGTCCCTGGTCTGTGAACTCTTTGTGTTTTTTTTCAACTTCCAAGTTTCCCACCTAAGAACTTGGTTATGTGCTACTGATGAGTGCTAATAAGCACGAAACACGTATCTAGCACTACCTTATAGACAGCTTCCCCGATATTTTCTTCACTTTTTTTATAAATTTTCCTGTCGTTATTTCTTTACCTTGTCTTATTCCTTGGAGTTAGAGGTTTCATGCAGGTGCTATTTGCAGCCTCCGCGGTAATTGATGTTGGTTGTTGCCCGGAAAACCCTGGGTCTCCTGACATAAAACCGCAAATATGCTAGCAGGTCCCTGATCTGTGAACTCTTTGTGTTTTTTTTCAACTTCCAAGTTTCCCATCTAAGAACTTGGTTATGTGCTACTGATGAGTGCTAACAAGCACGAAACACGTGTCTAGCACTACCTTACAGACAGCTTCCCCGATATTTTCTTCATTTTTTTATAAATGTTCTTGTCGTTATTTCTTTACCTTGTCTTATTCCTTGGGGTTAGAGGTTTCACGCAGGTGCTATTTGCAGCCTCCGTGGTGATTCATGTTGGTTGTTGCCCGGAAAACCATGGGTCTCCTGACATAAAACCGCAAATGTGCTAGCAGGTCCCTGGTCTGTGAACTCTTTGTGTTGTTTTTTCATCTTCCAAGTTTCCCATCTAAGAACTTGGTTATGTGCTACTGATGAGTGCTAATAAGCACGAAACACGTGTCTAGCACTACCTTACAGACAGCTTCCCCGATATTTGCTTCACTGTTATTTATATATATATATATATATATATATATATATATATATATATATATATATATATATATATATATATATATATATATATATATATATATACAGCGTCTACCAAGATTTGGTTACCAAATGGGAAACTTTTTTATTTTTGATTTTATGAGAAAAAGTTACTCTTGATAAACAGTTTTGCTTGTTGTAAAAGTAAGACTCGCATTGAAAAAAAAAGATATGTTATACAGGGCGTAATGAAAATCAAGAAAAATATTTTGAAAACTATTTATTTTAACTAACAGATCCTAAAAACAAATTTTAGGCCACAACAGAACCACCGATATTTTTAATGCACTTAATAAGATTTTGCTTAAACCGGCAAACAGCATGTCTTACATGATCGGCTGGGATTTCTTCACATGCTTCTCGTATCATATTTTTTAAACGAATAAGATTTTCAGGTCTGTATTTATAAACAATTTCCTTAATTCGTCCCCGAAAAAAGAAATCAAGAGGTGTGAGGTCGGGGGACCTAGGCGGCCAATACGCAAAATTATCATCTTGATTCGAAGTTCGCCCAATTCTGAAATTGAAGTTAAGCCAGGCTCTTACTTCTGCAGAGAAACGGTAAGGAGCACCATCTAACTAAATATTAAATCTTGCCTTACATGCAGGGGCAATTCATCAATAATATCAAAAAAGTCATTTTGCAAAAGAGTTAAAAATATTTGTCCGTTAATGTTATTATCGAAAAAAATTGGTCCTAAAATTTTGTTTTTCAAAACACCACACCCAACATTAACTTTCTGAGACACTTGACTCCGACATTCTACTACCCAGTAAGGATTAGTTATACTCCAAAACCCCGAATTTTATGATGAAAACATTCCGTTGGTGGTAAACGTCGCTTCGACGGAAAACAAAATTTGAAATTTGGATGATCTTCATAATACCCCATTATCCAGTGACAATTATCAAATCGTATATCCATGTCTCCAGGAAATGCGTGAATAAATTTTGGTTTCAAATATTTCTATTTGTTTTTCTTCAAAACAGTTTGGATACATTTAATTAAGTAACCCAATTCATGGGATCCTTGTTCAAAGCTTTTTTTGGGTTCCTCTGTAACATGAAGCAATATATCGAGCTCATCATCGTCAATGTCACTCTTACCTATTACCTATTATGAAACCAGCACCACATATAGGTATGATAATAAAAATAAGTTATTAGATTTAAAAAAAAACGCTTTTAAGTCATAAAAGAAGTATTATGATAGAAGTTTAATGAAACGTTTCATTAAAAAAGTATTTATTTGCATTTACAAATGACATTACTAGCGAAAATTCCATGCTATTTACCCTAACTACTCGATTTTCTTTATTTTCTTTACGCCCTGTATAACATATCGGTTTTTTTCAATGCCAGTCTTACTTTTACACCAAGCAAAACTTTTTATCAAGAATAACTTTTTCTCGTAAAATCAAAAATAAAAAAGTTTCCCATTTGGTAACCAAATCTGGGCAGACGCTATATATATATATATATATATATATATATATATATATATATATATATATATATATATATATATATATATATATATATATAGTAGAAAAATGGAAGATTTCTTGGCCTATAGGTAATATAATAAATGTAAATGCGAAGATTTACTTCTTCGCTAGTGCAGCGAAAAGGCCGTGAATGAAAAATAAAAATAATGAGGACTATCTTTGATTCTGGTCTGGGTGACCTCCTGCTATCGATTTCTGGGCCCTTACCCATCAGCGGGCAGGCTTACACCCAGGGTGGCTGAAGAACAGACCACGATTTGACCAGAATCAAAGAGAGTCCTTATATCCAAAATGTTCGGAAAGGATGGGTAAGATGTAGTGGCTCGCGCCAACTAGTTCACCCAGTGTTGCTCCAAAAATGTTTGGCTGCTAACACAATAATACTCGAAAGTATGTCGAATGTCGATTTTCTCGACGTCGACGGTACAAATGCACCATTGTACAACAATAGTAGAAAAATGGAAGATTTCTTGGCCTATAGGTAATATAATAAATGTAAATGCGAAGATTTACTTCTTCGCTAGTGCAGCGAAAAGGCCGTGAATGAAAAATAAAAATAATGAGGACTATCTTTGATTCTGGTCTGGGTGACCTCCTGCTATCGATTTCTGGGCCCTTACCCATCAGCGGGCAGGCTTACACCCAGGGTTAGCAGGAGGTCACCCAGACCAGAATCAAAGATAGTCCTCATTATTTTTATTTTTCATTCACGGCCTTTTCGCTGCACTAGCGAAGAAGTAAATCTTCGCATTTACATTTATTATATTACCTATAGGCCAAGAAATCTTCCATTTTTCTACTATTGTTGTACAATGGTGCATTTGTACCGTCGACGTCGAGAAAATCGACATTCGACATACTTTCGAGTATTATTGTGTTAGCAGCCAAACATTTTTGGAGCAACACTGGGTGAACTAGTTGGCGCGAGCCACTACATCTTACCCATCCTTTCCGAACATTTTGGATATAAGGACTCTCTTTGATTCTGGTCAAATCGTGGTCTGTTCTTCAGCCACCCTGGGTGTAAGCCTGCCCGCTGATGGGTAAGGGCCCAGAAATCGATAGCAGGAGGTCACCCAGACCAGAATCAAAGATAGTCCTCATTATTTTTATTTTTCATTCACGGCCTTTTCGCTGCACTAGCGAAGAAGTAAATCTTCGCATTTACATTTATTATATATATATATATATATATATATATATATATATATATATATATATATATATATATATATATATATATATAGTTTTTGTTAATTTTGTGTGTGCAGTCTGTATAAACAAAAAGTGTTTTTTTTTCTGCTTAATCCTCAATATATTTCGCCATAGTTTTATGACTTCCTCAGGAGGATGATAGCTAAAATAAGACAGTGTTGACTAAAATAATTTATGTTAATTGTTATAGTTTTCCTTACCAGGTAAATTCAAATAAAGCTAGCAATTACACAACTTTGCGTCTTAGATGTTAATGCAGCGATTTATATCGTTTAAATGACAGATGAGAATTATGGTATTTAAATTATTCAGGAAAAAAATATCTTTTTTAGTGCAATAATCACAACACATAAAACCTACATTTTGCCAGTCTATACAGAGATTTTCCTCTTTAAGTTTGTGGAAAAAAATACACTTTAAATTAATCAAGGAGACCACAGTAAATTACACTAAGTTGGTCTATGTCAGATCTAGAGTTAATTGACTTCCCATCCCGTTAGTGTGTACCATTTCCAAGAATATGCGTTTTCGATAATTAGCCTCGCGTTCCAAAATTGATGTATTCCCAAAATTAAACCCGTGAATAAAATTTTGAAAATGGGTCGCAGTAGTTGATTATTAGGCACACCATCCCAAATCCACCCACTCCCTACCAAATCCCCCCACCCCCTACCAAATCCCCCACTCTTCACCCTACCAAATCCCCCCACTCCCTACCAAATCCCCCCACTCCCTACCAAATCCCCCACTCCCTACCAAATCCCCCCACTCTTCACCCCACCAAATCCCCCCACACTCCCTACCAAATCCTACCACTCTTATATCAAATCCAGCTCCAAAGGAGCTTTCAAAGGAGCTTTCAAAACCATTCCTCCACCCACTCTTCTCCCTACCAAATCCACCCACCCTTCACACTACCTTATATAAATTCCTTAAAGCTATAATAAAACAAAATTCACAACAATGTCTTTGGCAGTACCTATTGATTATTCATGGGACACAGACCATTGCGAAAGCTATAATCCACAAGAGTACATAAAAAAGAATTTAATTTTAAGAAAACCTCCACCTAATCTCTCCAAAAATGGAAAAAAGAAATTTCGAGAAGCCGAACGTCAAAGGATTCAAGAATTGGAAGCAAGAAACTATGTCTTGTCCAACAGCAAATGTAATGTTTAGTCATGTAATTGGAAAGAAAACCTTGCAAGATTTTACTACAGAAGAACTAAAAATGTTACCATTGGAATATCTAATTAATTATGCAGACCCTTTGGAGCTCTTGGATGTATGGGGAAAATTACCAATGTCTTATAAATCAAGTTTTAATCTTCAAATTAACTTACCATGTTTTTTTCATTACAATCGTCCTGACTGGAGCACACACTTCGATGGACCTCCTACATCCCATAAAGCATGTTTCGTTTGCAATAGAAACATAAAGTAGACTAATGTAAATAAACATTTACTTGTATTTTAATAAATTTTTTATAAATGTCAAACAAATTTCATTGGATTCATTGATTCACTTTTACAGCGTCCCACCTCTCTTTTAAACACACAATCCTCTCTCCACAGCACCCCACTCTTCACCCTACCACTTCCCCCCACTCCTTTCCCCATCCATATTTAAAGCAATACCGAATGATTCCTTGTTAGTTATGTATCCTCCGTGGTTTCGAATTACTACATATAACTTTAGTGTTTTATCAAGGTGTCGTTGTTTAGTTTGCAAAAACCTAATTGTTAAGAGTAATAGTGCTTGTATACAGTATTGTGCAAAGTGTCGTGAGCTGAGACCAGTTAAAATATCCCAAGAATGTGTTGACTTTTATAAAAGAATAAGAAAATGTTAAAACCTCAATAGAAAATAAAAGTGTTGGAACTCCAATATCATCTTATTAAAGTAAAATACAGACTTTTTCAGAAAAATTATGGTAGTGAAATACTAACATTGTATGATGAAGCTATTATTTTATGTGATAATCTACTTAAGGAATCTATAACAGTTAAACATTTTAATGATCATTTGATGATAATAAATTTGGGATTAGATTCACATGAATCCTATAATGTAATGAGAAGATTGATTGCTGAAGAATAAAATCCATTGCAACGTTAAATTCATTCAGTTCGTCTTCTCTGTTCATAATCATGTTTTCGTGCAGTGATTGCAACAAAACTTTTACTCAGAAATCAAATGTTTATAGACATCAAAGAGACCAGATAATGATCAGGGTTCATATACTTTAAATACATTTAAACATGAACCTTATGCTTTTTGCTATTTTATTAAGTGCTCATATAATGATTCTTTCTCAGTATTAGATTCATATTTTGGTTTAGATGCAGCTGATGAATTTTGTAAACGAATTGAAGGTCATGTACAGAGAATTATAATGAACATCTTAAACCTGTACTGAAAATGCTTCCTTTATCAGATGAAGAAGAGCTGGCTTATAAAAATAGCACAATTTGTCATATATGTAACGGAAAACTTGAAGAAAATGAAAAAGTAAGGGATCATGATCATTTAACTGGTAAATTTCGAAATGCAGCTCACAGTATTTGCAACTTAAACTTTCAAATTCCAAATTTTATACCCATCTTTTTTCATAATTTAACTGGTTATGATAGTCATTTATTTGTTAAACAACTGTGTTGTGAAGAAGATAATATTGATGTACTTGCACAAACCAAAGAAAAACATATTTCATTTTCAAAATCCATATTAGTTGACAAAGTAAAAGATAAAGACAATAAAGAAAGAAATATATTTATTAAAATGAGATTTTTAGATTCATTCCGTTTCGTTGGTTATTCTTTGGAAAAGTTTGGTGAAAGCTTAGAACTAAATCAATGCATTGAAATTAAAAAACATTTTGGATATCCTGGCCAGTTTAATGAAATCCGAAAAAAAGGTGTTTATCCTTATTCTTATGTTGATTCTTTCGAAAAATTACAGGAAAATCAACTCCCAGCTATTGAACAGTTTTATGATAAACTTAAAGATGAATCTATGTGTCCATCGGATTACAATAGAGCAATTTGGAATTTATTTAATTGTCAAAATCTTATGGATTATACCAAAATTTATTTATTGTCAGATGTTCTCATATTAAGAGATTTTTTTGAAGCTTTTCGAAATGTTTCTTTAAATAACTTTAAGCTAGATCCTGCACAGTATTATACATTACCAGGTTTAAGGTGGGATTCAATGTTAAAAATGACTGATGTTAAATTAGAATTATTAACGGATATAGATATGATACATTTTTTTAAAAATAATATAAGAGGTGGTGTCTGTCATTGCAGGGTTCGAAAAGCTGAAGCTAATAATCCATTCTTGGAAAATTATGATCCAAGCAAACCAAATTCATTTATAATGTATTTGGATGCCACTAACTTGTATGGACATAGTATGAGGCAATGTCTCCCTGTAAGTGATTTTTCTTGGTTGAACGATGAAGAAACTGAAAAGCTTGATGTGATGTCTATATCTGATGATGCTGAATACGGGTATGTTTTGGAAGTAGATTTAAAGTATCCTCAACGTTTACATCAAGAACACAATGAACTCCCCTTTTTGGCTGAAAATATTTGCGCACCAGGTTCAAAACAAAAGAAATTAATATGCAATTTAAACCATAAAGAAAAATATGTTATTCATTACCGAAATCTGAAACAGGTGCTTAAAAACGGATTAAAATTAACTAAAATTCATAGAGTTATTAAATTTAAACAAGCTGCATTTCTAAAACAATACATCGATTTAAATACCGAAATGAGGAACACATCTAAAAATAAGTTGGAAAAGGATACTTATAAATTATTTAATAATGCCATTTATGGGAAATCTTTAGAAAACATTGACAAGCGAGTTGACATTAGATTAATCACACACTGGGAGAACATTGGTAAAAAGCAAGGTGCGCAGACATTGATTGCTAAACCCAATTTTAAAAATCGATTAGTTTTTAATGAAAACTTGGTCGCCATACAAATGGAAAGAGTAAAGATAACTTACAACAAACCGGTTTATCTTGGCTTCACAGTCTTGGAATTATCAAAAACCGTTTTATATGATTTTTATTATGACTATATTAAGAGCAAGTATGGAGACGAAGCAATTTTGTTATACACGGATGCAGATAGTTTAATTTTAAACGTAAAAACAGAAAACTTTTATAAAGATATGCAAGACAATTTAGAGAAATTTGATACTTCTAATTATAGTGAAAATAATATACATAATATAACTAGGAACAATTCTGTATTAGGGCGAATGAAAGATGAGTTTGCGGGGAAACCAATTTCAAGTTTTTATGGGACGGGGGCTAAAGCCTGCTGTGTTAATTTAGAGAATAAATCTGAAAAAAAGGCGAAAGGAGTAAACAAATATGTTATAGAAAATTCCATTACTGAACAAGATTATAAAGACGTAGTTGAAAATTCGGAAACCAAATTTAGAAAAATGAATATATTTCATTCCATTTTACATGACATGTTTACACAATTAAAAAATAAGGTTGCTTTGTCTCCAAAAGATGATAAACGCTATATAATTAGAGATTCTTTTAGAACTTTAGCTTGGGGACACAAACATATAAGTATTTTGGAAGAGAAATCCAAGACTGATGATGAGATGGTTAATAATGTAATTGATATTCTAAAAGATTTAGTGCATGACGAATATAAAACATAAGAACCCTGGAAAAATATTTTATTTTGAAAATGGCTCTGCTACCAGTAGGAGTTCTAGTTCTATCAGCATTCGTTAACAATACTTTGTTCATACAAGTTGATCCTAATGTTCGGGAAGCATTTATTTGTCTATCTGTTAATAATGTAAATAATGATAGTTGGCCTTCAACATGGAGAAGAATGAATATAAATAATGGTTTATTTACCTACAAAATAGATGATAATATTATAAATAATTCTACCGTTGTACAGTATAAGTTAAGATTATATTATGTCAATAAAACTTCAATAGTGACACAGGAATGGAATGAATTATATAGAAAATTTCATGTAGGAGAATGTAATTCAAATGTGTGTATAGTATTATTCAGTATATTGTTAGTAGTGTTTATATGTTCAATAGGATATATATTATTCAAAGTATATTTGTATTATAAATAAAATTCTCAATAAAAACATATTTATAATAAAGGTTTTTTATTCATAACAATGTCTATAATTATATAACAATTTTACGTTTGCTAATGCACAATGCCATGGATTCACATTTTTGTGAAAATAACATTCTGGAATTTTCTTAAATCTACTTAATTTTGGTTCTTGACCAATGGGAATAGCGTATATGAAATCTTCATCCAAAAACTTTTTTAAGTAGTTTATTTTTTCATTCCCTTTCACGTAAATTTTGGGCGATTGATAAATTTCTAACACATGCTTTAAAATATCAATTTCATTAAGTTCTATATTTCCAAATTCCCATTTTAGTCCATGATACTCTTCGGCCCATTTAACCATTTTGATATCAGGAGCAGATAACATATTTTTTTGAAATGGCGATTTAAACAGATAATTTGAGCAACGAATCCCATCATAAATCGCTAATTCTTTTGGAATGTATCCAAAGGAACAGTTGAACCTTTGAATGTCGATAAAAAGTTCTGTCTTACACTCATTCATGGTTAGTCGCTAAATGATGTTTAGATCTATAAGATTAGTGTTTAAATCCCCCCACCAATCTTACTATCCCCACTACCACGGTTGCTTATTTAAGCAATCACCCACAGTTCTACTGACATTATTTCAAGCAAACATCTGAAAATGTATCAACCAACAGGAAACCAACAAGAGTTTAGTAAGAAGCGCAATGCAGCTCTCATCAATGAATCCATCTACTACATCAACAAATCCAAATCCAAATGGGTCAGCGTTGGATTTTCCTTGGAGAGAAAATATATTCCTGTTGTTAAACTCTGTGGATACAAATACAATCAAAATGTGATTTTTAATGGAGATCAATGGATTTCCTTCCTAAATAATCAAGGAATTATGTTGAGCTTTATTTATTCCAACAACACCGGGTGGCAACCCATGAAGGGAAATGGTTATGAGATTCAATTTGTGTTTATTGGGGATGCAAGAATAATTAAGATTACACAAGATGGTGGTAATGAAGTTTTCCTAGCTGGTGATACCATAAATGAATTAGCGAACTTGACAAATTTAATCAAATATCGTTTTGATATCTTAAAAAAACAGGAATTTTCCAAATATTATAATATTTCGGTTAGTGGAATCTCTATGAAAAATGGTGATTTGTTAAAAAATGTATATGAGGTTATTTCACCTATGGAAAATAGTTTAAATGTTTGCTGTGTTTTGGAATTATTAAACTTTTACTCAGATTGTGTTGTGGAGGATGTAGAAATATTTGCATGTAATGAATTTGTAAAAAGTTGTATTGAAAATAAAAATTCATAAATATATTTTCTTCTTTTATTCCTCCCACCTCCTATCCTAAATTAATATTTAAAGCTCTGTTCATAAATATATTTTTCTTTTTATTCCTCCCACCTCCTAAATTAGTATTTAAAGATCTGAACTTACTTTAAGTCTCACATACTCATACAAGATGTGGTTAGCATATACATCTCAACGAGTGGCATATAACCTAACAAGTGCTATAGAGAATCTATCATATGACTTTAGGAATTTAGAATTTGATGCTGCCCATGAAGCCGAGTATGGATTCGATCGATTTTGTTCCTATGAAGAGTGTATGGAATTGGCAAGAAAATACTGAAAAGCTGAAGAAGCCTGTAACATATATTTACATACTTCTGATATAAGAACTTTTCTGCAAACCATGAAGGAAATGGGATTTGAGGAGCATTTGGATGAAGTAAAGAAGTTTTTATCACCTGAAATTATTCAAGAAGTGTTTGAAACCTAATTTGTAACAAATAAAAAACTTTATTTCATTTATGTGTTTTATTCAATCATTAAATAATTATTATATAAATTGTATACATTAGTAAGTGCGCGTATACATGGTGATTTAGAATGATAAAAACAATTAGCTTCTTCTTCTTGTAACGATGGATTTTCATCAAGTTCTATGACTGGTTTTAATGAATATTTTCGAATGTATTCGGATATCTCTCTCCCTTTAACATAAACATGATCTACTTTCTCGGTTAAATTCTTGATTATAAGAGAAAACTTGTGAATTGGTGTATATCCTTCATTCCAAGGAATACAGTGATGATTTTTCATTAACCACACAGCTTGTTTGTGTAGGTCAGATGGCAGGTATTTTAGATCAAATGGTGCTTTAAAAACATAGTGGCAAGTCTTGCTTCCATCATAGGCAGCCAGTTCTTTGGGAATAAACTTCTTATTTTCTATGTTAAATCCTTGCACATCGACAATTAGTAACCTCATAATTTAATAAGCGAAAATTGTTTAATCATAGATTTCTTGTCAGAATATTCTTGTAGTTGCTGTTTTAGCTTTTTCAATTCTTTTAAAAAGTACGATAAGCGAAGTTTCAGTTCTTCACCCATAATGTTACGAAAGAATAGTAGAGCATTGATTTTATATAAAATATTGCGCATGGGTTTTAAAGTTGTCTAACATTTTTGGTTAATGGATTGTAGCTAAATACTTTGTCATGCATAATAAGACAATAGGCAGATATTTTGTCTTTAAGATCATCATGTAATTCAAATTCAACTCTCATAACAATAGGTCCCGATTCAATTGTTTCTTTCTGATGTGAACAATCGATATATACGATAGGCGCATAAGTATTAAATTCCTTTGGAGAAAAAATGGGTTCAGGTGTTAATCCATAGTAAGATTTTTGAAATTGTGAAAACATTTCATATAATGATGCAGATTTATTTTTAGCAGTCTAAATATAGATCGTTGTAGGGATATCTCAGTGTTTAAAAATACTTTGATGTTTCGTAATTTAACGTTGGAAAATAGAGACATATCAGTTGTTGATTTATCCCTTAAGTCTTTTTGAAAAGCAATTGCTACATGACGTGGGGTATTAACTTTCGTAGATGTTTTGACAGGCCAGTTATGACGATTGGTTTTCAATAATTCCGGGTATTCAAACAGTTCCCAGCTCCGGAAAGCAATTATTATATCAGTATTCTTATTAATTATTTTAGATAATGCCAATTCTTGAGGAATAGCTACTGAAATGTGAGGTATATTCCAAGTTAGCTTTGTAAGCTCAATTTTTGGATTTTCGTCTGCAGTATTAATTGTTGCATTTTTGTCTGAATTATCTCGTACTAAAATAAGTTCTTGTTTGGCATTTAAAATAATTTTTTTGTAGTCTTCAAAAAACCCCATTAAGAATTTAAGGGGAATGCAAACATTGAATAATCCTGTTGTTGGATCAACAACTTGTGAAGATTCCATAGGAAACCAACCTGCGTTTTTAAGTTTATTGCATTCATTTTTATTATATGACAAATATCCCTTTATTGTCGAAGTTAACCCAACATCTCTAACTGAATCTATTGTAACACCGTTTAGTTGATAACGCATTTCTTTAAAAAGGAATGCAATCCCATTGTTTATCAATTTTAATGTATTTGAGACAGCATTATTATCTTTTGTTAGTTTGCCCTCTATGTAAAGAAAGCTTTCGGAAGGAAAAGTATACTTGTCTACTTCATGAACAGGTATTATAATTTCATCATTATTTCCCAATTTAGTAGGTAGGTATGGTTCATAACCATGAATTTCGGAATGCGCAATTCAATTATCTATGAAAAGACCTTCTGTTACATTAAGGACGTCCATTATACTAAAACCTTTAAACCTAGAGATTTCAAAAAGCTTATATTTTCAGGTGTTATCCCTTGTGTGTTTCTCCTTCTACTAATCTTTGGTTTACGATGTTTAGTCTTCCTATAGTTTTTATTAATTTTTGTGGGTAAATTGAAGGTTTTTCTATTATAAAGGATAACCATTATACTTCTTTTATATGCAACCTTATAGTTACAGTTTCGTTTCGAAAATCACCAAGATTTAAATCTTGGTCAATTACCTTTACTGTTATTTTATCTATTACTTTTACTGTAACAGGAAAATAAATAATATTTTGGGGACTTTCTATTATTTTAAATCCAGGGCTAACGTTAGGGAAAAACTGATGAATAATGTGTACTGGCTTTCCGTTCAGATAGGAACCTTCTGCGATACTGCCGTCTATGCATAAAGAATTAACTTTTATAATCTCTGCTGGATTTTCCGATGTTCTTGGAACTCCATCACCAGATATAATCCCATTATTAAAACCCAAAAGCTTTCCTATTGTACCATCTTTAAAAATAATATCCGTAGTAGACTTTATTGTTGATTTTAATGTGTTGTTATTTGCATAGAGGTGAAATGAAATATTTCTTTTCTGGAATTCAGTCTGTAAATATTTATTAACATCGTCCATTTCATAACTTCCTGTAGGAATTGATAAAAATTCATTATTTTTCAAAATATACTTTATTATTACATTTATCAATATTTGGTATTGCATTAAAAGTTTCACAGTTGGTAAGTCGGACCACGTAGGAAGTGTTAGGATCTAAGTAAATAGGTGGATGAAAGTCTGCTTGAAGTATAGCTGAATTTGTGGAAAGAGCTATAGTAAACGACATGATGGTCATAATAAGAATAAAATGGAAACACAATTACGTATTATTATAAATAAACTGTAAGCATAACTGTCCACAAGTTGAGGCATTAAAAGATTGATATTTATCATAATTATATTTAATATTGTTTTTGCTACCATCGCTATAGAAATAAGTTATAACTTAATTTGGTGGTCGTAAATTTCCAAAACTATCAAAGTAAATTATGTTATTATTATTTTTAACATATGCTGTCCAGTGAGTGCCTTCCCCCAAATTATTATCTAAATTAATGATACCTGTTTCATATTTTTTTATTTTTTTGGGTCACTTATTTCTCATAAAGACACCTCTAAAATGTGGCAACTTTAATATTTTCGCATACTTTAATAAATCCATATTTGTCAAAGGTCGGCGAGGTAGCAAATGTAACAGTTTTTTGAATATGGTTTAAGATATAGACCACACTTTTTCTTATATGGTTTTAAATAAAGACCTTTTCCAATTGATATTTTTTCCATTTCCTTGTTGTGTCTTGTTTGTTCTTCTAACTTCTTTTGCGCATTTTTGGCAGAATTTACTGCTTGGGCAATGCCAGCAGCGCCTCCGCTTAGGGCTCCTAGAGCAGATAAACCAGCAAAAATAGGTATTAATTGTAAAATTCCACCAGTTTTTGGAATTGGAATAATTCTTTGTTTAGGTTCTTTTATTTTTAATTTTTTAATGGATGATAAAGCTGTGCTGGCAGCGTTTCTTATAGTAGCAAATTGTTTTCCAACCAGCTCTTTACGTGCTTTTCTTACACCTTGGTTAAAGGATATTTGACCTCCTTTCTTGCGTTTTTGTTTTCTTTTTCTTATTCCCATACCGAGTTTTGTTTTTGCTTTCATGATTCCGGCCACAGCCAAGGATGACAGTTTTTCGCCTAGATTTGAATCTGAAGCTTTAAATCTATTAAATGCCATTTTAGCTAATACTTTATCTGCCTCGTTTCTGTTTTTTAAATCGGAATATTCCGAATATGCTATATCGTGCTCTTTGCAAGCTTCGTCTAATAAATTAATTCCCTTATCACCTCGGGCAAGCCTTTTATTTAACTTTGTACCAGGTCCACAAAAGTTATAAGAAGGAATATGGAGCTCTACTGGTAATTTATTAATAAGAGTATTTAATAAACCACTACCTTTTCTCTGTCCTTCCACGCAGTGAATGACATTATTATGTCTAATCATTATATATAAATGATTCGAAAACGCAAATAACCTTACTTAAATAGTGATGTTCGAACAATGAAGATTACAAAACAAGATTTTTCTTTACCGATAAAAAATTTTGATTTATATCATGATAATTATCGAAAACATGGACAATTATTTGGTGGAAACTGTAAAAGATGTTTAATAGTAGGACCATCGGGTTGTGGGAAGACAAATGTTATGATTTCTCTTATAACACACGCTAATGGATTAAGATTTGAAAATATATATGTGTACTCAAAATCTCTATATCAATCAAAATATGAATATCTAAAAAGGCTTTTTGCTCCACTAAAGTTTATTGGTTATTTTGAATCATCGAACGCTGAGGATATTGTTTCACCCAATGAAATAAAACCAAACTCACTGATTATATTTGATGATATAGTATGCACTGATCAAAGTCTTATGAGGGATTATTTTTGTTTTGGACGTCATAAAAATACAGATTGTTTTTATTTGTGTCAAACATATTCATCAATCCCTAAACAACTTATACGTGATAATGCCAACCTCTTAGTAATTTTTCAACAGGATGCTACAAACTTGAAACATATATATGATGATCATGTAAATGGTGACATGAGCTTTCAAGAGTTTAAAAACTTGTGTTCAATGTGTTGGAAACATAAATATGACTTTGTCGTTATTGATAAAGACTGTGAAGTAAATGTTGGTCGCTACAGAAAAGGATTTGATAATTTTATTTCCACTATATAACTCTCTGACAAAACGTTAATTTTCTAGTATACAACCTACCGTTTGTAAAGATGGACGAAAAAACAGCGAAAGAGTTGGTAAAAACTAGACAAGCCGTTAGACAAAAGTATAAAGCTTTAAAATCAGATTTATCTGATAAAGAAATTCGTATGGAAAAAGAATTCAAACCAATAACTCAACCTTTGCATGAGTTAATTCAGACAATTAAAACAGAACCATTCATTAAAAAAGAAGTATATTCACCACAATTAGTTTCGACCCCAAAGTTTCAATTTCCTACGCCAGAGATCAATCAAAGGAAATCAAATGCATATAGTAAATATCTTCCAACGCACATGCCCTCATTTTTAGGAGATGAAGAAGTATTTGTTGAAGATTCGCAACAGTCAGGAGAATCAAGCCCTGAAACAACAATTGAACCAACTATAGGTGAGTTGCGACAAGATGTTTTAGAATTAACAAGAACGCCTGCTTATGAAGAATATTTGGAAGCATATCATTCACTTCTAAGACCTTTCGTGGATGGACTAATAAAAGACACGGAAGGCAAATTTGATAACAAATATGGTTTTAGTCATGATGTTGATGCAGACAAATATAAGATTGCTAATTCTGTGGCGGATTTCATAGGAAAAGATTTTAAAGTTGAAGGAGTTAGGTATGAGGGACCTGGATTGTATGAGCTTGTTTTTAAAAAAGAACCTGTTGGTCATACATCAAATGATATGGAAAGTTATATGGATGTTTTGAAAAGGACAAATGCATATAGACGAAATTTTGATCCTGATAGTCAAATTCAAGGTTCAACCGACATTAAATACTTGACAATAATTAAACCTTACTTATTACAGAAAGGTATATTAAAGCGCGGAAGCACAACAGAGACAGGTTATCGTGCAATACTACCAAGTACTTCACGTTTGTTGCCTCCACAAAGACCGCGTTCTACAAGAAATCTGTCTACAAAAAGTGGAAAGGCAGCTATGTTAAATTTATCAAAATAGAAATTAGATTATGTATATTATGACGATATAAATGAGATAATTGATAGATTAAAATTATTGACAGCATCACAAATGGCTGGACATACTGGTCATCAAAATGAAATAATATCGATTTTAGAAGAACTAAGAGAAGCAAAAATAATTAAATAAATACTAATTCACACATGTTTATTCCTTATTCTACCGCTGACAGCAACCATGTCTATTGACAAGTTTGGTTCCCACATCTTTGGCAAGGATAATAAATTTTCATCTGAAGAACATATCATTATAAAACTTGTTGATCTTAGTGCAGCTAAACTTTGTTATAATTTGGTATTACCTTTTATGGGAATCTACTCTCTGTCCGATGGAGTTTACCATTTATTACAAGACAAACGAATTAAATATGTTTTTCCTATGGAATCGGCTACTACAATTTCTGGAGAATACCCGAAAAAATATGTTTTCTTAAAAATTAATGGAAAAAAGGTCACCGACCCTGTAGGTATTCGGTTAAAAAAAGGGGATGTTCTTTCTTTTCATCGTCCTGAAGGTAGTCATTTAGAAGATTTTTATGGTTAATTGTTAATAAAATGTCCTGTAGAAGTAACAAACTAAACAGTTAATTATCATGTCTGCACAAGCTAACATCAAGGAAGATCTAGTCAACGAGTTACATAAACCTGCTAGAAAAAATTTTAGACGACGACGGGTTATTATTAAAAATTTAAACGATTTATGGCAAGCAGATTTGGTGGAAATGATACCTTATGCAAAACTAAATAAAGGATATAGATATATTTTAGTTGTAATAAACACTTTTTCCAAATATGTTTGGGTTCAACCTGTTAAAAGAAAAACTGCTGAGGAAGTGACTTTAGCTATGGAAAAAAATTTAAAGCTTACGAAAACTCCTCCAACTAACATACATACAGATCAAGGAAGAGAATTTTTCAACAAAAACTTTAATAAATTAATGGAAAAATATAACATTAATCACTACAGTACATTTTCCACAGTCAAAGCAAGTATTGTTGAAAGGGTCAACAGAACTTTAAAAACTCTCATGTGGAAACAATTTAGCTTGCAAGGAAATTATAAATGGTTAGATATCTTAAATAATATTGTTTTTAAGTATAATACGACTAAACATAGCACAACAGGATTAAAACCTATAGATATATATGAAGAAAATGAAAAAGATGTTCTAAAATCAACTTATAATAATATAAAAACAATTGACCCCAGAAAATCAAAATTTAAACAAGGGGATTATGTTAGGGTTAGTAAATACAGGGAGGCTTTTCAAAAGGGATATACACCAAACTGGTCAAATGAAAATTTTCAAATTAAAGAAATTAAATTATCCAACCCAAGAACATATTTGCTGACAGATGACAAAAATGAAATAATTTTAGGTAGTTTTTATGAACCGGAGTTGCAGAAAGTCAAACATCCAAACGTGTATCTCGTGGAAAAGGTGCTAAGAAGAAAAGGAAATAAAGTTTATGTCAAATGGTTGGGAATGGACAAATCACACAATTCGTGGATATTAAAAAAAGATGTAATATAATAAAATAAAAAACTTTATATTTAACAACATGGTTTTATTTACTTCTGATATATCTATATTAAATTCATGTCACTTATGTACAACAATATCACTAGAGCTTGATCAGTACTGTCATTTTTCTTCACAAGAATCTTTTCCTTAGACTCTTTTAAAACAATTGAGAAATAGAATCTTCTGCAAAGAGGACAATGCGCGTTGGTTTTCTACCACTCTGTTAAACACTTTATACAAAATTTGTGTGTGCACGAATTTGGTCTGCAAATTTCTTCTCTTCTCATGGAATATAAACAAACAGGACATCTGCTTCTGTCTTCTTGTTTAAGTTTCTACATACCACTGCTTCTACTATTAAAGGTTACTCAAGGTCAAGGTCAAGGTCATGAGTGGGAGCCACGGTCTAATGTTCGTACAACTACTCTACTACTGTCATGTTTTAAAATTTTATTTTTCTAAATCTCATATAGTTCATAAAAAGTTACTATTTGTGTAGGGAAAATAAATTTGTTGTTATTGGTAACATTTCTGGGTGCATAGAGGAAAGAATTAATTTATTATAGTAAAAAAGGCATCGGCAAAACATTTAGATTTAGTGTAAAAACGGCTTTCCGGCAAGTCTTCCAGCTCTTTTCTTTATTATTCTATCTAAAATAAAAGCTTGCTGCGTTTCTCGCAACGAACTGTTTATACAGTTACCATATGCAAATATTTATTAGCATACGGTTTCTTCTCACGCAAAACCCACAGTCTGTGCTTGCTGCACACATGGCTTTTTAGTTAAACGTGAAAAACAGTTACTTAAAGCAGTGTAAAAATATGTTTTTAAAATAAAGTTTTAATGTGCTAATACTGAAGTGAATTAGATTGGATAAAATTGTGGTATTTCTACATAATGTTCATGATAGAGTTGTAAGTACTGTATTTTATACCATTTATTAATAAGTAATGTAATTTTTAGGGCTTTTCTACAAATACAAGCACATGATTATTACCAACTTAATAAATAAAAATAAACAATAAATTAAGTGCACTTACTTTTAAAACCCACTAACAACATATAATTTTTACTTTGAAGTTCTATAGTGTTTAAATCACTATCATTTTAAATTAGTATAGAAGATATTCCATTAGCGGAATTAAAATAACCAGGAAGATAAATTTATGTGGATATTTCGTGTGATTTTTATTTATTTAATATAGGAAGATATAAATAATACTGGATTCATTTAAATAAACATTATTTTATTATGAAAAAATTGCACAATTACACAATTACACCCAACTTTAGTACAACAACTTAGAGTTTAAAGGCAACTAAACCTAAACAAAAGAAAATATATTCAAAACCATATATTACCAAAATACATTTTTAAAGTTATTTAAATACAAAAAACATTTTTTATTGTCTACATAAAATTCACAAAAGTAACAAATTATTTTTTTATTTGAATATATTTAGAAAGTTATACTCTAAAGTTCATTAATTTTTTTACCAAGTCCATAAGTCTTTGAAGAAAAAATTGTAGGCAAAAAATTACACACCCATTATTTCTAATTTTTACTACCACTGATAAAAACTGTAAAGTTTCTTAGTTTCTTTTTAATAAGTCCATAGACTTCTTTGCTTGGAAATACATTTTTAAACTTATTTAAATACTAAAAACATTTTTTTATTGTCAACATAAAATTCACAAAACTAACAAATTATTTTTTTAATTTGAATATATTTATAAAGTTATACTCTAAAGTTCATTAATCTTTTTTATTTACCAAGTCCATAAGTCTTTGAAGAAAAAATTGTAGGCAAAAAATTACACACACATTATTTCTAATTTTTACTACCACTGATAAAAACTGTAAAGTTTCTTAATTTCTATTTAATAAATCCATGAGTCTTCTTTGCTTGGATATTGCTTGATAATTGTTTACGATTGCTTGTTCTCTGGTATTGAGAAGGTCTATTAACTCATTACAATGTTTAACCATTGTTGAAAAATGATCTAGTCGTTGTTGAACTTCCATCCGCGTGTGTCTAATTTCTTCCAAATTAAGATCGCGTTCAATAGTCAATAAGGCTTCTATATTAAATTGTTCCTCTTCTATCTCGTCCAACATTTCTATATCATTCATAATTAATTGTTCGCCGATATTATTTTCGATAGCAGGGTTGGCGTCAATTTCGGTAGCAGGTTCGGCGTCAATTTCATTAGCAGGTTCGGCGTTAGTTTCGTTAGCAGATTCGACATCATTTTCGTTCAGTAGGTCATCATTTGGCAATATATCTTCTCCATTGATTTCGTTGAGTAAGACTTCATTCTCCAAAATATTTTCCACTTCATTGTGATTTGGAAGCTCATGCTGATTTACTAAATTATGTATTGCTTCCTGAACTTCATCATTCTCTTCTCTTGCAGGTACAAGTATCACATTTTGTAAAACACTGATGCGACCGTCTAGTTTAGCCATTTGCGCAATTGAAGGTTTTGAACACATTTTCTTTTGTTTAGGATTAGTTGGCTTTAAACTCTAAGTTGTTGTACTAAAGTTAGAGCGGAAAAGTTGTGCTTTTATAGACAACTTTAAAATAAAAATTTCTAAAACTAATAATACTTTTCTAGTTACGACAGTCCCGCCTCTATTACAATACTTTAAACATATAACATATGTCATATATCATATAACATTAAACATATGTCTGAGAGCAGCTATTAGACCACTCTGAAAAAATGTAAAACCAGGAAATATCTCTGCGAATTTAATTTCTTTAACTCAACATAATTTTCTAAACAGTTAAGCCTGTACAAAAATAAATCATACGATCTGCAAAATGTAAAACATATGGTTACATATCTTTATATTATGTAACTAAGTATTAACATGTGCAAGAACATCTGCATCTGCATCTGCATCTGCATCAACATCTGCATCTGCAAAATGTAAAACATTTGGTTACATATCTTTATATTATGTAACTATTAACATGTGCATATAGCAAATAAAAACAAACCGAGGTGAAAGGCGTTCGTTGAACGCTGGAAAACGTGAGAAATGAGCTTCTCTATATTAAATTGCATATACGGGGGGAATTAAGATCTTAATAATATACATGGTCCAGCAATAATGAATAATACTCCTAATTATTTGTTTGACATTTATAAAAAAAATACATTTATTAAAATACAAGTTTATTTTTGAAATAAATAAAAATAACTACATGAGTCTACTTTATATGGCTAGCTACAGACATGATCTGAATTGTGTTAAATACTGTAAATATTGAGAATTTATAGCAATAAAAGTGGTGTGGGAAAAGCTGGTAGGGGGAATGGTTTTGAAAGCTCCTTTGGAGCTGGATTTGATATAAGAGTGGTAGGATTTGGTAGGGAGTGTGGGGGGATTTGGTGGGGTGAAGAGTGGGGGGATTTGGTAGGGAGTGGGGCATTTGGTAGGGAGTGGGGGGGTTTGGTAGGAAGTGGGGGGATTTGGTAGGGTGAAGAGTGGGGGGGAATTGGTAGGGAGTGGGTGGATTTGGTAGGGAGTGGGGGGATTTGGTAGGGGGTGGGGGGATTTGGTAGGGAGTGGGTGGATTTGGAATGGTGTGCCTAATAATCAACTACTGGTCGCTAGAGCGCATGTTTTTTTGTCCCAATCTGCTGCCACTTTATTGCCATCAAACATCTTAAGCCTTTTAACAGCATAAGAATTGCAAAATACAATTCGATTACAATTAAAAGTATTTGTTCCAAAATAAAAGACAAAACGCCTAAACTTGACAACACAAACGTTATTTACAAAATACCCTGTCAGGACTGTGACGCCTGCTACATAGGTCAAATAACTCAAACTTTAAAACAACGAATAGTACAACATAAAAGTAGTAAGGAAAAGTATAACAATTAACATAATTTATTTTAGTCAACACTGCCTTATTTTAGCTATCATGCTCCCGAGGAAGTCATAAAACTATGAAGAAATATATTGAGGATTAAGCAGAAAAAAATTTTGCTTTTTATTTACACAGGCTGCACACCCAAAATTAACAAAAACTTCATAATTTAGTACAGTCCAGAAATATTGAAATCAGATATATATATATATATATATATATATATATATATATATATATATATATATATATATATATATATATATATATATATATATATATACATATATATGAAATGATATACCTATAAAAAACATAACAAATCACTTTTCCATAACTTACTCTATAAATCAAAAAACTTCCTTAAGGACAACCCTAACATTATATTAACTAGATCTGATAAGGGCAATGTAACTGTTATCATGGAAAAAGAACAATATTTACAACTCTCCAATGAATTAATCCAGAATGATGAATCTTACATCAGTTTACCACGAGATCCCACACTTTCGATTCAAAGAAAGTGCAATGAATTAATCAAACAATTGTATAATACAGGACAAATAGATGAGGCCACAAAGAAAAAGCTTACAAGTTACAAGAGTACATCTCCAAAATTTTACTCATTACCTAAAATCCACAAACCAACCTTGTCTGTCAGGCCAATTGTAGCTTCAATTGGTGCACCCACAGAATTTATTGCAATTTTTATAACCGAAATCCTCACAAAAGCATACGACTTCGATAATGATTATTATATTAAAGACTCTTTCCAAGTCTATGAAAAATTTAACCAATTACAGCTTCCTGATGGCTATGTGGTAGCAAGCCTCGATGTTGTCTCTCTTTTCAGCAATGTTTACTATGATGCTGCACACAGGGCCATCTATAAGTGTTGGTACCGCATTAGTAACTATTGTAATACAGACAGAGACTCCTTTCTTAGATTAATTGAATTTCTTTTTGATAACACATATTTCTCATTTGACAACAAATACTATAAACAAACTTTTGGTACCCCAATGGGGTCTTCTGTCTCTCCTATACTTGCAACGTATGTGATGGACGAATTGCTGGACACAGTTCTTCCTGTTCTCTCCTTTAATCCCCTTTTTATACGTAGATGATATAATTGTAGCACTACCACAAAATGGAATTAACGAGATACTAGAAACCCTAAATGATTTCGATCAATACATCCAGTTCACTATAGAAACTGAAGACCCTACCTGCTCGGTTCCTTTCCTGGATACCAAATTCACACGAACTCATAACAACAAAATCGTGATAGATTGGTACAGGAAACCTTGCAGCTCAGGACGATACCTGAATTATTTCTCGTATCATAAACATAATATGAAAGTGAATCTGGTTAAACAAATGAAATCAAGAATTCTAAAAATCTCAGATCCATCTCTACATAAAAAAAACTTAGACATCCTGGCTCAATTATTCATCGATAATTCATATCCGCCCAAGCTGATTAATAGAATTTCGTTCAGCACTCCTGCCATCAACATACCTATATTAAATGAACATAACCTAATAAATAATAATAATAATATAACTGAAGTGACGCAAACTACGAAATTCATATCACTTCCTTACATTAGAGAGATAACTCCGGCGCTGTCCAGAATAATAACTCAGGTAGTCAATGTCAAAATCGCGAACAAATCAGTACTCACAATTTCTTCGGTGCACTCCAGGCTTAAAGACAAGGTCCCTCTTACTCGAAGAACAGATGTGGTTTACAGCATTCCTTGTACAGACTGTGAAAAAATTTACATAGGCCAAACTACAAGACCATTGGCCGACAGAATCACAGCACACAAGAGTGATTGTAGACTGCATCCAGAGAGGTGTGCTCTGGCAGAACACGCTAATAACTTACTGCATAACTTTGATTATAATCCAACCAAGATACTTGCTACACAGAAAAATATCTCTAAAAGATCTTTTCTTGAAATGGCCTTTATTTCACAAGAACCTAATTGCATAAACAAAAAATCCGATATAAATCACCTAAGTGAAATATATTCATATCTATTATTTTTAGACAAGGATCATCGTTTGAACGACTCTGAGATTCAAGTATAATGACAATTGATTGTATAATAAAAATTATTTTTTCCTTCACAACAAATTCAAGAATACTTACCCATTTCCTACATATAACAAAATCTCTTTATCAAATTACAAATAATTCTAATTGAAATTCATAGATGTCGCATAAATAAGCTTTTAAATGCATCCGCTAGGGTGTACTTCCTGACCGCAATATAAATCCAACAAGTTATCTCAACAAGGTAAATAACACACCTAATTTTACAGACTTCTGTAATCATGTTTCACATATAAGTTAATATAATACACAGATGTCGCTAATAACTGACTTCTGACAGTCCATAGTGAGTTTCCCGCTCAATCAAATCAGTCTGTCATCTCGTGCCGCATGGCTAAAATGAATTTCAAAAAACTGAGAAAGAAATGATTTTTAATTTTCTACCTTTTTTTTTAGTTAATGACTTTCATGTAATTTTAATCTGTCTGTGCTATTGTGTAATAAATGCAAATTTAGAATAATTAAGTAATTCATGACGCTTGGTTTTCAATCCCCCTCTGGAGGACTTCACTGATTCCCTAGATAATACTTTAACACCGTTAATGAACATCCTCAACTAAGTTGTAAGTAATAAATCTGCTTATAAGCTCACTTAAAACAATGGTTAATATAAGAACCATGTTTAATACTAGCAATTCTTTGTAGTCTCCCTGAAGATGAAAATAAATGTTTTCGAAAGCTTGGAACAACTTTAAAGAGTATTCTTTCATTTGCTGCGCAACCCAATATTACTAGTTTTATATATATATATATATATATATATATATATATATATATATATATATATATATATATATATATATATATATATATATATATATGTATATATATATATATATATATATATATATATATATATATATATATATATATATATATATATATATATATATATATATACCGGGTGTCCCAAGGGGGTGGCTCGCCCCTATAACTTTTTTGTTTTTTAAGATAAAAAGATATAATTTGGACTGTGTTTGTAAGAGATAAAATTGCATTTTTTAACAGATGACTTGACCTTTTCCAGCTTCCGGTTTAACCGGAAACGAAATCAACTTTTAATTTTTAAATGGGACACCCGGTATTTTTTTCTTGTTTTTGACTCAGAGTAACATTCTGAATACAAATATGGGCCATTGGTCACTTTTTGTCAAGTAAAAAAAGTATTTTTCCAAAATTTATTTTTTAGTCTAGAGTGCTATGAGAATGTTAAAGTCGTTTATTTCAGTTTTAAAAACAAGGGAAAAATTACGTTTTCCTATTTTAATTCATAATTTTCAAATTATGTGCAATTTAATTTTCAAATTTATTTTACCCGTTTTTTTCAAATGGGAACATGGTGGCTCGTGCAGTTAGAATAAAAGAGCATTTTATTACGAATAATTTGATATCCCACATTATAAGGTTTTAACTCAACTACTCCTAAAAGACTAAAAAAACGTTACCCCTACGTTGAACAAATGCATTGTTCCATAAATGGATTTTTATAGCGTTTAGTCAAGATAGTAGGTCGTGACTGAGAGGATAATAATAGTAATGTCGTGAAACAACCGAACTAAGGTGGCTTTGAAACCAAATGTCTATTGAATGTGGATTTTTGTTGTCAGTATTGTTTAATACTTTTGGAATTTCTAATCTACAAGATGAAAAATTATTCAAGAAGTGAAAAAATTGACATGCTTTTATAGGTTGGGAGCCGGTGACACTGAAAGTACCGTCATCGCGGAATCAAAATTTTTTTTATGTAAATTGATAGTTAATAGTCATACGAACAAAATGAGCTCGGTACGCCGGGATTCATTAAGCCGAAAGTATTTTTAAAACAATTAATTATTATAAAAAAGCAAAAATGTTTTTTTACCCAGGGTGTTTTCTAATTGAATGTCAATATTTAAGGGGCGATTTTTGGGTCCATTCTAAAAAGAAAACTTCATATGAACGTATGTCCTAAACGTCTTAACTTTTGAGATACAGGGTGGTAAAGTTTTCAAAAATAAATAGTTTTTTATTAAAATCTGTAATACCACTTTAGATATTTTAATTAAATTTGGCATACATCTACTATGTATCAAGAGGCATTATTTAGTGTACGACAATTTTTTTTTCTTTAAACCAGTGGCGTTCGTACGGAATTTCACCTGCCTATTTTGGCAGATATTGATGGTACGCCACTGATTTCTCGAAAAATTAAAATCATTCCTGAAATTCCCAATCATTTCTAAGCAAATTTGATCTCTTGCATTTTTTCAATCCGATGCACGGTTTTCGCTTAAAAAAATAAAAACCTTTTCTCTGCATGATCATAACAATATCGTTCATATAGCAGAGAAAAGGTTTTTATTTTTTTAAGCGAAAACCGTGCATCGGATTGAAAAAATGCAAGAGATCAAATTTGCTTAGAAATGATTGGGAATTTCAGGAATGATTTTAATTTTTCGAGAAATCAGTGGCGTACCATCAATATCTGCCAAGATAGGCAGGTGAAATTCCGTACGAACGCCACTGGTTTAAAGAAAAAAAAATTGTGGTACACTAAATAATGCCTCTTGATACATAGTACATGTATGCCAAATTTAATTAAAATATCTAAAGTGGTATTACAGATTTTAATAAAAAACTATTTATTTTTGAAAACTTTACCACCCTGTATCTCAAAAGTAAGACGTTTAGGACATACGTTCATATGAAGTTTTCTTTTTAGAATGGACTCAAAAATCGCCCCTTAAATATTGACATTCAATTAGAAAACACCCTGGGTAAAAAAACATTTTTGCTTTTTTATAATAATTAATTGTTTTAAAAATACTTTCGGCTTAATGAATCCCGGCGTACCGAGCTCATTTTTTTCGTATGACTATTAACTATCAATTTACATAAAAAAAATTTGATTCCGCGATGACGGTACTTTCAGTGTCACCGGCTCCCGACCTATTAGTTTTTGGTGAGTGTAGACAAAAGTAAACTGATGCAGTTCGACTTTACACCGAAAGATATCCTGAACGCCGTCATCCAACACGTCATTATTTCTTAAAGCTAGTCCAAAAATGCGCAAATAATAAAAATGAACCAGTTATAATTAATCAGCGAAGAAAAAGAAATTGACGTCTTGGCATACGTGCCGGTAAATATTAATGCTTTAGTTAGGGAGACCTCTTTAGTGTGTCAAACTTCCAAATCATCTACATGGATATAATAAATAATATCCGTTGCACCAACATCTTTACGAAAATAACAATTATCGAAGACTTCAATATTGCAACTGGTACTTAGATAAATATTTTGAATATAACACCGTTTCCTCCAAAATTATTTATTCTGACAAAAGCCGTTTTACGAATTTGGGTGTTTTTAACAGAAATACCAAACGATACTGAGGTCAAGAAAACTTACATCGGATGGAGGAAGGCAATTTTCAGGAATGTTTTGGGTTTAATTGTCGGGTCGGGATTCTTGGCGACAGGATTTTAGGTCCTATAATCTTTGATGGGCACTTAACAGGGGAAAGATATTTAAATTTTCTTACCCAAGAAGTTGAGCAGCTTCTTGGCGAAATTCCAATGATTAATCAAGAAAACCTATGCTTTCAACAAGATAACGCCCCTCCTCATAACATAGGAGCAGTGAGGGATTACCTAAATTATACTTATGGTGAAAAGTGGATTGGAAATAACGGTCCTGTTAGGTGGCCACCAAGGTAAAACCGAACTCAGTTATAAATTTATAAATTTATTTATTTCATTTTCCAAATATTTCAGGTCACCTGACCTCACCCCTCTAGATTTTTTATAGGGTACAAGTTTACGATCAGGGACGGGCTGGCCCGGCGGGCTGGCGGGCGCAGCCCGCCGCGCTTTTTGTTTACAAGACGACAGGTGCCCTTTCGTGTAAGTGAAAATAATAGTTAAAAAAAGCTTATTAATTTAAATCGGCGCCTTTACCTTTAAATAACCCGCCAAATTTTCCGGACCCAGTCCGTCCCTGTTTACGATATTCCTTCAACAACTCGTCTTGAATTAGAAAATAAAGTGGGGGCGGCAATCAACAGAATTAATCCGAGAATATTAAGGAATGTAGTTAGAGCAACTGTCGAAAAGGTCCGGCTTTGCCAACAACAAGATTGTGGACATTTTAAACATTTGGAACCATAAGTAGGGTATTTTACTATTGTTGTTATAATTTCGGTTTCCATTAAAAACATTTTCCTCTGTTGCAAATGGGGCCTCCGGTGGCCGAGTTGGTACAGCGCCAGCTTTGCAACCGAAAGGCCGCGGGTTCGAATCCCGCTTAGACCATGGATGTTCTGTGATTGTTAAAAAGTATATTTATGTATATATTTGTATATAATTAATACTTTAACACCGTTAATGAACATAATATTGATATATTAATACTAGATAGATGCTGGCCAGTTGGTTTAAACCAGTGCCATAAAAAAAAAATCTGTTGCTAATACCAATATTAACGACTTAAACATATCCATGGCGCTCTAGACTAAAAAGTTAATTTTGAAATACATTATTTGTTTTTGACATAAGAAAAAGTGACAAGCGGCAAATAGTTATATTCAGAATGTAACCCAGAGTCAAAAATATAAAAAATATACAGGGTGTCCCATTTAAAAATCAAAAGTTGATGTCACTTCCCGGAAAACCGAAAGTTGAAAAAAGTTGAATCACTTGTGAAAAAATGTACTTTAATGCCTTATAAATATCCTTAAAATGGCAAATCTGTATCATCAAAACCAAAACAGTTATAGAGGCGAACCACTTTCCAGGGACACCCGGTATACATACATATATATATATATATATATATATATATATATATATATATATATATATATATATATATATATATATATATATATATATATACATCTTTCATCATTTCTGCGTCCTTTCATAATCCATCATTTTTGCGTCCCCTAGAAATAGAGGCTTTAGGCTTTGTATTTCAAGTGTATATCGATTTTTTCCCTTTTTTTGTATTGCTCCTAATTTTTCTTTTAAATATCTCTTAAAACTAAAATATACCTTTTATTTTATAATGCAGCATTTTCAACTCCTTTCATATTATAATCAAATTTGCGTCCGGCGTATAATTTTGTACATTTGTCGACGCATTTTGCTTCCGAGCCGTATAATATTTGGACACTTCTCTATCATTTTTACTACTGCCCTGTTGCCAGAATTTTGAAAAGTCCGAAAGGTGGGAAAGATTACACAGCGCTTTTGAACCAATGATAGGTATGACTAATCTGTCACCAGAAACAGCTTGAGGGACTGGGCTGTTTATAACTTAAAGGTATAATTAATTGTTTCCTCATAATATGATGAAGACATGTAAATCTTTACGCCAAGAGCAGAATGAGATAACCAAGGTGCTATGAGTCTATTACAAAACCATCGATCTTTTATTAACATGCTTTTATTAGCTTGACTTATAACATTGTAATGGGACATTTCATTAAAAGATATATACAGTATGTATTCGAAATGGAAAAATTTTTGTTATTGATTTTACGAAAAAAGCGTATTTTTATAAAAAGTTCTGCATCGTGAAAAAATAGCATTGCCATTCAGAAATTTGATCCAGTAGGTACGTACAGGGTGGCTCAAAAATGAAAAAGTCATAATCCACGTGAAGCTAAAAAGACAAAATCTTTATTTGAAATTACACTGCCACTGCAAATGTACAATTTAATAATATGTTTTTTTCATTAAAAAATATACAGCATGTCTTCGAAATGGAAAAAATGTATTATTGATTTTACGAAATTGTGTATTTTTATAAAAAGTTCTGCATCGTGAAAAAATAGCATTGGCATTCATAAATTTGATCCAGTACGTACAGGGTGGCTCAAAAATGAAAAAGTCATTATCCACGTGAAGCTAAAAAGACAAAATCTTTATTTAAAGGTACACTGCCACTGCAAATGTACAATTTAATAATACACTACTCCAAGAATTTAACGCACCACCAAAAAATAACCAAAAGTTTAAAGTATTTTTTTGTCTAAACTGCTTGTCCGATTTGAATGAATTTTTTTTTGAATGACAGGTTGACACTTCCAGAGAGTTAGTGTACTACTGTATTTGCATACAAACTTATTTTTGTATAAATACGGGGTGTTGCAATGATAACCTGATTTTTTCATAAAATTTGTAACACCCTGTGGAGTTCAACAGTAACAATATCAACTTAAAATTAAAATCAAACTGTAGCTTTGTCTTTCTGTAACATTTTGTTTTTTGATTTACTCTATTATCTTGGCCACAACAAGAGAAAATCAATTTTATAGCATAACATGTTTTTTATTAAAATTTATAATAATAAAAGTGAGTAGCAGGCTATGAAAAACAATAAGTTACAGTAAATTGTCATTAGCTAAATACAGGTGTCAAATAGCATTTCATAGAAGTGTATTTTTAGTGTTAGTCCTTTATTTAAATTAATATGCAACGTGAAACACGAAATCTTACTCGCGAAGAATGTGCTCAAGCATTAATATTGGTCGAGGAAGGCTGGAATTACCGAAGAATTGGTAGACGATTTAATGTATACCATACAACCGTTTCACGAGTTACACAAAGATATAGAGACACTGGAAGTCATGGTCGCAGACCGGGACAAGTAAGGAATCGAATAACAACCCCTAATCAGGACCGTTTTTTAAGATTATCGGCATTAAGACAACGTTTTGTAACAGCCCGGACCCTTCAAACCCAGCTTCGAGAAGCTACTGGTTTACAAATTTGTGGTGAAACAGCTCGTCAGCGACTACGAGAACACAATTTGAGACCTAGAATTGCTGCTCGGGGGCCAGCTCTAACTAGAGATCATCGAAGAGCGAGGCTGAATTTTGCCATGGAACATCGTAACTGGTTAGAAGCGGAATGGCAACAGGTATTATTTACGGATGAGTCAAGATTTTGTTTGTACAATAATGACAGGGGCATACGTGTATATCGACGCCCTAACGAACGATATGCTCAGTGTAATTTCTCAAATACCACAGCATTTGGAGGAGGATCTGTGATGGTCTGGGGAGGTATTTCCTTGACTGGTCGCACAGAACTTGTGGTCATAAATAATGGAAGCCTTACAGCTGAAAGGTATATATTGGAGGTTTTAGACCAACATGTAATACCATATGCGCCATATATAGGGCAAGGATTTTTGTTGATGCACGATAATGCCAGGCCTCATGTTGCTGGAGTTGTGAGGAATTATCTAGAGGAAGTTGGCATTGATACCATGGCATGGCCAGCTAGAAGCCCTGATTTAAATCCCATAGAGAATCTCTGGGACACTCTTGGGAGGAGGTTACGAGAGGAACGGAACTTAAACACCTTGGAAGACGTGGGGAGGCGACTGATTGAAATATGGGAAGAAATTGACCAAAATGATATACGGTCGCTTATTTTAAGTATGGGCCGTCGGTGCCAAGCAGTTATTTCTGCCAGAGGCGGAAATACTCGCTACTGACTTTTTTTTACGTTTTGTTTCTTTGTTTTTCGTTGTTAAAGTTGGATAATAAATTTTAATAAAAAACATGTTATGCTATAAAATTGATTTTCTCTTGTTGTGGCCAAGATAATAGAGTAAATCAAAAAACAAAATGTTACAAAAAGATAAAGCTACAGTTTGATTTTAATTTTAAGTTGATATTGTTACTGTTGAACTCCACAGGGTGTTACAAATTTTATGCAAAAATCAGGTTATCATTGCAACACCCCGTATTTATACAAAAATAAGTTTGTATGCAAATACAGTAGTACACTAACTCTCTGGAAGTGTCAACCTGTCATTCAAAAAAAAATTCATTCAAATCGGACAAGCAGTTTAGACAAAAAATTACTTTAAACTTTTGGATATTTTTTGGTGGTGCGTTAAATTCTTGGAGTAGTGTATGTTTTTTTCATTAAAAAAATATACAGCATGTCTTCGAAATGGAAAAAAATGTATTATTGATTTTACGACAAAAGTGTATTTGTATAAAAAGTTCTGCATCGTGAAAAAATAGCATTGCCATTCAGAAATTTGATCCAGTACGTACAGGGTGGTTCAAAAATGAAAAAGTCATAATCCACATGAAGCTAAAAAGGCAAAATCGTTATTTAAAGGTAAACTGCCACTGCAAATGTACATACAAGAGTTATTTTTATGATATGTTTGGAACACACAGGAGGTCCCAAAAGTAAAATTAATTTTTTAAAATCGCCGTTACAAAAAAAGTATATCTTCATAAAAAATTCTACATTGTGAAAAAAGAGCATGGTTTAAATATTTTTATGGTAATTATTGATATTACTGGAAACAGCGAATTTTTTCATGAAATTTTGCACATACCCTAATTTTGGGTCGTAGAACACGAATCCGAAGTCAGCTTTTGGCGGTCTCGTATGGTTTTTCCAAAAAAAAATTGTTTTTGGAAAACTTTTAGGTTACCTTTTTGTTATAGATTCCTTTAAGTTTCGACACTTTCACTTCAACATATCTGTAAACTTATAATTTTTATTAGTTTTCGTCACACAAAACACCACATTTAGGCAAAAATAGCTAAGAAAATTGTTTTTTCTATAGAAAATTCCATTTTATCGCTACTAGATGTCATTATTTTTCCAGCTGTCAATTTTCCGGCGTTGCCACGTTTACAAAGCATTTTGTAACTGTTGAAATTTTAACAATTTCCGGCCATAAATAAATCCAAAAAAAGAGATGGCAATATGAGAGTAAAATAAGACAGATAGCATTTTATTTTCCCTAAAAGGGCAAAAAGATGACCCCAACCAACACCCTGGGGCACCGATCCCTCTTCGCCTGCGAGGAAAGAGACTGGTCAGGGCCCCTAACCAGGTGCTAACCCTGCTCCGACCTTAGGGTGCCCTCCGATTCACCGTTATACCACCGTTATATCGAAAATATTAGATCTGTCACCTAATTCACCGACTTAGAAAAGTTTTTGATACGAACGGTGGATCGGAGGGCACCCTAAGGTCGGAACAGGGTTAGCACCTGGTTAGGGGCCCTGACCAGTCTCTTTCCTCGCAGGCGAAGAGGGATCGGTGCCCCAGGGTGTTGGTTGGGGTCATCTTTTTGCCCTTTTGGTTAAATTTGGTTCATTTTCGCATTTTCCCGCCAACTTTTTATTATTCCTAATTTACAACTTTGTCTTGAAAAATAAGTAAACCTGGCAACGCCGGACATTTGACAGCTGGGAACGTAATGGCGTCTACTACCAAATACAATGGAATTTTATATAGGAAAAAGCAATTTTCTTAGCTATTTTTGGCTAAATGTGGTGTTTTGTGTGACGAAATAAAATAAAAATTATAAGTTTACAGATATGTTTAAGTGAAAGTGTCGAAACTTAAAGGAATCTATAAAAAAAGGTAACCTAAAAGTTAAAAAAAATTTTTGCGGAAAAACCATTCGAGACCGACAAAAACTGACTTCGGATTCGTGTTCTACGACCCAAAATTAGGGTCTGTGCAAAATTTCATGAAAAAATTCGCTGTTTCCAGTAATATCAATAATTACCATTTTTATAGGGCATAGAGGGTGGCTAAAAATTTAAATTAAAATTGGGACTTTCAGCTTTATGAGCCACCCTGTATTGTCCTTCATCAAGTTTTTGAATAACCATGCTTCTTTTACAATGTAGAACTTTTCATAAAGATATAGGTACTTTTTTTGTAAAATCGGTAATAAAAAAATTAATTTTATTTTTGAGACTTCGTGTATGTTCCAAAACTAATTCACTAAAAAACTAAAAGAACACGCTTTTATGAGTAGCGCACTAAAAAGTTAAAAATAAATTAGGTATAGTTTAAAAAACTATACGGTTTACTGTTAGGTAACTACAAAAGGAAAATAATTATTTTGAACTTTTTAGTGCGCTACTCAAAAGCGTTTTTTTTTAGATTTTTAAATTATAATTTATTTTTTTAACCTAAAATGCAAGTTGAAAATATAAGTTTAAATAATATTAATATTATATACATTTTTACTGCTTATTTCTTAATTTGTAAAATTTATTGAAGAATAAAAAGATTGATAACAATAGTAATATGAATAACAATATTGTAAGTATTTTCCATGCTTATAGAATATAATATTATTTTTAGTTTATTTTTATGTGAAATTAGGAATGCTTAGCCGTCGACAAATTTCAATTTCTCATAACAGTAACGGTGTCAGACATTTGCCCTCCTTTTGGTAAAAGTGATAATTAATATATAGGTGATAGATCAAGGCTGACAATTTTTATTTTAATTTACTGACATGTACACATTGCTATCACAGAATGGCGCTTTTTTACCAAGAGTTCTCCGCATTCTTTACATATGAGATCGCTATAAAAAGGAGTTTTGAGCCATGGACTCTCCTTACCTCATTCCATGATTTAAGTTTATTTTGAGTTGTTTTGCTGGAACCTGGAAATAAGATTGCGAATTATAATAAAAACCTATTTTTATTATAACTTTCGTTTATTTTATTTGGGTTAAGTCACCAGATTAGCTCAAAATATGACAAGGCGTCCAACAAAAATTATCCACCTAATAAAACTAAAACAGATATATTTAATGTCGACAGACACAAGCAAGTTTCTTCTTAATGCTTTTTGGCTGGAATCACTATTGATAAGACAGGTGTAATTTGGCAATTAAAGACTTGCTCATTGCTCAGTGCTCAGCTTTATATAATTAAGGGTTTAAATTGGCAAGTGTTAAGATAAGACAACCAAATTTTATACTGTTAGTTTCTTTTTAATTTTTCTCGCCAACTTATAAAGAAAAGAGCGATTTGAATAACAGTTAAGTACAGTTAAATTTACCAACCGAAATAAACCTTTTTAATACACTACAAAGATAATGTAAAATGTCGACCACAGTAACTGGCGAGCTAGTTTTTTTATTTAACAAATAAATTCCAAAATGTAGTTTTTGTTAAATAACTTTTTAAGTTTTATTTTTTCGAAAAACCGCATCAATCGAAATAGGTGAAAATGTTACACAGGAAACGTATCTAAAACGTCTATAAAACTTAATCATTTTGTTAAACTTAAGCTTCAAAAAGTTTTGCAATTTATATGTCAACTATATGTACAAAATACAGTTTCTGTAACATAAATCGTTTTCGAGTTTGAGCAACAAAAAATAGAAACTAATTTTGAAGGTGCTCTGTATATATTTCACCGGAAATACAGCCTGTTCCAAGCCAGGTTGAAAAGTAGTCCATATGCAAAATTTTTCCTTTTCTTTTTGGTCAAGCAGTTTTAAGCGTTCGCTCCAACAGACAATCCGACAGACAGGCGGACAGACAAACCGACGAAAATGGGAGACCATCTGATATAGGGACCTCAACACGTAAAGATCTGAAAAAATCCCGGGAAGTGATTTTTTTCTAGCGAGAGAAGTAAAAAGTTGAAATTACTAAAATTAGAAATGATTTTTTAAAATGCAAAAATATTCCGTGAAAAGATAAATTTAGGATGTGTAGAAATGTCAAATTAAAATTAATAACCTCCAGTTATAATGAAGTGGTAATTTCCATAAGAAAGTGCGATTATTTCTTGATATTATACCTTTAAAATGGGCTAGTACAAACTATATCCCAAATCGATTACTTGTTATATTTTAGAAACAAATATAAAATGGTATAGATTTTTTTGTAATAAAAAAGCCTTAAAATTAAAAGTACTAAAACTTTTAAAGCTCCAACAAGAAAAGAAAATTTTACGCGGCTGTTGTATCTAATAGAAAATAAAATTTCATTGTTCCTAACTTACACCCTGTACAGGGTGTCCCATTTTCGGCACTTTTGCGGGGTATCTCCCTTATTTTTAAAGATAGAGGGTCGCGGTTTTCGCGACAGTGTGCTACTTTTTGATGAAACGAAAGATGGCATAAAAATATTTTTCATGGCCCCCTTCGTTTTTGACATACAGGGCGAAATTGATTTTTTCCCATTTTCGGACCCCCCTCGCATTTCAGTTATCTTGTAACTTATAAAAAAAGTAAAAATGGATCCTATTAGAGTTTTCTACGTAGAATCGAGTGGCGTGGTTAGATTTTCATCAGATGTGATATTTTTTGAGATATTAACCAAATACATGTTTTTTTAAATGGAACACCCTGTATATTTCTTAACCAATAAGTTTCCCCTTTCGAGAGCTTTTCAAAAATATATAACACTTTATAGTTATTTTTTATTTTTAGCCCTTAAATCGAACTATTTAATTTTAAACTTTAATTTTGCGTAGTTGGCTGTGTTTAACAACTGGTTTAACGTCAATTCAGGTATTTAGATTTAAAAATGAAACTGGTTAAAACCTGTATTTTCATTAATTTATTAAAATTTGTATTATTTTTAACCTACAACACTACTTGTTATCTAGATATATAGAAAATCCTATCCAGAACTAAAACTGTTTAGTTTTTAATCACTTAAAGATTAAATTAGTTGTCTTGAATTATTAATAGCAAATAAAAGTCAAATTTAAAAACAAAACATACAAAACTTTAGGTAACGAAAAGAGCTAGAACCAATTAAATGGACTAACTCTTTTCGTTACCTAAAGTTTTGTATATTTTGTTTTTAAATTTGACTTTTATTTGCTATTAATAATTCAAGACAACTAATTTAATTTTCAAGTTATTAAAAACTAAGCAGTTTTAGTTCTGGTTAGGATTTTCTATATCTATATAGATAACAAGTAGTGTTGTAGTTTAAAAAATAATACCAATTTTAATAAATTAATGAAAATACAGGATTTAACCAGATTCTTTTTTAAATCTAAATTCCTGAATTGACGTTAAACCACTTGTTAAACACGGCCAACTACGCAAAATTAAAGTTTAAAATTAAATAGTTCGATTTAAGGGCTAAAAATAAAAAATAACTATAAAGTGTTATATATTTTTGAAATGCTCTTCGAAAGGGGAAACTTAATGGTTAAGAAATATACAGGGTGTTCCATTTAAAAAAACATTTATTTGGTTAATATCTCGAAAAATATCACATCTGATGAAAATCTAACCACGACACTCGATTCTACGTAGAAAAATCTAATAGGATCCATTTTTACTTTTTTTATAAGTTACAAGATAACTGAAATGCGAGGGGGGTCCGGAAATGGAAAAAAATCAATTTCGCCCTGTATGTCAAAAACGAAGGGTGCCATGAAAAATATTTTTATGCCATCTTTCGTTTCATCAAAAAGTAGCACACTGTCGCGAAAACCGCAACCTTCTATCTTTAAAAATAAGGGAGATACCCCGCAAAAGTGCCGAAAATGGGACACCCTGTACAGTACAACTGTTCTATTTCTACTTTACATTCCACTTACAACACCATTGATTTTTGACACTTTAACGGTAATTTTGTATTGCAGCAATTGCAGTATACCTATTCAAATAAGATATGCAGGCATGCATCGCTGTTTTATTTAATAACTAGCTTTCGCCCGCAACTTCTTCCATGGTATAACAATTTTACTCCATTACAAACTTTAAATACCATCGTAATACCCCCTTAGGGGTTGATTTATTGAAAACTGAAAAAAAAAACACGTGTTTAAACATTAACTCTCAGATACACTAAGAAGGTTTAAGATTTAGTACTGCATGGTTTAAATTAGGATCTTCTAGTTGATCAGGTATGTTTTGACAGGTTTTTTCCTGTCATAGTTAATAAGTCTTCGTTAAAAACTTATGAAATATTCCGTTCCGTGCCGTTCATTTTCTTCACATTCGTTAGACAAAATTAGATTTTCTGACCTCAATTGACATACTTATTAGTTAACATTTTTGGGGAAATTGCCATTCGCTCGTTTTTACCCCCCCCCCCCCCGTTAGTTTTTTTAAATGTTAGACAAAATTAAATATTTTGACCCCAATAACCCCGAAAACAACATTAACATTTTTAGATAATTTCCCAGTTGCTCCTTTTTACCCCCCCCCCCCCCGGCGTTATTTTTTTAAAAATGAGTTTCAACAAAATTAGATTTTCTGTTCTCAGTAACCCCCAAAATTAGTTAACATTTTTGGAGAAATTCCAAACCCCGCGCCTTTTTATTCCCTCTGCCCCACCGTTAATTTTGTTTACATTCGTTAAACAAAATTAGATTTGCTGACCTCAATAACCTTGAAAATCATATATCAGATAACTTTTTTTGAAAAATGATCAGTTGCCTGTTTTTATTCTCCCTCGTTGTATTTTTTTTAAATATTTTAGACCAAAGTACATTTTTTGACCGTAATAACACCGAAAATGACAAATTAGTTAACATTTTTTCAGTCGCTCCTTTTTATCCCCCCGCCGTTAATTTTTTAAATATAGGTTTCAACAAAATTAGATTTCTGACCTAAATATCCCCGTAAATGACAGATTAGTTAACATTTTTGGAGAAGTTCCCAGTTGCGCCCTAATATCACCCCACTCCCCACGTTATTCTTGACATCCATTACACAAAATTAGACTTTCTGACCTCAATAACCTCGAAAATAACATATTAGTTAACATTTTTGAAGAAATTCCCATCAGCTCCTTTTCCCCAAAGTCGTCCGTTCCCCAGACGCGTACTTTTCCAAGGTCGTCCGGGACCTAGATGCGTATTTTCTTAAAGGGCGTCCGCTCCCCAGACGCGTATTTTCCCAAGGTCGTCAGTTTCCCAGGCGCGCATTTCTCTAAGGTCCTCCGGTTCCCAAACGCGTAATTCTTTCCATGGCCATCCGCTCCCTAGATGCGTATTTTCCTTAAGCGCGTACTTTTTTCGAAGATCGTTTGTTCCCCAGACGCGTCTATTCCCCAGGGTCCTCCGTTCCTCAAACGCGACTTTTCATCAAGGTCGTCCACTTCCCAGGTGCGTATTTTTCCCAAGATCGCCCGCTCCCCAGACGCGTATTTTTACAAGGTCGTCCGCTTCCCTAGATGCGTATTTCCCCAAGGTCGCCCGCTCCTCAGACGCGTATTTTTCTAAGGTCGTCCGTTTTAAAGAAGCTTATTTACCTCAAGGTCGCTCCCTCCCCCGACGCGTGTTATTCCTTAGGTCTTCCGCTCCCTAGGCGCGTATTTTTCTTAAGGACGCCCGCTCACCGGACGCATATTTTTTCCAAGGGCGCCCCTGGTGTGGCATTCAAGTGGGCAGCCTTATTACTTAACATTTTTAGGTAAATTCCCATTCGTTCCTTTATATCTCCCCCTCCCGTTAATTTTTTAAAAATCAGTTCCAACAAAATTAGATTTTCTGACCTCAATAACTCTGAAAATACTAAGCTAACATTTTAGGAGAAATTCTCAGCCGCCCTTTTATCCCCTCTCCCCTCCCTTCTCTGTAAATTTTATTTAGCTTCTGTTACACAAAGTCAGATTTTCTGACCTCAGTAATCCCGAAAATGGCCCATTAGTTAACATTTTTGGACAAATTCCCAGCTGCCCCTTTTTATTCGCCCCCCCCCCCTCCCTACGGTAATTTTTTACTCCTGCTAGAAAAAAAAAAATTCTGACCTCAATAACCCCGAAAATGACATATTAGTCAACATTTTTAAAAAATTCTCAGTCGCTCCGGTTTTATCCCCTCTCACCTCCTCCCCTTTATTATTTTTTAAAGCTAAATCGTTTCACGTGGATTATGACATTTTCATTTTTGAGCCACCCGGTAAGTATAAGATCAAATTTTTGAATAGCAATACTATTTTCTCACGATGCAGAACTTTTTATAAAGATACACTTTTTTCGTTAAATCAATAATAAAAAAATTTCCATTTCGAAGATATGTTGTATATTTTTTAATGAAGAAAACATATTATTGAATTGTACATTTACAGTGGCAGTTTACCTTTAAATAACGATTTTGTCTTCTTAGCTTCACGTGGATTAGGACTTTTTTTATTTTTGAGCCACCCTGTTTATACAAGATCAAATTTTTGAATAGCAATGCTATTTCCTCACGATGCAGAAGACATGCTGTATATTTGTTAATGAAAAAAAAACATATTGAATTGTACATTCGCAGTGGCAGTTTTCCTTTAAATAACGACATTGTCTTTTTAGCTTTACTTGGATTATGACTATTTCATTTTTGAGCCACCCTGTACGTACTAGATCAAATTTTTGAATGGCAATGCTAGTTTTTTACGATGCAGAACTTTTTATAAACAGATAGGTACTTTATTCTTAAAATCAATAATACATGTTTTCCATTTCGAAGACATGCTGTATATTTTTTAATGAAAAAAAATATTATTGAATTGTACATTTGCAGTGGCAATTTTCCTTTAAATCACGATTTTGTCTTTTTAGCTTCACTTGGATTATGAATATTTCATTGTTGAGCCACCCTGTACGTACTAGATCAAATTTTTGAATGGCAATGCTATTTTTTTACGATGCAGAACTTTTTATAATCAGACACTTTTTTCGTAAAATCAATAATAAAAATTTGTCCTTTTCGTAGACATGCTGTATATTTTTTGAATGAAAAATACATATTATTGAATTGTACATTTGCAGTGGCAGTTTACCTTTAAATAACGATTTTGTCTTCTTAACTTCACATGGATTAGGACTTTTTATTTTTGAGTCACCCTGTTTATACGAGATCAAATTTTTTAATAGCAATGCTATTTTCTAACGCTGCAGAATTTTTTATAAAGAGACACTTTTTTCGTAAAATCAATAATATTTTTTTTCCATTTCGAAGACATGCTGTATATTGTTTTAAGAAGAAAAAAACATATTATTGAATTGTACATATGCAGTGGCAGTTTTCCTTTAAATAATGATTTTGCCTTTTTAGCTTCACGTGGATTATGACTGTCATTTTTGAGCCACCCTGTACATACTAGATCAAATTTTTGAATCGCAATGCTGTTTTTTTACGATGCAGAACTTTTTATAAACAGACACTTCTTTCGTAAAATAAATATTTTTTTTCCATTTTAAAGACATGCTGTACATTTTTTAATGAAAAAAATATTGTTGAATTGTACATTTGCAGTGGCAGTTTTCCTTTAAATCACGATTTTGTCTTTTTAGCTTCACTTGGATTATGAATATTTCATTTTTGAGCCACCCTGTACATACTAGATCAAATTTTTGAATGGCAATGCTGTTTTTTACGATGCAGAACTTTTTATAATCAGACGCTTTTTTCGTAAAATCAATAATAAAATGTTTTCCATTTTGAAGACGTACTGTATTTTTTTTTAATGAAAAAACATATTGAATTGTACATTTGCAGTGGCAGTTTACCTTTAAGTAACGATTTTGTCTTCTTAGCTTCATGTGGATCAGGACTCTTTTATTTTTGAGCCACCCTGTATGTACTAGATCAAATTTTTGAATGGCAATGGTATTTTCTCACGATGCAGAACCTTTTATAAACAGAGACTTTTTTCGTAAAATCAATAATAATTTTGTTCCATTTCGAAGACATGCTGTATATTTTTTTAATGAAAAAAAACACATTATTGAATTGTACATTTGTCGTGGCAGTTTTCCTTTAAATAACGATTTTGTCTTTTTAGCTTCACGTGGATTATGACTGTCATTTTTGAGCCACCTTGTACGTATCAAATTTTTGAATGGCAATGCTGTTTTTTTACGATGCAGAACTTTTTATAATCAGACACTTTTTTCGTAAAATTAATAACAAAATTTTTTCCATTTTGAAGACATACTGTATATTTTTTTAATGAAAAAACATATTGAATTGTACATTTGCAGTGGCAGTTTACCTTTAAATAACGATTTTGTCTTCTTAACTTCACATGGATTAGGACTTTTTATTTTTGGGTCACCCTGTTTATACGAGATCAAATTTTTGAATAGCAATGCTATTTTCTAACGATGCAGAATTTTTTACAAAGAGACACTTTTTTCGTAAAATCAATAATATTTTTTCCATTTCGAAGACATGCTGTATATTTTTTTAAGGAGAAAAAACCATATTATTGAATTGTACATATGCAGTGGCAGTTTTCCTTTAAATAATGATTTTGTCTTTTTAGCTTGACGTGGGTTATGACTGTCATTTTTGAGCCACCCTGTACATACTAGATCAAATTTTTGAATCGCAATGCTGTTTTTTTACGATGCAAAACTTTTTATAAGCAGACACTTCTTTCGTAAAATAAATAATATATTTTTTTCCATTTTGAAGACATGCTGTACATTTTTTAATGAAAAAAATATTATTGAATTGTACATTTGCAGTGGCAGTTTTCCTTTAAATCACGATTTTGTCTTTTTAGCTTCACTTGGATTATGAATATTTCATTTTTGAGCCACCCTGTAAGTACCTACTAGATCAAATTTTTGAATGGCAATGCTGTTTTTTACGATGCAGAACTTTTTATAATCAGACACTTTTTTCGTAAAATCAATAATAAAATTTTTTCCATTTTGAAGACGTACTGTATATTTTTTTAATGAAAAAACATATTATTGAATTGTACATTTGCAGTGGAAGTTTACCTTTAAGTAACGATTTTGTCTTCTTAGCTTCATGTGGATCACGACTTTTTTATTTTTGAGCCACCCTGTATGTACTAGATGAAATTTTTGAATGGCAATGGGTATTTTCTCACGATGCAGAACCTTTTATAAACAGACACTTTTTTCGTAAAATCAATAATAATTTTTTTCCATTTCGAAGACATGCTGTATATTTTTTTAATGAAAAAAAACACATTATTGAATTGTACATTTGTAGTGGCAGTTTTCCTTTAAATAACGATTTTGTCTTTTTAGCTTCACGTGGATTATGACTGTCATTTTTGAGCCACCCTGTACGTATCAAATTTTTGAATGGCAATGCTGTTTTTTTACGATGCAGAACTTTTTATAATCAGACACTTTTTTCGTAAAATCAATAACAAAATTTTTTCCATTTTGAAGACATACTGTATATTTTTTTAATGAAAAAACATATTATTGAATTGTACATTTGCAGTGGCAGTTTACCTTGAAATAACGATTTTGTCTTCTTAGCGTCACGTAGATCAGGACTTTTTTATTTTTGAGCCACCCTGTATGTACTAGATCAAATTTTTGAATAGCAATGCTATTTTCTCACGATGCGGAACTTTTTATAAACAGGCACTTTTTTCGTAAAATCAATAATAAATTTTTTTCCATTTCGAAGACATGCTGTATATTTTTTTAATGAAAAAAAAAAACACATAACTTCAGCAAAAAAAAACTTAAAACGAGACCATTCGGAAAAACTCATCGACAAACCAAGTTGAAGAAGTCCGTTGAAGAATTATGCGTGAACATATAAAGAATCTCACATGCGGGCCGAATAATTGATAACCTCCTCTTGAGAAGACGGTTAAAAAGCACACCGCTTAGCGAAAATGCTGTTCACTGCGTCACGGACACTTCATAATTATAGAACTAATATTTAAATACAATTTTATCATACTTTAGCATTGCCAAGTTTCTGGTAGCAAAATCCACCGACCAGTAAAACTTTTAATATACGCATGTATAATTTTGCGCCTCTATCGGAAATTTTTACAACTAAAATTTATACGTCTTCATTTATTTTTCGATCATTTTTACTTCCATTTCGTACCGCTATTATTCCCCGCCACTAGTTTATGCTTTAAACTGTCAAAGAACAATTTCTTTACGTAAGGTATGGTACTTTGGACCAGCCATTGCGACAATGTGGGACTTAAAATTTATAGCCATGTTCGAGAAAAACGCCTAAGTTAATCTTGCGTCCGATATACGGCAGCAAGTTTGCAGCGGTAGCAGAAATGATAGGGATTAGACCCCTTTCGGAAGCAAAAATGATAGGGTGATGTATATATATATATATATATATATATATATATATATATATATATATATATATATATATATATATATATATATATATATATATATATATATATATATATATATATAGCTGACGGTCAACATGGCATCTGCCCAAAAATACCACAAGTTAGCCCCCACCCTATATACACGAATATACTCCCTGTATATTAGGGTTTCGTGCAAAGGTCTGGTTAGCCTCCGTACAACAGACGGTAAGGTTGGCCTCCATCCGTATACTCTACATAATTATTCATAATTTGGCATACTTTGGCTTCTGTATATACCGTTTTTTGGTAAAGTGGGATCCGTACAGTGTTGTCAGACTGTAAAAAGCAAAGCACAGCATTTATTTTAGATTAATGTTACTTTGTTATATCTGAGGACCGACAGAACTGGTTATTATATTATTAATGAAATTTGGTATACTGGTACGAGTAATATAGAAGATCAAAAAATAAAGGACATAGATTTTTTAACTACTAATATTTGTTATTCAAGAAGTAGAAATTGCCCTTGAATTTTCGCAATAAATCACATTTCTAGTTATATTTCACAAACAAGAGTTGTAAACATAGGTGGGTCCAGGGGCCATGGGCGCCCGCAGAGGAGGGCCAGGGGGACCGTGACAGCCCCTGAGATTGTGGGATTGTCATACTTCGTACTTTTTGTTGGACGAATTGCCAGATATCTATTATTTTTATAATAAGTATCTCTTTTTATGATAAATGTTGTCTAATTTTCTAATGTTTGAACACCTTTATAATGCCACGTACAAAAAAATTCAATTAGAATTAGGAATATTATTTAAACCCAGTCTTAACTCAATGTAGCTGGCAGCCAGATTACTATGCATTTTCTGCAGGCGGCATGTTTATTTTATGAAGAAGTTTTTAACATGTTTTTTAGTGTTCCGTGCTAAAATTAGCAAAATGGAATCATTTCGGTGTCCGTCTGTCACAGGCAATTTTCTCTGAAACTATTCGCCGTAAAAATTTGAAATTTAGCACAGACATAGAGTGTGGTGGCCCAATCATAGATGTGAAGTATAAAAAGTTGAATTTTGATTCTAGAGGAGATTGGGAAATGAAAAAAAGGGCATCGTGTGGAGTGTCAAATGAAAGCTTATTGAAGCACAAGTTCAACAATATATATGATGTCTTTTTTATGCATTTTTTTAACAATTTTCGGGAGAAACGCATAAAAATTGCTGCCCCCCACCCTCATGACCAAAAGAATCGCTCAGAAAAATCTGAGAAAATCATGAACATTAAGAATCAGGTGTAGATTGAGCTAAAATTATCAGGTTTGAAAAATTCTTGCGCGAACAATTGTTATAAACAATTAAATTGTTTATTTTCTTATAACAGCTGAACCATTGGTTCTAGAGAAAAAGTTTTTCGACAAAAATATTTCTCACGATGTAAGGAACAACTTTTGTTGTTACACGTTGTTTAAAATTTTTAATTTGGCTCACTCGACACGCTCCCCCACTTAGCTCCGTGCATACGCGATGTGATACGGCGTTGGTGCCGGAGAACGGGCGGCCAAGATTTGCTCAAGTTAAGTGGGGGGTTGATGGCACGGAATACTAATTGTGCAAGTATAGCTTGCACTTGACCGAATTTTGCCTGTTTGTAATTATTAGTGTATTTGTATAAATCACTACAAATAAAATCTTTATAAATATATAGGTATTATGTTTTTTTTATTTTGCTCCCCCCCCCCCCATGAGAAAAAAGTCTGCGGGCGCCCGTGCCAGGGGTATCTCTGCACTATTTGTAAATAAAATTTGGATCCGATTTGAAACTAAAATACAAATATTTATTTACCTACATTGTGTAATTTGAAAATGCGAAAGACGAAAAGCCTTCGGTTAAAGTAATATAATATACAGGGTGTCTAATAAGTCTTAGAATGGACAAATATCTTTTCTATTAGTAAATATAGAGGTATCAAATTTTAGGTGTATCTTACTGGTTAATAAATCTACTTTTTAGTGTTTCGTGAAACGGAACACTTATGGAATCACTTCGGTGTTCGTCCGTCTGTCACAGGCGATTTTCTCTAAAACTATGCAACGTCAAAAATTTTAAATGCAACCCTATGCTGTGTGGTACCTCATTTTAAAGGTCTTCAAAAAAGAAACATTTTACCGCGAACCCGAGGTCTGTATCTTAATTTGTTCTTAAATGGAAAACCTTTACAAATTAAAAATCGTGAAAAAAATTTAAAATTTAAATACCTTTATAACTCTTGTAACTGTTGTTCAAAATGACTACCATAAACTTCTTGGCAGTAAAGAAGTCGATTTTGGAACTCACTTTTGAGAATGGCAGGTGTTATTTCTTGGCAGAGTTCCAAAATCGGCTTTATTACTGCCAAGAAGTTCATAGTGGTCATTTTGAACAACTTTTAAATTTTTAATCTTTTTTTCACGATTTTTAATTTCTATAGGCTTGCCATTTAAAAAAATTAAGATACGGATCTAGGGTTTGCGCCGCGGTAGAATATTTCTTTTTTGAAGGCCTTTAAAATGAGGTACCACGTGGCATAAGATTGCATTTAAAATTTTAGTTTCCTTTGCTATGTAATACAGAGGGTGAATTTAAAAAAAAACTCTTGCTGGTCAGTCTCGCGGTCTAAATAAAAAACCGTTAATTTATGATTATAGGATAAATTTGATTGTTAGTCATTGTCAAGATAATGACAACAATCATTGTTATCGGCTATCTTTCATTTTATAATTATGTTAGAAAAGTTAAACATATTTACCCAGTTGCACAGACAATAATTTCTCCAGACCAACGTCGAAATCGTGTTATCATTGATGACTGTCCGTTTTCTTCACGTGACAAAATGTCACAATAAATGCCAAATAAACATATTTGTGTCTGTGTAGTGTTTTGATATATCAAATTGTGACGTGTCGAGTACTTGCAAACGTACGATTTTTGATCCTCGGAGGCAATGTGCCAAAAATAAGAAATAGAAAATCTTAATAATCAACATTTTAGAAACATAGAAATTGAATCGTATAGAACTGAAAGTCGATAAATCTTAGAAGTTCTTGTTCTAGGAGATACAGCATTTAAATAAACTTGATAATAATTATTAATTAATTTTTGTTTTACTAGCTTTACTTTCAGCGAAAAAGTTTTTTTTTTCAAAAATTCACTTTGTAATAAAATTATCGTATTTTTTTGGTTCACCGTATACATTTCAGTTTAGCTATAAGTATAGTCAAATCTCCGAGCAAATCTCCCTTAAGAGTTATCATCTCTACTTTTTTGTTTTTCTATTTACGTTGCTGCTGCTTAGTTATTTGCTATCAAAACCAATGACTTTCGCCCATAAACACACAAAAGAGACAAAATTCATCAAAGAAATTAAAATTTTTTGTACTTTCCCTTTTTGTACCGTGTCCCGCAAAAATTCTAAGTAAGTAAGTAATGGAAAATTACCAAATAAAACTTTAATTTCTTTAATTAATTATGTTAGGTCATGTCTCTTTTGAATGTTTAAGCTGAAAAGTTTTTTTTTCCAGAACAGCAAGGCTAAAAGAAACAACATAATAGGAACGGAAACTCTTAGGCCGGCCGCACATCAAAGAAACTTGAAACGCGAAACAGGAAACATGAAACTCTCATGTTTTCATGTGCGGCCGGCGCCGGCCTAAAGGTTACTAGAAATTAAAAAATGTTTGCGAAGAAAAATAACGATTTTAAAGTATTTTATTTAGCAAAGAATTTAGTATTTGAAAATATGTTAAAAAATAAAGTTAATCGAATGCATCAGACAAAATTATTATTATTTTTTAAATTTTAATAAATTAAATATTTAATGATTTTTCTGGTCTTGTGGAGTGGTTAATATATGTAGGTTTGTAGATAACAGAAAATTCATTATGTAGACTGCCAAATAAATCTCTAGTAACGGATAAATTCCCCTTGTCAGGATATGTTATGCGGGAGGGGATATTTTACTGTACAAGGTGATATTAAATATGTAGAGAATATTTCAGAATGTGATTCCTAAGCTGATTGTCAGTTAAAGAAGTCCATATGTATGTCCTAAAATGCTTCGTTTTCGGAATACAGGCTGAGGAAAGACGCTTTGACTAAACAAAACTATTTTTTTGGAACAGGCCTGAATTACTTTGATACTCGGCTATATTCTGCGCTTTATTTAAAACAATTTTTCTTGCTTTTTGTTTAATAGGACATCGCCTTTTATATATAAGTATTTAGCCAAATATCCGTTGGTATTTGCCGTTTTTAAACTTTTTAAAAAGGGTAAACGAATGACTAATTTATTACATAATTTAAAAAGGATGCAAGATATGGAATTTAAGGAACAATAAATTTAAGAACTAAATAGGCGTCCTAATTTGTTAATTAAAAGTAGTTAGTGGTACAGTAAAAAAAGCTTGGCAGGGTAAAATGGACCACGAACTAGAAAAAATTGCTGTTTGGTACCATATTTTTGTAATTAGCAAAAATTAGAAACGATTTCCTCAAAAAGCTTTTAAAATAAATGTAAACAAATGTGTGTGTGCTTGCGTGCAATTCAATATTTTAGGATATTAATTTATAACACATTTTTTTTGTAAATCTAAAACCAGCCCAGGAATCACGGCCTAAAGTATTAAAAGAATCTTAGTAACACCTAGTATAAATATATAAGTAAATTTAAACTAAAAAATGTAAGAACAAGTTTTTAATTATTGTTTAACATTGAATACAAATCCATAATTAAGAATTTTTATATGTGGTTCTACGTCAATTGTTCAAAAATCAAGATATGTTAAAAAGGCACAAAGTTAAAATTGCAAAAAGCACAAAAGGTATAAATAAAAATACATGAAAATCAAACAAAAAAGATAAGTAGTTAAATCTGCAAAATAAAAAACACACCAAAATTAATTACGGCAAAAAAGCAGTTAAACGGTATTGTCATAAATAGGGCTCCCCAGATTTCCCTACTTCCGGCGGCGTCGTTTAACACTATACGGTATCCATTTGGTTTTGAGAATGATGACAGAAACCCATTTTACAACGAAGAGATCAATTATGTCTCTCTCTCATGTTCTTTCTCTCTCATTTTTTTCTCTGTCGTCTTCTTTCTCTCTCACACTCGTAAAAGTTTTACAGCTGGTAGAAAGTTAGGTTATGTGAAAGATTAATATGTCATATTATTTGAAGCCTGTCCCATCATATAAGTTGTTTTTTCAGTATAAAAATATACTTAAAAAGTTTATATAAAGTATTAGCAGCTTAAATTCCTGTGCTATATGAATCTGGGACTATCAACTATTGAAATATTAAGCAAGGTACATATTTGTTCTCCTTTACACTACTTGGACTGGGCGTTATGGGAATAAGTAACAGGAACGCCGACCCGATATAAAGTTGAGAATAGTGGGCATTACAGAAGATTTCTTTAGTTACTGAGAAAGTAGTGAAAATTGCGCTTTAGAAACGTTTGGTTTCAGTTTAAAGCTGAAGTCACAGTGTCATTAAAAGTGTATCTATCCTTCTGGAACTAAGACTCAACATTTACAGTTAAAAATTGTGAAACTACTTGGCATAATCGATTAAACAACTTTTATCGCGTCTTTAACTTACACAAACATCACTGTTCGCAGGTAGGGTATATTATAGATCCATTTTCATTATATATCGGAGAATAGGGAATATTTTTTAACCTTATACATTGCTTATCCTAATAAAAATATTTACTCATTTTTGAAATTTTTCCTTTATTTATTTAAATACTTTTCCTCCGATCCTTTTAGTGCAAATTGTTGGTTAGAGATAGTATTGTTATTTGGGCAGGAAACAATTTTAAATGCTATAAAATAATAAGGTTAATGTGGCTATGCTGACACTGTTTTTTTTAATAAAAACGAGATTTTTGCAAATGCTGTTTGTGTTCAGTAAAAACAAAGGTCTTTTGCTATAAAATCATAAAACTTACGGAAGTATTTTGATTTTGTCAGGTTAGAAATTTATTTTTATGACAACGCCGATTAAACTTTCACTGTTTCACTATAGGCAACCAGAAATACTTGCGCACAAACAAAGCCGCATGTGATGAAATGTTTGATTATTCTTTTTTATTGGCAACAACATCGTTTTTATTTGTCTTTTACTAATGCCCCTTTTGCTAACAAGGATAGAAAGAAACCGGATTCCGCTGGGATTTTATCAGGAAAAAAAACAGAATTTTGCGATGACTATCTTTCGAAGTATATAACCAGCAATACTTCCGCAAGCAAAGAATGTACGATAAAAATTTGAACAAATCCTTTTTTTATTTGTCTTTGTCTAATGCACTTTCGCCAACACGGATAGAAAGAACTCTGATTCCTCCGTGATTATCAGGAAAGAAAAGATGAATATTGTGATCACTAAAATATGTTCTGGTGTAAACGGTCCATGGCACTGACCAATAGGGTTAATTCTTGTTCAATTGTTTTTTCTGTCATCATTCTCAAAACCAAATGGATACCGTATAGATATTGGCAATAATGGGCAAATAAGTTTTGAAACACATTTTGGCTTTACAAACATAAAAGCTTTTCCTTCACAAGTAAACGTTTTTAATCAGAGGCGTAAGTATGAATGTTTTTAAGTAAAATTTTTGGGGTATCTAATAATAAGTGGCAAAACGGCTTAGAGAACTTAAAAATCCTGCTTTAACTATGACCGCCGACCGGCTGTCTATATCCCCCCGTCCGTGAGGAGTAGGTGTATGTATGTTGTCGTCGCTTTTGATATTTTCAATTTTTTTCCCGAACACGGTCAGAGGGAAAGCTATCCAATTTTCTGGGTTAATAGAGGGATAGTGCGACAAGCTTCGGTAAAAAATTTAGTTATACAGGGTGTACGGTTTCGTAGCTATTAAACGTCAAAGTCAAAATTTCAGCGATTTCGCTTCATATCGATTACAGGTCGCAAAAGTAAATTAAATCAATTTAAATTTTCGGAGGTTTTAGAGGTCCGGGAGCTTCAGAACCCCATTGAATCTGGGAAGTATAGGAAAATGTCAAGTAATTTTTTTGAATTTTTTTCGGCCAAAAATGCCGTTTGCAGACCCCTTTTTTGTACTTAATAACTCGAAAACGAATCGTCTGACAGAAAAACGAATTTATACGTAAAACTTTAAAATCTCAAATACTTACCTATACATAAAACGGCTAGAAATTTCTTTTATGGAAAACTGGAAATTCCGATATTTGACCCAACTTTGTCACGGTTTTTAATTGTTTTCGGGGTCAAAATGGATCCAAATCAAAATCCCATGTACCTAGTCGGAAAAAGCTCGTCGAATACGTAATATCTATATTTTTAGTTTCTTCATTCTTTATGGGAAGGGAGTAATCGACGATTAAATGTCGATTTTTTAAAACTTTTTATGCCCTCGACATCGGAACATTTGAATCACTTTGTATTTTTTCCTATTTATTTTTTTCCAATGTTTTCAACGCCATCTTATAGAGCGATATCAGGCTTTGAAATGAATCTCGAACGGATTATCCAGAAGCGTAGTTAGGGGGTAAAAACTGAATTTTTTTGATTTTTTATAACAAATCGTACTTTTAACCGGCAATATTATATAGGTACTAATTTCTGCGTTTATTACATGCGTTAAACATCTAAGAATAACTCCCAATGATTTAAACCGATTACATTTTCGTTCCACTTATAAATAACTAGCTTTCTCCCGCGACTTCGTCCGCGTGGTATAAGTGATAATAGTGTAGTTTTGATGTCGTGATTATGAATATATGAAACATGAGTTAGGTTAGGTTAGTTATACTCGTATCTAGAGGAATTTCAATATAACTTGACGCAAAATCGGGGTCGGACACTGGGAACTGATAGAAAAGGTAGGTAAATGCAGTGGCGGCACCTGAAATTTTAGATGTGTCGTATCTCAGTTCCTATGCATGGGACTTACACTAAATTATAGGATGTTACTATTGGGTACTTTATAAACATTTTCGTAAAAAAATATTTAGTTTTAAAATTTGCGAAAAAAAGTTAATTTTTTGGGCCGCTTCACCTGAGATCTGAGAAAGTTCTGAAGAAAACTTTACTTACCATATTTTTTCATAAAGTATATCAAATTTTATCGACAAATTCCAAATTTGGTGAAAATATTCTAATTTTCCTTAAAGAAATGACATTTTAAATTATTTCTTAGACAAAATATTTTAGGGTAAAAATTTTAAAACCTAATTAATCAGGATATTAGAGGTAATTCCATGAAATTTGAATCCTACCGATAAAATCTGATTAAAGTTATGAAAAAAACATGAGAGTAAAATTTTCTTCAGAACTTTCTCAGATCTCAGGTGAAGCGGTTCAAAAAACTAACTTTTTTTCTCAAATTTTAAAATTAAATATTTTTTTCACGAAAATGAGAGTACCCAGCAGTAACATCTTATAATTTGGTGTGGGTCCCATGCGTAGGAACTGAGATAAGACAATCTGAAATTCCAGGAGCCGCCACTGGACCATAAACGAAATGAAATTAATATTAGATTTTGCCACGTTGTATTTATGAATTATTGCTCCTAAAAATATTTCTATTTTTTCACAAAATGAACCAACTTCACCAAAGGAAAAGCACTGAAAAGTATGAAAAAAATAATATTCGTCAACTTAATTTTGTTCATTTTTATAAAAAAAAAATTTCTTTTTAGTGCACCCATTCTTCCCTCTCCCTTCATCTTATCTCCCTCTCTTTGAATTTGTAATAGTCATGTCATATTAGCTTTTTTGACCTCAATAACCCCAAAAATGACATCAGTTAACATTTTAGACGAAATTCCAAACCCCCGCCCCCGCAGTTAATTTTTATAACATCTGTTACACAAAATTAGCTTTTCTGATCTAATAACCCCGAAAATGTTACACTGGTTAAAATTGTTGGACAAATTGCCAATCCCCCCCCCCCCCATTAATTTTTCTTAACAACTATTACACATAATTTTATTATATTTTTTGACCTTAATCTCCCCAAAAATTACCACATTTTTGGAAAAAATGTTAATCGCTCCCTGCCCCCCCCCCCCCGGTATTTTGTTTTACCATCTGTTAATTTGTTAAATAAAATTAGATTTTATGACCCCAATAACTTAAAAATGACACGTTTAACAGTTTTGAAAAAAATTCCGGCTACTCCATTTAATCCCCCCCCCGTTAATTTTTTTAACATACATTAAGCAAAATTACATTTTATGACCTCAATAATCCCGAAATTGATATTTATCATTTTTGGAGATATTTTCAGTCGTTCCCGATAACTTTTTTAACATCTGTTAGACAAAATTGGATTTTTGACATCTATAACACCGAAAATTACAAATAAGTTAACGTTTTTGATAAAATTGCCAGTCGCTTCTTATTCCCCCCCCCCCCCCCCCACGTTAACTTTCTTAACATCTATTACACAATATTAGATTTTCTGATCTTAATAACGCCGAAAATGGCATATTTTTGGAATAAGTTGTCAATCGCTGTCTTTTTATCCACCGCTTTCCGTTATTTGTTTTACCATCTGTTAGACAGAATTAGATTTTCGGACCTTAATAACCCCAAAAATGATACATCTAACATTTTTGGCGAAATTCCCTGCAGCGCCTTTTTATCCACCCCCCCCCCCCCTTATATTTTTTAACAACCGCTAGACAAGCTCAATAACCCCGAAAATCACATTATCTTGGAAAAATTTCCAGCCGCTTCTTTTTATTTATATATTTTCTTAACATTTATTCACAAAATTAGATTTTCTAAAATTTTATAAAAGATGTGAGATGTGTTTATTTTTTAGAGAATTTTGCGTAATTTTAAGGTAATAGAACCGTATAACAATTTTACTCCCTTACAAACTTTGAATCCCCATTTTAATCCCCTAGGGGTTGATTAATTAAAAACTGTGAAACAAGTGTTTAAACATTTATTTTTTAGAGTACTTCTATAAGGTTTCAAATTAATAGGACCATATAATATTTTTTTCCATACAAAGTTTGAACCCCTATTTCCCCCCCCCTTAGGGGTGGAATTTTGAAAAACCCTTCCTAAGTACACGCCTACGTTATATAATAAACCTCTGTGCAAAATTTCAAGTTTCTACACGCAGCGGTGTGGGCTGTGCGTTGATATGTCATTCAGTCAGTCAGTCAGTCAGTCAGTCAGTCAGTCAGTCAATCAGTCAGGTTCTTCTTTTATATATAGAGATTACGTTTATTTGCATCGGGCACAGGCAAAATATTAAAATTCAAGTTTACAAAAAAAATGCAATAATAATTTTTATTAAAATACTATTTAAATTGTAAATTAAACAAAAAAACTATTCTTAAAAACAGATCTTATTCCCTGCAAAAAAATATTTGACAAATTATAGGAACAAACAAAATTTTTATTTATAACATGTTTTTCGGCAGACTCTGTGAATAATATGCCTGCAAATAACCATTATCTTAATTAAGCATAGTTTTATTTCATAAAATTATTGTTTGCATTTTATTTTCACGTAAATAAATAGAAAGCAATTGTTAGAAAATTTACCAATCTCTATTTTAAATGAATTTATCCCTATATTTACATGATTATTTTAAATCATATAGATACTTTAAAACTTGTATTATAAGTAGAAGGCAAAGTATAGTGCCGAATAAAATTTATATAAAACCTCCTATAACTAACGTAACTCTAATTAGTCAAAGCACCATCATCTTTATATGATCTCCCGAAAGTGGAAATAACAAGAATAGCACATTTGTCTTCAATTTATCGGCAATGTCGCCACGATTCTTGGAGGCCAGGTTAGCCGCTATCTAGATTGCTCATGTATATTGGTGACCGATGACAGAGCCCCCAAACGGTAGACACACCGGACTACGATGTATAGGTTTATACAGATTTGGCCTAAATTGGGCTCCGGCCAATTCCACCATTTTCTTGTTACTTGTAATATTTTATAGGCAATTATGAGTTTTCAGGTCAATGTCAAATTGGCCTCCGTCTACCGGAGGCCAATGTGCCGCGGAGGCCAGTCTTACAGCGATTTTTACATGGAAAGCGTCACCTTGTATAATAATAATAATAATAATATATAATATAATATAATAATTAATATATATGTATATATATATATATATATATATATATATATATATATATATATATATATATATATATATATATATATATATATATATATATATATATATATATATATATATATATATATATATATATATATATATCTCCAACAAGTTATTTCAACAAGGTAAATAACACACCTAATTTGACAGACTTCTGTAATCATGTTTCGCATATAATTTAATATAATACACAGATGTCGCTAATAACTGACTTCTGACAGTCCATAGTGAGTTTCCCGCTCAATCAAATCAGTCTGTCATCTCGTGCCACATGGCTAAAATGAATTTCAAAAAACTGAGAAAGAAATGATTTTTAATTGTCTTCTTTTTTTTTTGATTAATGACTTTCATGTAATTTTAATCTGTCTGTGCTATTGTGTAATAAATGTAAAGTTAGAATAATTAAGTAATTCATGACGCTTGGTTTTCGATCCCACTCTGGAGGACTTCACTGATTCCCTAGATAATACTTTAACACCGTTAATGAACATCCTCAACTAAGTTGTAAGTAATAAATCTGCTTATAAGCTCACTTAAAACAATGGTTAATATAAGAACCATGTTTAATACTAGCTATTCTTTGTAGTCTCCCTGAAGATGAAAATAAATATTTTCGAAAGTTTGGAACAACTTTAAAGAGTATTCTTTCATTTGCTGCGCAACCCAATATTACTAGTTTATATATATATATATATATATATATATATATATATATATATATATATATATATATATATATATATATATATATATATATGTATATATCTAGCGAGCAAGGTGACGCTGTCCATGTAAAAATCGCGGTAAGACTGGCCTCCGGTATGCGGAGGCCAATTTGAAATTGACCTGAAAACTCATAATTGCCTATAAAATATTATAAGTAACAAGAAAATGGTGGAATTGACCGGAGTCCAATTTAGGCCAAATCTGTATAAAACTATACATCGTAGCCCGGTGTGTCTACCGTTTGGTGGCTCTGTCGTCGGTCACCAATATACATGAGCAATCTAGATAGCGGCTAACCTGGCCTCCAGGAATCGTGGCAACATTGCCGATAAATTGAAGACAAATGTGCTATTCGTATTATTTCCCCTTTCGGGAGATCTTATAAAGGTGATGGTGCCTTGCCTAATTAGAGTTACGTTAATTATAGGTGGTTTTATATAAATTTTATTCGGCACTATTACTTTGCCTTCTACTTATAATACAAATTTTAAAGTATCTACTATATGATTTAAAATAATCATGTAAATAAAGGGATAAATTCATTTAAAATGAAGAGCTGGACATTTTTTCAAAAATGTTAAACGTGTCATTTTTGGGATTATTGGGGTCATAAAATCTAATTTTATCTAACAGATTGACATATGGCAAAACAAATTAAAGGGGGGGGGGAGCGATTAACATTTTTTCCAAAAATGTTGTAATTTTTGAGGATATTAAGGTCAAAAAATACAATTTTGTGTAATAGATGTTAAGAAAAATTAATGGGGGGGGGGGGGGGGAGCGATCGGCAATTTGTCCAACAATGTTAACCAGTGTAACATTTTCGGGGTTGTTAGATCAGAAAAGCTAATTTTGTGTAACAGATCTTATAAAAATTAACTGCGGGGGCGGGGGTTTGGAATTTCGTCAAAAATGTTAACTGATATGTCATTTTTGGGGTTATTGAGGTCAAAAAAGCTAATATAACATGACTATTACAAATTCGAAGAGAGGGAGATAAGATGAAGGGAGAGGGGAAGAATGGGTGCAGTAAAAGGAAAAAATTTTTTTTATAAAAATGAACAAAATTAAGTTGACCATTAACCGAAGTATAAAGACGTAAGAATATTATTTATTTCATACTTTTCAGTGTTTTTCCTTTTGTGAAGTTGGTTCATTTTGTGAGAAAATAGGAATATTTTTAGGAGCAATAATTCATAAATACAACGTGGCAAAATCTAATATTAATTTCATTTCATTTACGGTCCAGTGGCGGCTCCTGGAATTTCAGATTGTCGTATCTCAGTTCCTACCGATGGGACCCACACCAAATTATAATATGTTACTGTTGGGTACTCTACAATCATTTTCGTCAAAAAATATTTAATTTTAAAATTTGCTGAAAAAAGTTAGTTTTTTGGGCCGCTTCACCTGAGATCTGAGAAAGTTCTGAAGAAAATTTTACTCTCATGTTTCTTGCATAAATTTAATCAGATTTTATCGGTAGAATTCAAATTTCATTGAATTACCTCTAATATCCTGATTAATTAGCTTTTAAAATTTTAACCTAAAAGATTTTGTCTAAGAATTAATTTAAAATGTCATTTCTTTAAGGAAAATTAGAATATTTTCACCAAATTTGGAATTTGTCGATAAAATTTGATATACTTTATGATAAAATCTGGTAAGTACCTAAAGTTTTCTTCAGAACTTTCTCAGATCTCAGGTGAAGCGGCCCAAAAAATTAACTTTTTTAGCAAATTTTAAAACTAAATATTTTTTTACGAAAATGTTTCTAGAGTACCCAATAGTAACATCCTATAGTTTAGTGTAAGTCCCATGCGTAGGAACTGAGATACGACACATCTAAAATTTCAGGTGCCGCACACAGGCGAAAAATCGATAAAAGTCGGACAGAACCCTATTTTCAAAAAGTTCCTAAAATACAAAAATTAGGCTTTGGCCCTCTACCTTAATGACCAATCTATGGTACCTGTGCGCGCGAGCACTGCCAGGTCCTCCGTTACTTCCCTACGTTAGTGGGAAGAACGGTTTGTTGGAGAGCGTATGAGTTACGGAAGATGAAGTGCTATTTTGTTTATATGTATGTTGGTGTTTTTCGTGGATTATTTTATTAAAACTTTTGGGATAATTTGTGTGTTTACAATGAATTTCGTTTTTTGTTTATAAAATAAATAGGAGGATAACGGTTATGGTAACTGGCCAAGTAGCACAGTTGTTTGTATTTTTATCTTATTATTTACCTTTACATGGGGATAAAGTTAACAATACCGTCAGATTCCAGTTTAAAACTTTGATTAGACGTAAGCCTGAAGTTTTGTTTTGCAAATACAACAATGATTTTATGCGACCAAGTGCGACCCTTAACAAAAATGGCGCATTTATACAGTTATGTTTGCTCTAATCTGTACTATTAATAAAGTTGTTCAAAGTGAAAAATCTGTACATAAAGCAGAAATGTAAAAAAGGGGTTTCTATCTTCTATTTAAGGTGTTCTGAACCAAAAGCGACAGTTTTGATTGGGTTTGATTGGGTTGGGATTGTCTGTTTGTGTCTTTGTTCCGGCATCACTTAAAAACTACTAAAAATAGATCTTAATTGGACTTTTACCAAAAGATAGGTCTTATAGCCCGTTAAATATTGGGGTATATTTTATTAGGTTAGGTCAAGTATAGGTCAAGTTGACGAATAAAATGTTTAAACCAGTATTTCCTTTTTATTATAATACTTTTTTTACTACAATTAGGTAATTTTAAATTTAAAATGATTTAATAGACTAATGGTCGTTTGCACCACCAAATTTAAGGCAAGTATAGTTATAAATACGTTTATTTTGAATCAGTAATAAATTACGTAATAACATTTAAAACTATACTTAGTTTAAGTAAGCCTTAAATTTGGTTGTGCAAATGACCACAAGTCTAATTACTCTCGCAAAGTGGTAGAATGAATAATAATCAGGTACTGGCTAGGTACTTAATAAAATACTCACCTAGGTTTAAATTGTTTTGGGTCATAATGAGAAACTAACATATTATTGTTTTTTACGAAAATTCTATCTTTAATAAAAGTAGAAAAATTAATTTTAGCGTAGCACTAGTTTGTGATATACACATGGAGACGCAAAAATAAAAAATATATAACTACTAAAAACCAATAATATTTAAAATCTAACAAGAAAATGCAAAGAAGTAATCTAATTCTGCTTTCTAAAAAAATACTTATTTTATTGATTTTTAGAGCTACAGTTTTTAATCTTTTGGCTTCCTTGTATATTTTACATAAAATTTACATATCAAAATTTATTTTTTCTTATACACTAACTTTTATCAAGAATCGCACTTTCTGAGAAATCAATATTAGAGAAGTTTTTTCGTTGGCGCCAACTTTTCTGCACTATTCTTGGTACATAATCCTAATAATGTCATTACCATGAGATATCGTTCAATGTAATTAGGCTTAAAATATTTTTTCTTAGTCAAATAGTGTGTAAAGTTAATATTAAAAATATTTTGTTCAACAATTAATAACGTGTAGGTTTTGTCCGACTTTTATCGATTTTTCGCCTGTGTGTGCCGCCACTGCATTTACCTACCTTTTCTATCAGTTCCCTGTGTCCGACCCATTGACTTATATATATATATATATATATATATATATATATATATATATATATATATATATATATATATATATATATATATATATATATATAAACCCGTACACCTGACAGCCTGCGCAAACAAAAGTTAAGTTACCAGGGTGAAATAGTGTGTTTGTACGCACGGCCACCGGTCATATTTCTCGAGCCAGATCGGTGAGGGGCATGCGCACAACTCGCTTGTTGTCATCTGCTAGCTACACGGTTTGCATAACCAGCTGGAAAATAATCATCAAACCCTTTTATGTTCCTTGACAATCAGAGTGGGATCGACCATCACAGCTGACAAATTTTGCAGTGCGCATGCCCATGGCCGATCAGCTTTGTTTACATGCGCAAGGCCAGAAATTTGCCACTTTCGCGATTATTGTTTGCGGATCCATATTACAAATCAATGGTCCGACCCCGATTTTGCGTCATGTTATATTGAAATTCCTCTAGAACCTCTCTAAAACCAATGGTTTAGCAGAGTTATAAGAAAATAAACAATTAAATTGTTTATAACAATTGATCGCGCTGGAATTTTTGCGTTCAATCTAGGTACACCTAATTCTTAATGTTCATGATTTCGTTACTGCCAATCGACTTCATTACTGCTAAGAAGTTTATGGTGGTCATTTTGAACAACATTATACAAGAGAAATAAAGGTATTTAAATTTTTTTCACGATTTTTAATTTTTAAAGGTTTGCCATTTAAGAACAAATTAAGATACAGACCTCGGGTTCGCGGTAAAATGTTTCTTTTTTGAAGACCTTTAAAATGAGGTGCCACACGTCATAGGGTTGCATTTAAAATTTTTGACCTCAACAACCTAGCATCGCCCCTCAAGGGGGCCCAAAAAGTTAAAAACAAAAAATGTGGTCATGTGCAAGCTACGCTTGCACAATTAGTCTTCCGTGCCATCAGCCCCCCCCCCCCCACTTAACCTAAGCAAACCTCGGCCGCCAGATCTCCGTCCATCTGCCGCGCTATCCGCCGTCGACGGTACCAACGCTGTATCACATCGCGTATGCGCGAAACCAAATTAAAAATTTTGAAAAATTTGTAAGAACACAAGTTGTTTCTTACATCAAGAGAAATATTTTTTGTTAAAAAACTTTTTCTCTAAAACCAATGGTTTAGCAGAGTTATAAGAAAATAAACAATTTGTTTATAACAATTGATCGCGCTACAATTTTTCAATGCGGATAACTTGCACTCAATCTACACCTAATTCTTAATGTTCATGATTTTTTTCAGATTTTTCAGTGTGATCGTTCTGGTAATATGGGCGAGGGACAGCGGTTTTTAAGTGTTTTTACCAAAAAAATCTTTAAAAAAATGCATAAAAAATTCATCGTATATATTGTTGAATTCGTGCTTTAATAAACTTTCATTTGATACCCTACATGACGCCCTTAAAAAAAATGTTTTCTCATGCCCCACTTTACAACCTGAAATTAACCCCCAGAATCAAAATTTAACTTTTTATACTTCATGTTGGCCACCACGCTTTATCTCTGTGCTAAATTTCAAATTTTTACGTTGAATAGTTTTAGAGAAAATCACCTGTGACAGACGGACGGACACCGAAATGAGTCCATAAGTGTTCCGTTTCACGAAACACAAAAAAGTAAATTTATTAACCAGTAAGATACACCTAAAATTTGATACCTCTATATTTACTAATAGAAAAGATATTTGTCCATTCCGAGACTTCTTAGACACCCTGTATATTATATTACTTTAACCTAAGGCTTTTCGTCTTTCGCATTTTCAAATTACACAATGTAGGTAAATAAATATTTGTATTTTAGTTTCAAATCGGATCCAAATTTTATTTACAAATAGTGTAGAGACACCCCTGGCATGGGCGCCCGCAGACTTTTTCTCAGGGGGGGGGGGCAAAATAAAAAAAATAATACCTATATATTTGTAAAGATTTTATTTGTAGTGATTTATACAAATACACTGATAATTAAAAACAGACAAAATTCGGTCAAGTGCAAGCTATACTTGCACAATTAGTATTCCGTGCCATCAGCCCCCCACTTAACCTGAGCAAATCTTGGCCGCCCGATCTCCGCCCATCTGCCGCGCTACCAACGACGTATCACATCGCGTATGCACGGAGCTAAGTGGGAGAGCGTGTTGAGTGAGCCAAATTAAAAATTTAAAACAACGTGTAACAACAAAAGTTGTTCCTTACATCGTGAGAAATATTTTTTGTCGAAAAACTTTTTCTCTAGAACCAATGGTTCAGCTGTTATAAGAAAATAAACAATTTAATTGTTTATAACAATTGTTCGCGCTAGAATTTTTCAAACCTGATAGTTTTAGCTCAATCTACACCTGATTCTAAATGTTCATGATTTTTTCAGATTTTTGTGAGCGATTCTTTTGGTCATGAGGTTGGGGGACAGCAATTTTTAAGCGTTTCTCCCGAAAATTGTTAAAAAAATGCATAAAAAAGACATCATAATATATATTGTTGAATTCGTGCTTCAATAAGCTTTCATTTGACACTCCACACGATGCCCTTGAAATTTGTTGTTCATTTCTCAATCTCCCCTAGAATCAAAATTCAACCTTTTATACTTCCCATCTATGATTGCGCCACCACACTCTATCTCTGTGCTAAATTTCAAATAATTACGGCGAATAGTTTCAGAGAAAATCGCCTGTGACAGACGGACACCTAAGTGATTTCATTTTGCTAATTTTAGCACGGAACACTAAAAACATGTGTTGGAAGTACGAAAACACCCTGAAAAGTGACGTTGCTAGGGGACGGGTTTTTTGACACGCATGAGTCTCTAATACAAAATTTAAGTAAAAGTATCCTTGTAGCTTTGAGTCTAAAAGTTGACGTCAAGATTTGCGTTTTTTAGTTACTTCTTACAAAATCATTGTTTTATCTGATCAGTAATCATTTGCGTGTATTATGATCATGGTAGAATAAATGATGCTTAAAAAGTGAAGAAGCGTTTTAATTAAAAATACAGTCCACTCAAAACAACACGGCGGACCAGTAGAAGAAGGTAACACGGCTCAAGTCAATGCATCGGAAGAAAATAAAATAGCATATTTAGGCACAGATTTACCCACAAATCTGTGACTTAGGGCCCAACATCGTTGGTCTGCTTCAAACCGGATTAAGGAGAAAAGGGGCTGGAATTTTGTCGTCAAAAGGTGCTACATGTAGAAAAAAGTTAGAAAAGGACAAGGTGCACCGCAAATAAGGATTTTAAGGATAGATTGTTTAAATTTGCTATCAAGTTCAAACTACTTGGTGTCTTGCATGACAAAATAAGGTGTCTTTTCAGACAAAATTAGGTTTTTATTGTTTAAGGTGTCTTGCATGACAAAATAAGGAGTCTTTTCAGACAAAATTAGGTTTTTATGGTTTAAGGTGTCTTGCATGACAAAATAAGGTGTCCTTTTAGACAAAATTAGGATTTTATGGGTTAAGGTGTCTTGAATGACAAAATAAGGTGTCTCTTTACACAAAATTGAGGTTTTATGATTTAAGGTGTATTGCATGACAAAAGAAGGTGTCTTTTACGACAAAAATAAGTTTGCTTTTATAGTAAAAAGGAAAGAAGATTAGGATTTGCTTGTGGTCTGTTTACACATTTGTTAAAAGTGAATTTTTGCAACAAGGTTTAGGGTATTATTACAAGGTGCAAAGTGTAAACTGAGCAGATAAAACATGAATACGTTAATTAAAAAGCGAGGTCATATTAAGGGCTCTATCACAAGACTTTACAATTATTTAAGCAGTCTGAATCCAGACATGCAAATTGATGTAAATCAACTAGCAGTTCGCGAATCTTTGCTGCTTAAGGCTTTTGAATCATTTTGTAGTATATAAGAAAGGATTGAAGAGTTAGTGGATGATGCAGACGCGGATGCGCAGAGCGAGGAGAGGGGAGAGGTTGAAGAAAAATATATCGAATGCCATGCAAAAATTCGATCTCTTATTGATGTGCAAATGGGTCTACAAACGTCTACTAGTAGGGGCACAAATCAGGGTCGGGATCCAGTCAACAATCTCATTCTCTTGCGCCGGCTGTAAGGATTAATTTGCCTAGCTTAACAATACCACCTTTTTCAGGAAATTATGGCGAATGGACTTCATTCATTGATTTATTTACTGCATCCATCCACAATAATACTGATTTGGTGGATTCACAAAAATTTGTCTATTTAGAATCTTTCTTAAAACATGAACCCCTTTCTTTAATATGTGAATTGAGTATGTCAGATAGTAACTACCAAAGGGCTTTAGATATACTTAAAGCCAGATATGACAAAAAATTGCCGATTATTAATTATCACATTAATGGGCTTATGCAAGCCACTTTAGTTAAAGGCGGCAATGGGTTAAGCGATTTTTTAAGTCAAGTAAAACAACATATAAATGCTTTAGAAGCACTTAAGGTTAAGGTAATGGGATATTGGGACTTACTTTTAATAAATATATTTTCTGGTAAGATTGATAGAAATTTAAGAAATGACTTTGAATTATCGAGAAATCAAAAAGAGTTGCCAACTTTAACAGAGTTTTTCGAATTTTTGGATAAAAGAATAATTGCGTGGGAGTCTTCACAAAGTGTAAATGTAAAAAATGAACCAAAGCAAAAATTCTTAAATGCTTCAAGTCACGCAGCTACAGGGACTACAATTGATTGCTTATATTGTAGAGGCAAAGAGCACAGTATTTATAAATGCACAAAATTTAAATCGTTAGGTATTTCAGAAAAAAAGAGATTTTGTAGCAAAAAACAAGCTTTGTTTTAATAATTATTTACGCAAAGGTCATGAGGTTTCTAAATGTTATAAGGAGAAATGTAGAGTGTGTTCCGGTAAGCATCATTATTTTCTGCATGAAAATAGGTTTAAAAATAATGATATTCAACAGACAACAGCAAGTACGTCATCAGACTCTCTGCCTCAAAATTTAGTAGCACATCAAATGGTGAATGTATGCCTGAAAAAACAAGTGTTATTGGCCACAGCCAAATTCACTTTAATTTCAGAAAGTGGTAATAAGTTGGAGGTTTGCTTGATTCTGCTTCACAGACTTCATTTGTAACTGCTCATATTGTTAATCAATTAAAAGCCAAGCCTTTTAAGGCTAGTCTAAAAGTATCTGGAATAGCGCAAAACAAATATTAATAATGTCTCAAAAATGGTTAATTTAAACATAGAGTCGAATCGAACTTTTAAAGAAAAATTTGGTGTTACGTGCGGCATTTTAAAAATCATTACGTGTGATCTTCCACAACAGAAGATTGGTACTTCTCAGTTTGCCATTCCGTCGGGTATTGATTTAGCCGATCCAGAATATTATTGTCCAGGTAAGATAGATATGCTCATTGGGGCAGATTTGTATTTTGAACTTATGGATCCAGGGTTGATAATGCTAGGTTCTAACTTACCTATTTTATAGAACAGCAAACTAGGATGGGTTCTAAGCGGATCAATACATTCCGAGCAACAAGGTGCTATCTCAAATTTAAGTATAGTTCTCTTCTCACGGGTGAATCTTGAGATTAATGAATTAATCCCAAAGTTTTGGCAATTGGAAGAAATTTCAAATAAAAGGATCTTTTCTTCAGAAGATAAAATAGAAGAAAATATTTTTTCTGAAACCTCTAAGCGTATTATTGAAGGAAAATTTGTAGTAAATCTTCCTTTAAAAAAGGAGAATCAAAGTTTAAATTTGGGGGAATCCTTTGAACAGTCAAAGCGTAGGTTTATTTCCTTAGAGAAAAGATTTCATAAAGATAAAGCTTTGTTTAATCAGTACAAATTTTTTATTGATGAATATGTTGAATTGAAACATGCTTCTTATGTAGATTTGTCTTTGGAACCAAAGATTCTTTGAAAAAATATTTTTTACCGCATCATTGCGTAATCCGTGAAAATAAGTACGAAACTAAGAGTAGTATTTGACGCCAGCATGAAAACGTCATCAGGTGTTTCTCTAAATGATGTAATGTACAAAGGGCCTATGGTCCAAGCTGATTTATTTGAGATCGTGTGTAGATTCAGAACATTTAAATATGTTTTTATGACAGATATAATTAAAATGTATAGGCAAATCCTAGTAAATCCAGAACAGAGACATCTTCAAAACATTTTATGGAGGGACGATCCAGATGAAGAGCTTAAGTGTATACAGTTGGACACTATTACTTATGGTACAAATTGTGCTCCATTTTTAGCAACTAGGTGCTTGATTCAACTAGCTAATGAGAATAGTTTTTCATATCCGCTTGCTTCTCAAACTTTGATTGAGCAGACTTATGTTGATGATGTTTTGGGTGGTTCAAATAGTCTTGAAGAGTTTCATAATCTTTTTTGCATAAATGGGTTTTTAGTATAAAGAATAATGGGTCTGGAAACCGAGCTGAAAATATTTCGTCTGAATTTACCATTCATGTTGATGAACACTTAAACAAGGTTTTGGGTATTTCATGGAAAGCGTCATCGGATACGTTTTGTATTCATGGTTTTCCACATGAGAAAAATCTCAATCCTACAAAACGAAATGTATTGTCCCATATTGCTAAACTATTTGATCCTTTAGGTTTCGTAGGACAAATAGTTATTTTAGGAAAAATCCTAATGCAAAAAATATGGGCTGCCAAACTTGATTGGGATTCTAATTTAACTGAAGATCTTGTAAAAGAATGGTACAGTTTTTCTAAAAGTACTTCAGACTTAAATGACTTACAGGTTCCTAGGTTGTCATATGACTCAAATAATGAAGTTAAGTCATTTGAACTTCACGGTTTCTCGGACGCTTCAACTAAAGCATATGGTGCATGTGTCTATTTGCGAACGATTTACACTAATAATAATCAAGTTGCTTGTAAGCTTATATGTTCAAAGTCTAGAGTAGCCCCACTTAAAGTGGTTACTCTGCCAAGATTGGAATTATGTGCTTGTCTATTGTTGGCTCGATTGTGTCATAAATTAGTTGCAGTCTTTAATATTTCTTTTTTAAAAATTGTTCTTTGGACTGATTCCAAAACAGTTTTATGTTGGTTAAATGGTACTCCTGACAGGTGGACAAATTTCGTCTCCAACCGTGTCTCAGAAATTCAGGAACTGTCCACTAATTTTCAATGGAATTATGTACGCTCTGGTGACAACCCAGCAGATCATATTTCACGAGGTTTGGACCCAGTGTCTTTATCGCGGTGCAAACAGTGGTGGTACGGCCCAGATTATTTATATAACTTTGATTTAAATTTTCAGAGTATCGTGCCAGAAATAAGATCTGTAGCTCTTCCAGAGCAAAAGGTGGCACTACACAACTCTGCAGAATCTTTTTCAGGTGCAATTGAAATTTATTCAAGGTTTTCACATTTTCGTAGGTTGCAAAGGGTAATAACATTTTGCTTCAGATTTGTGAACAATTGTTTAAAAAATAAAGAAAAATTAAAAGGACCTCTGTCAGTTGACGAGTTAAAGTTGTCGCTAAATGTTATTGTTAAATGTATTCAAGGTCACTATTTTTCAAAAGAAATTCAAAATGTTAAATCTGGTGTTTCCGTTTCGTCGGGACCTTTAGTACAACTTAATCCATTTATTGATGCAGATAACATTTTAAGAGTAAAGGGTCGGTTGTCTCTGTCTGAGTTACCTTATTCGCAAAGGTTTCCGATTATTTTACCGCCAAAGGATCATATTGTCAAACTTCTTTACTAACAAGAACATTTCGATTTACAACATGCAGGTCCTCAGACAGTATTGGCTCACATGCGTTTAAGGTTTTGGCCAGTAAATTTTCTCCGTGCAATAAAAAGGGAAATAAAAAACTGCTTGGTTTGTTATCGATTTCGTGCTGTTAATGCCAAACAAATAATGGCTCCCTTACCGTCAGACAGAACATCGGTTGCTCGACCATTTTTTAAAGTTGGAATAGACTTTGGAGGTCCAATTGTTATCAAAGAGTCTAAACTCCGCAAGGTTAGACAATTTAAATCATATTGCTCTATTTATTTGCATGGTAACAAAAGCTATTCATCTTGAATTCCAGTCTATCATCCGAGGCCTTTTTGTCAACATTAAAACGATTTATCTCAAGACGAGGACTTCCACAGGTAATTTTTAGTGATAACGGTACCAATTTTCAAGGTGCTAATAACACTTTGAAAGAAGTATATAGCTTTTTTAATAATAATAAGACTAATGTTGAGGAGTTTTTGTCTTCCAAGGAAATAAGATGGAAGTTTATTCCACCTAACAGTCCTCATTGGGGTGGCCTCTGGGAGGCAGGCATTAAATCTACAAAATTTCATTTGAAAAGAATATTTTAAACTCACGGCCTTTGTCAGCTTTGTCAACTGATCCCTACGATTATGATTGTCTTACTCCAGGACATTTCTTAATTGGAGAAAGTTTAACTACTTTTCCAGAAAAATACTGTCTTAATCAACCAGATAATAGATTAGATTTATGGAAGCATTGCGAAAAAATGAGACAGATTTTCTGGCAGAGGTGGTCTACAGAATACCTAAATAGGTTGCAGCATCGTCCTAAGTGGACAAATTATTTTAAAGATATTAAAGAAAATGATTTAGTGCTAGTGCGAGAAGATAATGCTGCACCCTTAGATTGGCTATTAGCGCGAGTTATAGAAACCTTTCCCGGCAAAGACGGATATGTTCGGGTGGCAAAAATTCGAACTCAATGTGGAATTTATACTAGACCAATAACAAAATTATGTCCTTTGCCATTTTGTAATCTTTCAGCTGGGCGGGAGGACGTTGGAAGTACGAAAACACCCTGAAAAGTGACGTTGCTAGGGGACGGGTTTTTTGACACCCATGAGTATCTAATAAAAGTTTAAGTAAAAGTATCCTTGTAGCTTTGAGTCTAAAAGTTGACGTCAAGATTTGCAATTTTTTAGTTACTTCTTACAAAATCATTGTTTTATCTGATCAGTAATCATTTACGTGTATTATGATCATGGTAGAATAAATGATGCTTAAAAAGTGAAGAAGTGTTTTGATTAAAAATACAGTCCACTCAAATCAACATGGCGGACCAGTAGAAGAAGGTAACACGGCCCAAGTCAATGCATCGGAAGGAAATAATATAGCATACTTAGGGCCCAACAATATGTTAAAAACTTCTTTATAAAATAAACATGCAGAATGCAGAAAATTCATAGTAATGTGGCTGCCAGCTGCATTGAGTTAAGACTGGGTTTAAATAAAATTGCTAATTCTAATTGAATTTTTTGTACGTGGCTTTATAAAGGTGTTCAAACATTAGAAAATTAGACAACATTTATCATTAAAAGAGATATTTATTATAAAAATAATAGATATCTGGCAATTCGTCCAACAAAATGTACGAAGTATGATAATCCCACAATCTCAGGGGCGGCCACGGTCCCCCTGGCCCTCCCCTGCGGGCGCCCATGGCCACTGGACTCACCTATGTTTACAACACTTGCTTGTGAAACATAACTAGAAATGTGATTTATTGCGAAAATTCAAGGGCAATTTCTTCTTCTTGAATAACAAATATTAGTAGTTAAAAAATCTATGTCCTTTATTTTTTGATCTTCTATATTACTCGTACCTGTATACCAAATTTCATTAATAATAACCAGTTCTGTCGGTCTTCAGATATAACAAAGCTACATTAATCTAAAATTAATTCTGTGCTTTGCTTTTTACAGTCTGACAACACTGTAAGGATCCCATTTTATCAAAAAACGGTATATACAGGAGCCAAAGTATGCCAAATTATGAATAATCATGTAGAGTATACAGATGGATGCCAACCTTACCGTCTATTGTACGGAGGCTAACCAGACCTTTGCACGAAACCCTAATATACAGGGAGTATATTCGTGTATATAGGGTGGACGCTAACTTGTATTATTTTTGGGCGGCTGCCATTTTTACCGTCAGATATATATATATATATATATATATATATATATATATATATATATATATATATATATATATATATATATATATATATAACACCTTTTTAGGTAAATAGTAACACATGTTAAAAAGTATTTTTCTTTCTTTCGTTTGATTTGAGATTCATTATTTTACCTTTCTGTTGGTGAAATACTAGGACATTTTAAGATGTCCTAGTTTTTTCCCATTAAAGATTTTTTTTAAAGATGTCTTGATTTTTAAGTTATCCTAGAATACTGTCAAACAGATTTCAGTATTTCACTACAAATAAGATTATTTTAATAATGACTGTTTTTTTTAAGTTATATTTGTATTGCACCAAGTTATTATTTAATAATCTATAAACAGTCGAAATTCGTTAAAGATGTCTCTGTATTGAACCAAATATTGGTTGAAACTTGTCGATCTGCATCAGTTTGTTGGCGACTGTTATAGAGTGCGGATGTGTTATAGAGTGCGGATGAGTTATTAATAATAGTTTTCGCGTAATTATAAAATCAGTGTCCAGTAGAACGAAAAAAACTTATTCAATAGTTATAGAAACCTTTCCCGGCAAAGACGGTTATGTTCGGGTGGCAAAAATTCGAACTCAATGTGGAATTTATACTAGACCAATAACAAAATTATGTCCTTTGCCATTTTGTAATCTTTCAGCTGGGCGGGAGGACGTTGGAAGTACGAAAACACCCTGAAAAGTGACGTTACTAGGGGACCGGTTTTTTGACAGGCATGAGTCTCTAATAAAAATTTAAGTAAAAGTATCCTTGTAGCTTTGAGTCTAAAAGTTGACGTCAAGATTTGCAATTTTTTAGTTACTTCTTACAAAATCATTGTTTTATCTGATCAGTAATCATTTACGTGTATTATGATCATGGTAGAATAAATGATGCTTAAAAAGTGAAGAAGCGTTTTGATTAAAAATACAGTCCACTCAAAACAACATGGCGGACCAGTAGAAGAAGGTAACACGGCCCAAGTCAATGCATCGGAAGGAAATAATATTGCATACTTAGGGCCCAACAACATGTTAAAAACTTCTTCATAAAATAAACATGCAGAATGCAGAAAATTCATAGTAATTTGGCTGCCAGCTGCATTGAGTTAAGACTGGGTTTAAATAAAATTGCTAATTCTAATTGAATTTTTTGTACGTGGCTTTATAAAGGTGTTCAAACATTAGAAAATTAGACAACATTTATCATTAAAAGAGATATTTATTATAAAAATAATAGATATCTGGCAATTCGTCCAACAAAATGTACGAGGTATGACAATCCCACAATCTCAGGGGCGGCCCCGGTCCCCCTGGCCCTACCCTGCGGGCGCCCATGGCCACTGGACTCACCTATGTTTACAACTCTTGCTTGTGAAATATAACTAGAAATGTGATTAATTGCGAAAATTCAAGGGCAATTTCTTCTTCTTGAATAACAAATATTAGTAGTTAAAAAATCTATGTCCTTTATTTTTTGATCTTCTATATTACTCGTACCTGTATACCAAATTTCATTAATAATAACCAGTTCTGTCGGTCTTCAGATATAACAAAGTTACATTAATCTAAAATTAATTCTGTGCTTTGCTTTTTACAGTCTGACAACAATGTAAGGATCCCATTTTATCAAAAAATGTTATATACAGGAGCCAAAGTATGCCAAATTATGAATAATCATGTAGAGTATACAGATGGATGCCAACCTTACCGTCTATTGTACGGAGGCTAACCAGACCTTTGCACGAAACCCTAATATACAGGGAGTATATTCGTGTATATAGGGTGGACGCTAACTTGTATTATTTTTGGGCGGCTGCCATTTTTACCGTCAGATATATATATATATATATATATATATATATATATATATATATATATATATATATATATATATTGCCATTTTTACCGTCAGATAGACGAATTTCGACTGTTTATTGATTATTAAATAATAACTTGGTGCAATACAAATATAACTTAAAAAAACAGTCATTATTAAAATAATCTTATTTGTAGTGAAATACTGAGATATGTTTGACAGTATTCTAGGATAACTTAAAAATCAAGACATCTTTAAAAAAATCTTTAAACCTGGGAAAAAACTAGGACATCTTAAAATGTCCTAGTATTTCACCAACAAAAAGATAAAATAATGAATCTCAACTCAAACGAAAGAAAGAAAAATACTTTTTAACATGTGTTACTATTTACCTAAAAAGGTGTTAAATATATATGTATATATATATATATATATATATATATATATATATATATATATATGTATATATATATATATATATATATATATATATATATATATATATATATATATATATATATATACATATATATATATATATATATATATATATATATATATATATATATATATATATATATATATATATATATATATATATAAAGGGGTTTAACGTCCGAAATAATATAACAAGGGGGGAAAATTATGGCTATCGGACAAAACCAGTAAGTTGCGTTCTTGCATTAAAGTACGGGGAGTCCAAGACCTTATGGATAACCCCGGGCCGGTAGACAGTTAGCTTTCGTCCTTATTAGGACTCATCAGACTGACTTAACCCTTTGGCACCTTTCCACACATAGAACCCTCGCATATTATGTCGTCCGCTTTGGATAAAGACGGTACACAATACACGCGAGCGCCATCTATGGGAAGTCACTGAAATGCAAGAACGGATCTTACTAGAGTAAAGCTGCTACTGTAGGCAACCAGTAAAACAATAATACGTACGGAAACATGACTCCCGGTACCCGGTACCGATTTTGAGCATCACTCCAGCTATCCACCATTTTGTGGTTTATACTATGAGTCGCACACTCAGTCCCACCGAGAGCCGTGCAACTCCGTCTAAAAGCCAGAGAATAAGAAAAAGGGGTTTAACGTCCGAAATAATATAACAAGGGGGGAAAATCATGGCTATCGGACAAAACCAGTAAGTTGCGTTCTTGCATTAAAGTACGGGGAGTCCAAGACCTTATGGATAACCCCGGGCCGGTAGACAGTTAGCTTTCGTCCTTATTAGGACTCATCAGACTGACTTAACCCTTTGGCACCTTTCCACACATAGAACCCTCGCATATTATGTCGTCCGCTTTGGATAAAGACGGTACACAATACACGCGAGCGCCATCTATGGGAAGTCACTGAAATGCAAGAACGGATCTTACTAGAGTAAAGCTGCTACTGTAGGCAACCAGTTCCGTACGTATTATTGTTTTACTGGTTGCCTACAGTAGCATCTTTACTCTAGTAAGATCCGTTCTTGCATTTCAGTGACTTCCCATAAATGGCGCTCGCGTGTATTGTGTACCGTCTTTATCCAAAGCGGACGACATAATATGCGAGGGTTCTATGTGTGGAAAGGTGCCAAAGGGTTAAGTCAGTCTGATGAGTCCTAATAAGGACGAAAGCTAACTGTCAACCGGCCCGGGGTTATCCATAAGGTCTTGGACTCCCCGTACTTTAATGCAAGAACGCAACTTACTGGTTTTGTCCGATAGCCATGATTTTCCCCCCTTGATATATTATTTCGGACGTTAAACCCCTTTTTCTTATTCTCTGGCTTTTAGACGGAGTTGCACGGCTCTCGGTGGGACTGAGTGTGCGACTCATAGTATAAACCACAAAATGGTGGATAGCTGGAGTGATGCTCAAAATCGGTACCGGGTACCGGGAGTCATGTTTCCGTACGTATTATTGTTTTACTGGTTGCCTACAGTAGCAGCTTTACTCTAGTAAGATCCGTTCTTGCATTTCAGTGACTTCCCATAGATGGCGCTCGCGTGTATTGTGTACCGTCTTTATCCAAAGCGGACGACATAATATGCGAGGGTTCTATGTGTGGAAAGGTGCCAAAGGGTTAAGTCAGTCTGATGAGTCCTAATAAGGACGAAAGCTAACTGTCTACCGGCCCGGGGTTATCTATAAGGTCTTGGACTCCCCGTACTTTAATGCAAGAACGCAACTTACTGGTTTTGTCCGATAGCCATGATTTTCCCCCCTTGTTATATATATATATATATATATATATATATATATATATAAAGTAAGGTGTTAAATATATATATATATATATATATATATATATATATATATATATATATATATATATATATATATATATATATATATATATATATATATATATATATATATATATATATATATATATTTAACACCTTTTTAGGTAAATAGTAACACATGTTAAAAAGTATTTTTCTTTCTTTCGTTTGAGTTGAGATTCATTATTTTACCTTTTTGTTGGTGAAATACTAGGACATTTTAAGATGTCCTAGTTTTTTCCCAGGTTTAAAGATGTTTTTTAAAGACGTCTTGATTTTTAAGTTATCCTAGAATACTGTCAAACATATCTCAGTATTTCACCACAAATAAGATTATTTTAATAATGATTTTTTTTTTAAGTTATATTTGTATTGCACCAAGTTATTATTTAATAATCAATAAACAGTCGAAATTCGTTAAAGATGTCTCTGTATTGAACCAAATATTGGTTGAAACTTGTCGATCTGCATCAGTTTGTTGGCGACTGTTATAGAGTGCGGATGTCCGTATGAGTTATTCATAATAGTTTTCGCGTAATTATAAAATCAGTGTCCAGTAGAACGAAAAAAACTCTTCAAGAAGCCGCAAGATGTGGTGTTTCACCAGAAGGTGGAGTTGCCGAAAATATAGCATGATATACACGGTGCTTGAATGATTCTTCACCAAAGTGGAAGAATAACACAAAAACTAGCGACTACATTAACATGGTGAGTGTTTCTGTAAAAATGTTAGATATACAAAATAAAAAGGAAAGTATTTCCTGCAAAAAATCAGGCAAAAGATACTATTATAACAAAGGAGCCGCCATGCCACATGCAAATATTGCACAGGGGTGTATTCGGTATATTTATTACTACTTTATTTTATTTGCCAAGAAATGGACAGGACAATATTCTTTGATAATTCTCTAGCAACAGCAGTACAGGGTGTCCCATTTTGGGTACTATTGCGGGGTATCTCCGTTATTGTTATAGATATAAAGTTGCGGTTTTTGCGACAGTGTGCTACTATTTCGTAAAACTAAAGATGCCGTTAACAAAATTTTCATAGCCCTTTTAGTTTTTAAGATACAGGGCATTTTTGAAAATGTTGCATTTTAGGACCACCTCGTATCTCCGTTATCCTTCAACTTATCGAAAAGGTAAAATAACATTCTTATAGATTTTTTTCCGTAGAATGCAGTGGTGTAGATAATATTTGTTACATATTTACTATTTTTTATTTATAAACCAAACTTATGTTTTTTTAAAAGGAACACCCTGTATATTTATAGACTATAAAATTTGTTTTTTTTTTACCTTTTCAAAAATATATAATAGTATGCACTTTTTCTCAGAAACATGCAAATAAATGGCAATTTTCTAAAATTAAATGCATAATTTAAAAGTAGGCCATGAATAACAATAATAAACAATTGAAAGTTACATATTACTAACGAAGAATTGGATAGCTTGCATATAGGTATCTTTTCATAAAAGCATAACATTTTCAAAAATACCTATAGAGTTTTTTTTATAACAGTAAGTTTGTAACAACAGTTTTGTAGCATAAAGTAACAATATTTCAAACACAAAAAATATCATTATTAAAAAAAAAAAATGTTGAAAGGTGATGACAACCATTTTCTCTAATGCAAAATTGGCACATCTCTTTAATTCTTTGAATAACATTAAAAAGAACCATTGGTCTCCTTCGCAGATTTCAAAAGGCTAAATGAATTGCCTCTCGAAGTTCTGCTATGCTGTCATATCGTGTTTTATATACTTCATTTTGTATATAGCCCCATAAAAAAATCTAAAAGTGAGAGATCTGGAGATCGTGGAGGCCATCTAACAGCTCCGTTGGTACCTATCCATCTCTGAGGAAAGTTATTATCAAGAAATGCCCTTATGAGCCCAAAGTTATGACTTGGGGCACCATCTTGCTGTAGGTAAACAGCATTATATTGGGCTAATGGAATATTTTCGAGCAGTTCTGGAATAACTTCCTCAAGGATTTCGAGGTACCTACCTACGTGCTGTAAGACCTCCTTCAAAAATCCTATAAACTGTATGTCTGCCCAAAATAAAACATGACAGCCCAACTCCAAAGCGTCCTTGTTGTGCCCTTTCAAACATTAAATGCTGATTTTCTGTATACCAGTTCCTGTGTGCGTATTGTGACGATTAAAAATGCCCGCGCTTAAAAAAACATTCGTCTGACCAGATAACAAGTCTCCCAAATAAATCGTTAGCATCGATTTGCTGCAAATACCACTGGCAGAACAGTGTCCGGCACTCGGCATCGCCAGGATGCAAATGTTGCACTACTTATATTAAATTTGTATGGATAATACTTATATTTCTCCAAGATACTCTGAGCGTCACTTTTTGGCACACCAATTTCCTTCTCAATTTTGCTACATGAGGACGAATGTGTTGCTTCTATATATCCCAAAACATCTATCTCTTTTCTTTCCCTGTTCTCTTTTTTGTATGTTTTTGGACGCGGATGAACAAATGATCCGTGCTCAACTAAATTTGCTTTTAAACGAACAAATATCTCAAAAAATGGTTGCCTTCTTTCTGGATATCTAACAAGCACAAAGTTATAATGATAATAGAGATTTTCATAGCTATAATTGGCGATTCAAATTAAGAGAGTCAGCGTTGTCACCTACTCGACCAGCTGATTTTTTAGAGGGCAAAAAATGGCCACCTAGATGAAAAATTACAGGAAAATGTGTGGTTATTCGGACTTATGACCTTTGTCAAACTAACGCTAACCTTACTTTTAGGTTACTGACAGCTGTGCAGTTTAACTCCTAGTTCGTGATTATAGTTGGTGAAAATCCTATTGTTTTTTAAAACTTTTTGTGATTTTCGGCATTGTAGCTACATGTTTTTAACCCTTTTGACTCTTTTTAAATTTCTTGAAGGGGAAAACTTTTAAGCCTAGTTCTGACAGACGCGGAATGCGGATATTTTTTTTGCGAATCTCTCCTGATTGGTCATATTTGAAGCAAGATTTCATGGCGGGAAAAAATTGCGGAAATTTTTAACTTTTTGCGATGACAGATAAAAGTTGGAATATTTTTAACTTTTTTACGGATTTTTCCTCGTAGAGAAAGACAAAACATATATTTCTCTCTGTTATCGACCTTTTTTGAGGTTATATTTTGGATCTAATCTAAAACAAGCAACTTTCGTTGGAATTAAAGTGTATGTGCTAAAAATCAACACAATTTTTTAAAAATGACTGAATTTTTGCAGATTGAGTTTTTAATAAATGATGAAAGAGTGGCTTTGGACGAGCCCATCGACGGAAGTGACCATCTATTTAAAATTACCAGTAAGTAATTCCTTTCCGACAGGACTATGAATGGTCCTTTTATGCATAAAATTCCTTCACAGTTTCTAATTCTTAAAATCTTTGTTTGTAAAATCATGATAGATGATTTTAACATTCAGTGTTTATGAATTAGAAATTAAGTACTAAGAATAATCAAGTAAAAATATGGGAGCACAAACTTTTAATTGATTGATCTGGTATACCCAGGAGCTCTAATTTGTTTTGAGAATGATGAATTTTGGAAAACAATTTTACTTTTACATTGAATGCGTCTTGTTTGTTGTAGATGACAATGAATACACAGTTGTGTATTTAACGAAGCTAATTAATAATGGATTTATTTCTCTTAAGGAGCCTTTACACACCATAAAACGAGTAGGGGATAATGAGAGGTAAGCATCTGCAGGTTCTTGCTTCTTTGTAAGGTAGTATGTAGAGAAGGATTAATCAGGGCTCTTAATAACTTTTTTAGGGAAATAGTCATTTATGGGGCAGAGGAATGTACTGAAAACCAATGGATACTCTCAAATCAAGGGTTCAACGAAAAAGAAACAGGCCTTGAGGAATCTGAAACTGAGTCTATTTCTTTGCTCTCACCAACTTTTGAAATAAGGTAAAAATTAAGTGTTTACTCTTTTGTGTGGAGACTCAAAAATAATGTACTTTTAAATTTTGAAAATATTTTTTATAGTTTAAATCGAGGTTTAAATATTAGTTCTTGAGTAAATATTTACATTTTTTATTATTATTAAATATGAACATTTAACATTTTGATGATTGCCATTGCAATTAAGGATATAATTAAAAGTAGTTTTAATTTACCTAATCTCTTTCTTAGTTCTACACTGGAAGAAAGTCTCATTTCTCTGGTCCAGACCAGACCTCCCCTATGGGATAGCCGGATACCACTAATTGAGAGAAGTAAATCTGTACGAGAAAAACTTTGGTTGGAAATTTACAACATTTTAAAAGGTAAAAATCCTTATTGAACATAACTTTTACCGCCATCAATCAATTAGCCAGTTAAGATTAAATTTAATTATATATTTGTTTAAGAGGTCAATTATGAAATATCAGGCAAAGCAAGTTTTTAAAGATTGCCAATGACTTTCGCATGTGTTTTTGGAGGACTCATTTATTTGCATCTAGTATTATTGCATATTATTTATTTATTATCAAATATACGGGTAACCCCAATTTTACAAAAAATATAACTACAAATGTATATATAACAAAAATACTTAAGTGGCAACATTAATAAATTATATAAAACAAAAAACATAACAAATCAGTCTTATAAGTAAATATTTATGGCTTGTCTGAAACCAGACAGTGTGCATCTAAATATGTCCACCTCCATTCCATTCAGCAACCGAAGTGATCTATCAATAGGTGAGTGTCTCCCATAATTTGCTGCATGGAATGGAATGTAGAAAAGATCAAAATTACGTAGGTCTCTTTTAGGTATGTTAAAATTAATCTTGGAGAGCAGACGGGGACAATCTGTTAAACCACGGATAATCTTGTACATAAAGCACAGATCCAATTTAGTTCGTCTCCTCTCAAGAGTCTCCATTCCTAACCTTGCAAGCATATCGACCCTATGATATTCCTCTAAATCCATACGGAGCTTGAAAGCTGCAAACCGAAGAAACCTGTTCTGCACTCTCTCTAGGGAGTCAATGTGAGTCTGGTACTGGGGAGACCAAACAGCAGAAGAATATTCAAGTCCTGGTCTTACCAATGTTATATATAGTAGCTTAGCTGTCTCTACCGAAAAACCAGAACAATTTCGAGTCACAAAACCCAAATTTCTTAGACCCCTCAGACAAATTCTAAAAATATTGTAAATAGGAGCACATAAACACAGTTTTCCCTTTAAAGTATTAATATTTAATCTATATATTATTGAACTTTGTAGAGAGACATGATGTTTCCCTAGAAACAATACAAAAAAAATGGAGAAATCTGAAAAATACTTTTATTAAGACAAAGTCCGAGGTGGAAGCGTATGTACCTTCTGGGAGTGCTGCTACCAAAAAAAAAGAAAACATGGAAATACTATGAAAGCTTGAAATTTCTAGGTGACACCATGGTGCCAAGGAAGTAAGTTTCTATCTGTTATGTGTTGAATGAAAAAAATCCCAGAGTTACAACACACTTTTGAAACAGCTATAGTCTGGCACATATGTTAATAAATAGTAGTAAAACCTTTTTTATTTGTGATTAGTGCTTAGATTTCAATTGTTGAGGCAATTTAATGTAAATCTTGGGTTTGGATTTTTTTTAGAACATTTGGCAACTATAGTGAAAATAACAAGGACAAGGACAATAATGATGACACTTCAATACCAAAAACTACTCCCAGAAGTTCTAAGCGTAAGTTAGCAAATTTTGAAATTTTAATTTTATATTATCCCATAATTAAGTGTTCTAGTAAACCAGAAACAATAAATATGCTATTCAATCTAAATCATAGCCACTTTTTCTATTTATTGATTTGGAAAATTGTACATTTTCATTTCAAAGTATTACTTTAAGAATATGTATGACTCTACAAAAACATGTATGTTTTTTTTTATCTTAGACAAGATATATTTTAAAACCCGATATGAAATGGTATAAGAAATCACCCCTTTGACCTTTATTTATAGGAAAGTGGCCTGTAGAAGAAAGCAGCAAAGACAATGATAAGCAATTGGAACAGAAAATAAGTAAGGGCCTAGACAAGTTTATAAATACAGATGAGGTACATGTGTGCCATAAAATATCTGAACTCTTGCTTAAACTGCACTTAAAGGAAAGGTCCCTGGCCGAAATTAAATTACTGAAGTTGGCCTATGACTTGAGTGAACCATATTTGTAGTTTTGTAAGCATATTAAAATTATATAGTTAATATTTAGCTTTCATATGAGTTACCTAGTACCTAGAAGATATTGTGTTGTCACCCATATAAAGTAGCATTTTTTTAGTGTGCTTTAAATCACTCAGTGTATGAATTTTATACAGGTTAACTTGTGTTTCAAGTTATAGCATTTGTTAATAAGTACCTGAAATTTAATAAGGACTGGCATATTTTTGTGATATTTGTTTTTTTTTTTGATTAAATGTACATAATTTGTGGTAATTATTAGTAACAAAAAGTTTGGATTTAAATGTTCACATATTTTCCTTGTTAAGTTCCTTTAGATTTAAAGAACTAAATATTTTCTAGAGTTTATAGATGATAAAGGTAGCATTTCTAATGACTGATATTTTTTAAACCAGGTGGTTTCTTTGTCAAACAAATGACTGTTTTTAAAAGATAAAACTACTTGAGTAAAAAAGTGTTTATTATTTACAGAACTATGGTTACTATGGTACTGTAAAGAGTAAAAGCAAGTAGGTATGTAGGCGGGGGACTGGGCATGGTGGTAACCTGATGGCATGTGTCCATCAGCATCTAAAAAGTCGATGAAATATTCGGCAAAGAAGTGTCCAAATTGTCAAAGAAGTAATTCTTGTGGTCGAAGAAGTGTTTGTCAATGACGTAGTTGACCAGAGGCTGTTGACCAGAAGGGCCTTATGTATAAAAAGTCGTTGAACCTGTTGAAAACTGGCCGAAGAAGTGCTGAAAGTGGTCCTGAAGAGGATGTAGTTCTTCGGCAAAGAAGTGACGTAGTTGTACAAGAAGTAGTAGTTGTTTGATGTAAACTAAGTGATCGTCAATGACGTAATTGACCAGAGGCTGTTGACCAGAAGGGCCTTAGATAGAAAAATCTGTGAAAAATCCGGAAAATTCCACAAGAAGTGCTGAAATTGGCCGAAGAGTTGTTTTCTTGTGTGTGTGTGTGCTGAAGAAGTGATCGACGACAATGACGTAATTGACCAGAGGCTGCTGCTGTTGACCAAAAGGGCCATAGCGTGTTTCGGTATGTTTTGGTGTGTGGTGGTGGTGGCTTAAATGCAAGAAGTGACATAATTCGGGGTGCAAGAAGTAGTAGTAGTTCTTGTATATATTATTGTCAATGACCTTCAGTTTACCAGAGGCTGCTGTTGACCAGAAGGGCCTTAGCTGTTGTTTTTTTGCGCGACAAAATTCGTCAAAAAAAGCGTTTTTTTTTGTGGTCCCCCCAGGACCCGTTGGTCTTTTGTGTTTCACCTTACTTGGGGTGACACACCTGCCTACCTTTACCTACCTACCTACCTACCTACCTACTTTGTACTTTACCGAAGTTTTCTGCACAGCTATTAATTAATTATTATTTATTTCATATGGATGCATTGAAAAAAGTTTTTCTGCCCAAGGCGAGGATCGAACCCGCACACACCATGTGTATAAATTTCGTATTCCCAGCTATAGAACCAAGTACGCCACCGTACCGAGTTGAAGAACGAAACATTGCAAATGATATGATAAGTGAGTTCGGAGACGTGACGTGGTAGTTATGTTTTCTGTATGTGTGTGTGTGTGTGTGTGTGTGTGTGTGTGTGTGTGTGTGTAATGGTGTGTGTGTGTGTGTGTGTGTGTGTGTGTATATACGAAAATAGTTTGGAGTAGAAAAAGAATCTCGCTTGATTTCTGTCTGTTTCTATTGCATTATGTTAGTGTAGGTAGGTAGGTAGGATTGATGTGTGGGTAAAAACATTCTTAAAGTGAGAGGCTAGAGACAAACTTTGCGTGCATTAGGTACATTGTTGGTATTCAATTGGAAGATTTTTTTTTCGATGCAGCCATGCCTAGCCTAGTCTGGATGTTACCTGCTGGGGTGCTGCCTGTTACCTATGATTTTTCAATATTTCATAGTTCCTCATTTACATTGTGGATAATAAAATATATATGGAAAACATAAGTCGTCAAACAAAAAACAAAGAAAAATAACGATTTGTTATGTTATCGTCGTTCAGAGGTCATGGATGGGTCAAATCTCCGTCTATTATCAGGAATTACTAAAAACAAAACGAACCTGGTTTACATGTATAGTGAAATATTTTATTTAATAAGAATAATAAGCTGCAGTATAGTAAAATCATTTATAACTACAACTAAAAGCAACATTTTTAGTAATTTTCTGTAGGAACCAAAATCAGTTTCCCAATCGTCAGGTATAATAAAGAAATAACAGCATTTTATCAGTGGTAAAAACAATTCTCATTTTAATGTTGTTTTCCGACCGGTGGGGAAGTTTTTCCGGTGGTTAGGTACGTATAAAAGGGTTAAAAAGAAAAATATCTTTTAGTTTGACGTAGAAGCGCGAGAAAAAACATGCCTGTTCCAGCAAGATATAAGTGTCCTAAATGTAAGGGGGAGTCAGATGTACCACGTGGTGAACCATGTCTAGCCTGTGTAACGCATCAACATTTTATATGGCTTGATGGTTCGAAGCATGTACCATCACACTATTTTGATGGTCAAGAAAAGAAGGGAAATAGGAGAAATAACCAAAGAAATTAATAATATCAATTATTCTAGCACATTTATGTGGAAAAAATGAAGAAGTCTGTGAAATTTAGCGAAGACAAAAACATAGTGCATTTATTAGTAGTATGGAATTATGCGTATAAAGAAGCTCGAAAATCCGACTTTTTACAACACCTAGCAGACAGACTTCGATTTGAAAGAAGAATCCAACAAAGTGAAGATATAATTTGTAAAATATTAGATAGACATCATCGAAATTTAATTTATAAGGAAAGATTTATGTGTAGGTATATAATTTTTTTTTTTTAGCTTTTGCATGTGTTGCAGTAGATTGTAGTATTAATTAAATGTGGATCATTATGGGGTGGAAAATAAAACAGAAAAATACATTTTTAAGTAGTTTTATTTATATACCAATATCTTAATAAAAATACATTTTCTCTAGCACAAAGTAAATCGTTATAGATATGAATTTTACAATGAAAATTTCCTATGTTTAATAATTTAAGTTTAGCTAAATTAACACAACCAATTTCTAGTAAATCAATAATTTCAGTAGGAATTAGTTTACCTAACCAAATTTTGTTCTGTAAACCTTTAACAAATACCTTCTCATGAGGTTTAATTATCATGCTTAAAAATAGAGCAATACTTTCAAAAGGTAAGTTATTATTATTATTATTATTATTTGAATCTTCCTTGTTGTCCCAGGAAAGTCCATGTAAATTCTTTGTTAGCCATTCAATGTGATTGTAAAGGGGCTTAATCACCCATTGTGTACCATGTGGTAGATTAATATGACGATGGAGCACTTTACCAGTTTCTATATTTATTAGTGCAATTTCTTTACATATAAAATAAGTATCTTTGTACCGGAAACCTTGTACATCAACAATATACATTTTTTTTTAATTAAAAAACTTTAACTGTACTGGTAAGAGGGTTGTATTTGACTAGACGATCGTGTAAAATTAGACAATAAGCTGTAGTATTAACAGGAATAGTTTTGTTTGTTTCAAATTCTATGCGAATATCAACAGCTCCACCTTTAAGGATATCTTCACCTTGTCGCGAACAATCGATAATAACTAATGGAGAGTCAGTTTTGAATTTTATAGGGTTTAGACAAGGTTCACTAGTATGCTTATAGTAGAAGGACTTTTGAAATTGCGCATACATTTCATAGAGAAGAGAAAATTTGTTGTTATCAAAGTCCAAATTTAAATTATCATATGGGAATATGTCAGAATTTAAATAGACTTTCAAGTTGGTTAAATTACAATGATTAAAACACTCATGTTTTTTGCTATATTATTTTTCTTATCAGTTTGTAGAGAAAAAATGAGCCATCGCGGTTTTTCTAATAAATTCGACGCCTTCACGGCACACGTGTGATTTTTTGCTTGTTGTAGTTGTGGATATTCATGCAGTTCCCAACTTCTAAACGCAACGGTTAGATCTCTATTGCTTTCAAACTGTTTCAGGAGTCGTAATTTCTGACTGTCACCCACTGAAACATGTGACATTTTCCATAACACTTTGCTTAACGTCACTTTATAATTTTCCTTTTTATCTGCCAGCTGGATAATACTATTAAAATCTGAATTGCTCCTTATAAGTATTAATTCTTGTCGTAGATTCATGATTATTTTATGAAAATCTTCTCCAAAACCCATCAACATTTTTAAGGGTATGCAAACGTTAAAATTACCCTGTTTATCTAACAGCACAGGGTTTTCTTCTTCGTTCCATCCGGCATTTTGTAGAGTATCACATTCAGTTTTGGTAAAGGAGACATATCCCTTCATAGTTGTCGTTATTCCAGGATTTCGAACTCGATCAATAGTCACACCACCCAGCTCGAATCGAATTTCATCGAAAATATACGCAATACCATTATTTGTAATCCTTACATTATCGCTATAGGTATTATCATCTTTGAGTACTTTTCCTTCGATATATAAAAAACTTTGACTAGGTAAGGTATACAGGTCCTGTGTTTGTATGGGAATTCTTATCTCATCGTTATTGTTGAACGTTGTAGATCTTTACGGCTGATGTGTGTGATATTGATAACTAACTATTGAATCATCATGGAGAACACTTTCGTTAACTTTTAATATATTATAACTCATTTTCTCGACTGTATTTACATGTACATTTAACCAGAAACCAAATTCTTCGACAATTTCCACTGACACGCAACTTAAAATTACACCAAAATCTCTTTAATTTTCCAATAATTGCTATTTTATTTTTTCAATGTAAAACCTAAGGAAATCAGTAGTTTTCTATTCTCAGGTATTAGCTCTTTAGATGAATATCTTGAAATGGCTTGTTCGGAATTTGTTGACTGACTTTTATAGGGATGTTGGCACGGTGCTATGCAATCTGTAGGTACATTAAAGGAGTTGTGGTTGTACAAAAAAACCATTGTTTCTTATTTTTAAGCAGTTCGTTTTAAATGTAAACGTACTGTTACCAGCTCTCTTCGAAAATTGATCAATTTTCCGCTCTGATCGGTTATTTTAAGAGATATCTCATCAATGTAGCGCGTGCTTATTGGTAAGTAGATTACATTGGCAGGATTTTCCACTATTTTATAACCAGGTGGTACCGTAGGAAAGAACATATGAATAATGTGAACTGGTTGCCCATTATTATAGGAATTGGTTACCAAATTACATTCCAAGCATATAGAATTTACTTTAAAGATATCCACAGGGTTGTCTGAAATATAAGTTCGGTTTGGTTCTAGTACTTTCTTTTCGAATCCCAATAAACTGCCAATGGAACATTTCTTGCTGAAGTCAATTCTTTTATTACATCTTATTTCACACTGTAATGTATTACGATTTTCAGCTATGGACAATTCAACAGGATTCGTTTCTTTAGTATGATTTTTTATATAGCTAACTAAATACTGGTGTATATCTTTTATTTCGTAAGATCCGTGTGGTAATACAACAACCTTGCCACCATCACCATAATAAAATACATTATTCGAATCGTCCACATTTGGAATGGAATTGTAACTTTCAAAATTGATTAAACCCAAAACGTACTCCTCATTCTCGTTTAGGACAATAGGAGGGTATATTTTTGCAGAAAGCCTCGATTCATTTCCCGATAAGGTAAACGTATAAGACATTTTTTTTTAATGTTGTTATCTTGACAAAATACTCAAATTAAATAAAACAAATATGTTTAAAACGTACTATTTATTATAATAATATGGGGTGATACAAAAATTCTAAACATAAATGACCACAATTTATAGAATTATATGACTGATATGATGTATGATTGTAAAATATGTGACACGGTCCGTCAGAATGAAAATATTGTTGCGTTTCCAAAGGTGGCATCAGATTGCCAAAACTATCAAAATAATATATGTTTTTTGCATATTTTTTGTAAGCCGTCCAATGAGTTCCCGGTCCTACATAATTATCCAGATTAATTATTCCAGATTCATTTTTACGAATTTTTCTTGGTAAACGGTCTTTCATAAAAACTCCACGAAAATATGGTATTTTTAGTTTATTCACATAGATTTCGATATCTAGATTAGACAGAGCATTTTTCGGTAATACTAACGGTAATTTTTTAACTTGGTACGCGGGCTGAAAATAGACCCAAACCAGTTTTGTAGGGTCGCAAATAAAGTCCTTTTCCCATTGCTATAGCTTCTATTGTTTTATTGTGTCGTTGCTTTTCCGCAAGTTGTTTTGCATTTCATGCATCGTTGACCGCTTTTGCGATTCCTGCAACCCCACCACTTAAGGCCCCCAGAGCACTAAGACCTGCAAATATCGGTATCAGAGGTAAAATTCCTCCTGTTTTCGGTATTGGAATGATCCTTGGCGGTGATTGAAGTTTACCAGTTTCATTTTCAATAGTTTTTCGGGCAATATTGAGGGCACTATCAAATGTCTTAGGTTGTTGTTTTAACATATCGTTTTTGATTTTTTTCGTGACAGACTGGAAACTAGAACACTTTCTTTTACATTGTTTACTTTTGGTTTTTCTTCCACGTTTATTAATACGACGATGACGACCATGTTTCTTTGTTTCCCCATTTTTTGTTGTTTTTCGTCTGCTAGTTGCTGCTGCTGCCATTATATGACTAGTCTTTTATAACACTACTTAAATACTAACACTGTAAAGTCAAGTTTTCAGCTATATATGACTAATTAGATTTTACGTCTTTTCAATAAAAAACTGTCCTTATCAGCGAAATCATCATCATCATCATCATCATCATCATCATCATCATCATCATCATCATCGTTATGTTTTCGTTTAACTGCACCTGTTGTTGGAGAGCTTATGTCAATATTATTGCCATTACTAGTGGTAAGGTTAAATTTACGTTTTCTTGTGGATTTGTCAGCAGCAGCTTGATGGGAAGAGTTTAATAATTCTTGATCAATTTTCGTTCTCTTGGCACTGACATAACCATCGTCATCATCATCGTCATCGTCATTGAAGTCTAGTTTTCTCTTTTTCATAGGTGGTGTTGTTCTAGTAGAAATAAAGGCCATTTTTTCCTTAATCTTTCTTTCATGATAATTATCAACATGCTCTTTTTCTTCGTTGCGTTTTTCTTTTCGTTTTCTTTCAATTTTTTTACATTTATCAACTAACTTTTGAGGCTTTTTATTGTTTGAGACATTCAGTTTTTCTACTAAAGCCTCCATTTTTTTAATGTAATTCTGCATAACTTTTATACTTTTCTGCATTATATTTGAACTTTGATTGACAGTATTAAACCGTTGTCTTTTACTTGCAGACTGGCCTCTTTGAAATGGAAATTTTAATTTATTTATTTCCTCAACCCCACTGCTGCTACTACCCATACCTAATTTCAATTTACCATGCATAGCAGCAGAAACTCCTGCAGCCATTAGTTTTTCCTTCCATGGGGTATCTACTGCACTAACTCTACTTAAAGCATGTTTAAGAAGAATTTCGTCAGCTTGATGACGATCAGACAATTCCTTTGAATTTGAGTAGGCAATGTCATGTTCCCTACAAGCTTCATCTAATGCATTAACACCCCTATCACCACGTTCTAACCGTTGTTGCAATTTTGTTCCGGGTCCACAAAAATTATACCCAGGTAAATGTAATTCAAACGGAAGTTTACTGATCATGGAGTTTAGAAGACCGCCTCCGTTAAACTCTTTCTGATTTACATAGTATTTCATAATTATTATTTTTTAATATTATTACTAGAAGTTGTAAACGTAAACTAATTATATAGTTACCAATTCCTTCCTTTTATAGCCATTTTTAATCTGTCTCAAAATGAAGAAGGTCGTGAAGCAAAAAACAACACTGAAAGTAGAAAATCATGACATAACCGAAACGAAAAAATTTAAACATAGTAAATTATTTCCTTCAACTATACGATGTATTCTGAGTAGCCCGTCAAATTCTGGAAAAACGAATATAATGGTTAGTTTACTTGAACATCCTAATGGGCTAAAGTTTGCAAATGTGTATCTCTACTCAAAATCTTTATACCAACCGAAATATACCTATTTGGAAAAATTGTTAAAACCCATCAGGGGGATAGGTTATTACGCTTTCAGTAACAGCGAATCGATAATGAATCCCTCCGAAGCAAGACCAAATTCAATTTTTATCTTTGATGACGTTGCGTGTGAGAAACAGCACATTATTCGTGAATACTTCAGTATGGGTCGTCATAACAATATTGACTGTTTTTATCTTTGTCAGACCTACGCGAAAATTCCCAAGCATCTAATACGGGACAATGCTAATGTACTAATACTTTTAAAACAGGACGATTTAAATTTACGACACATCTATGCCGATCATGTTGGTACAGATATGTCATTTGAAAATTTTAAAGATATCTGCTCCTACTGCTGGAAAGAACCTTTTGGATTCTTATCAGTTTTTAAGGACAATAACCTGAATGATGGCAGATATCGATACTGCTTTGATAAGTATATATATGTCTGAAATAAGCTTAATTTTAGTATTAGTTGTTGAAAGCCTGTTTATGTAACTGCATACAACATCATGGCTCCGAAGAGAAGACGACGACATGTAAAAACTGAAAGAAACATTAAAAAAAGGCTTATTAACAAGAGAAAAGACATTAAAAATAAATTAAACGTTCTTAAGCATGGTCAAATAGCACACGAAAGTCTATTCCAACCTATAACAAAACATCTACAAAACATTGAAAATAAATTGGAAACATCAAAGAATAAAAACGATACCTTTATACCCAATTTGAAGTTGACAGAAAAGGAAGAAATAAAAAGAGAATTCTCTGATAACAACTCTTCTACTGAGGATGAGGAGAATGAAGACGAAGACCAAGATCTGGGTAATTATGACGATAAATCCATAGCATCTGAACCGGTTGCTTCAACATCTACTCCTATCGATTTTACACCAAAGGGAACTAATAGACAAACACCTGTAACAGCACCACGCATGAAAAGGAAATTATTTACCACAATAGTTAAAAAACCGGACGAGCTTCGAAAATTAATATTCAATGGAGTTGAGGAAGATTTATGGCAAGAAGAGATGGAAAAACAAAAAAACTATGAACGTGAACTTAACGAAACCATAAGGGAAAAATCCTTTACTGACTATTATGGTCAATACCATGCTCTTCCCCTGAAATATATTAAAACATTTATTAAAGATCCTACTAGTGATAATTCAGATGGTACATTTCGGGTAAAATTTGATAAAGAAATTGAACAGTTTTCAATTGGAAATAAAAGGATTGATTTTGATGGACCTGACCTGATAATTGCTGGAAAGAAATTTAGAGGCACTAAGGGGCTATATGGTTTACTTTTTAATCGAAACGTTCCCGCTGTGCATACAAAAGACGATGCAAAAAATTATGCAAATATTTTATTTAAAACAAATGCCACAAGAAGACACTTTAATTCTAATTCGGATTTCATTACAAGTAAAACTTCAAAATTTAAAAAAATTATTGAACCCTTAATGAAAAAGCAAAAACCCCCGAAGTCTGAAGAATCGGAGAAGGAGGAGGAGGAGGAAACAGAATCTAAACAAGGTCATGGAATGTTGATGGAAGTTTCCAATAACTCTACGGATTACGTGTATTGGGATGATTCAAATGAGCTGGTTGAAAGACTGAAATTATTACTTGCTTCTCAAACTGCAGGCAATACGGGTCACACAAACGAAATTAATTCAATAATTGTTGAAGAACTACGAGAAGCAAATTTAATTGAATAATTTATTTAATAATAACAAAATTAGAAGAAACAAAAATGACAAATTTTATAACTGATATAAAAAGACACGTGGTTGACGAAATACACAGGCCTGCAAGAATCAATTTTAATAGACGTCGTGTAATAATTAAGGGTCTCTATGATCTGTATCAAGTTGATCTTTGTGAAATTGGTCCCTATGCAAAAGAAAATAATGGTTATAGATATATTTTGGTGGCTATAAATTGCTTTTCTAAATACCTTTGGGCCTATCCTCTTAAAACAAAAACTGGTAAAGAAGTAGCCGAAGTAATGGAACAAGTTTTTCAGGGTTCAACTCCACCAAAACTCCTTCAATCAGATCAAGGTTCTGAGTTCCTCTCAAAGGAGTTTCAACGACTTTTAAAAAAATATAAAATTAAGCATTATTATACTTATAGTGAAAAAAAGGCTTCTATTGTTGAACGTGTAATTAGTACACTTAAAAGTATGATTTGGAAAGAATTAAATGTAACCGGTTCATATAGGTGGTATAATTTGCTACCTGATATTATTAACAAATACAATAATAAAAAACATAGAACTATTGGTATGAAACCTTCTGAAGTAACTAAAAAACAGGAAAAATATTTACTTCAAACCGTTTATAGTCATATCAAGTCGGCATATAAACCAAAATTTAAACTTGAAATATCAGTCTAATTGGTCAACAGAAATTTTTATTATTAAAAAAGTCCAGCTAACAAATCCTACCACCTATTTATTGCAAGATGTAGATGGACAAGATATTAAGGGTGGTTTTTATGAGCAACAATTACAAAAAGTTAAATATCCTGACGTTTATTTAGTTGAAAAAGTGTTAAGACGACAAGGTAATAAAGTGTTTGTTAAATGGCTAGAATTTGATAGTAAGCATAATAATTGGATATTAAAAGATAATGTAATGTAATGGATAAGAAAAAAAATTAAAAAACATTTTTATAACAAAATTTATGTGTTTTATTTAAAGCTTGCCATTTAAAAACGAATTAAGATTTAGACATCAGGTTTGTGTGGTAAAATGTTTATTTTGTGAAGAGCCATAAAATGAGGTATCACATGCGGCATAGGGTTACATTTCAAATTTTTACCCTTAAATCTCCAATGTCACCTCTCAAGGCAGGTAAGAAAAGTTATATTGCAGGATAAAGTACATTTATTAACCATCCATGTCTCTATCCTTACTTTCAATCTGAAATAAAAATATTTTAATTTTTGAAAATAAATCATTCCTTTTAGTGCCCTAGCGGCAAGAATGGAATAGAGAATATTTGGGTGCTTGGTAGAGTTCAAAAACATCTTTCGATTGGTGAAATTTTTTTTCGAAAATTCCCACTAATAACGTCGCTAAAGACTCTAATGTTAACAATATGTCAATCATGTTAAAAATAAAAAACGTTAAGTTGTAGAAAATTAAGTAAGATTCCAAAATTCCCAGATTACCCTCGTATAATCAATTTTCTATTAATCACAGAAATTATAAATATTGTTACATTATTTTAATTAATAACAACAAAATATGTACATATGTAACACACGTTACGATTCGTTTATCAGTTTAGACTGATAAGGCTATCACTTGTTTTTGTTATCACATTAATTATTATGACTCGTTAAAAATTGGAAGAAATTTTATTGTTCCCAAGCTAAACTTTGCAACGTTTCAAAAATTGTTTTGATTTCATGGAACATTATTTCTTATTATTATTATTGAGCCTTTAGGCAGCGCATTTCTTGTGAACTTTGAAAAACAGCTTTTAGCAACTATTAAATTTATTAATAATGCCAACTGAAAAACTATTTTTTCGAATCGAAACGCTAATACTTTATATTTATAAACTTGTTTTGATAGTTTTTGATTTGAGAGAGAGAGAGAGAATCTTTAATGACATCGGGCTGAAATCGAGCGTTTTATATAATATGCATAATTAATTACTTAAGTAAATGTTTAACATTTGTTTTAATTATTTCCGAGATAGCTGTTGACTTTTTGAACTACTTTTAAAAATCTCCCAGTTGTCATCAATTTTAATACATTGTGGGCAGAAAATACCGAAATAAAACACACACGCACACGCACACGCACACGCACACGCACACGCACACGCACACGCACACGCACACGCACACGCACACGCACACGCACACGCACACGCACACGCACCCGCACGCGCACGCGCACGCGCACGCTCCCGCGCGCACGCGCGCACGCGCGCACGCGCGCACGCGCGCACCCGCGCACCCGCACACCCGCACACCCGCACACGCACACACGCACACCCGCACACCCGCACACCCGCACACCCGCACACCCGCACACCCGCACACCCGCACACACGCACACCCGCACACCCGCACACCCGCACACACGCACACACGCACACACGCACACACGCACACACGCACACACGCACACACGCACACACCCACACACCCACACACCCACACACCCACACACCCACACACCCACACACCCACACACCCACACACCCACACACCCACACACCCACACACCCACACACCCACACACCCACACACCCACACACCCACACACCCACACACCCACACAACCACACACCCACACACCCACACACCCACACACCCACAATACCAACAATGTACCTAATGCACGCAAAGTTTGTCTCTAGCCTCTCACTTTAAGAATGTTTTTACCCACACATCAATCCTACCTACCTACCTACACTAACATAATGCAATAGAAACAGACAGAAATCAAGCGAGATTCTTTTTCTACTCCAAACTATTTTCGTATATACACACACACACACACACACACACACACACACACACACACACCATCACACACACACACACAAACACACACATACAGAAAACATAACTAGCACGTCACGTCTCCGAACTCACTTATCATATCATTTGCAATGTTTCGTTCTTCAACTCGGTACGGTGGCGTACTTGGTTCTATAGCTGGGAATACGAAATTTATACACATGGTGTGTGCGGGTTCGATCCTCGCCTTGGGCAGAGAAACTTTTTTCAATGCATCCATATGAAATAAATAATAATGATTAATTAATAGCTGTGCAGAAAACTTCGGTAAAGTACAAAGTAGGTAGGTAGGTAGGTAGGTAGGTAAAGGTAGGTAGGTGTGTCACCCCAAGTAAGGTGAAACACAAAAGACCAACGGGTCCCGGGGGGACCACAAAAAAAACGCTTTTTTTGACGAATTTTGGCGCGCAAAAAAACAACAGCTAAGGCCCTTCTGGTCAACAGCAGCCTCTGGTAAACTGAAGGTCATTGACAATAATATATACAAGAACTACTACTACTTCTTGCACCCCGAATTATGTCACTTCTTGCATTTAAACCACCACCACCACACACCAAAACATACCGAAACACGCTAAGGCCCTTTTGATCAACAGCAGCAGCCTCTGGTCAATTACGTCATTGTCGTCGATCACTTCTTCAGCACACAAGAAAACAACTCTTCGGCCAATTTCAGCACTTCTTGTGGAATTTTCAGGATTTTTCACAGATTTTTCTATCTAAGGCCCTTCTGGTCAACAGCCTCTGGTCAATTACGTCATTGACGATCACTTACTTTACATCAAACAACTACTACTTCTTGTACAACTACGTCACTTCTTTGCCGAAGAACTACATCCTCTTCAGACCACTTTCAGCACTTCTTCGGCCAGTTTTCAACAGGTTCAACGACTTTTTATACATAAGGCCCTTCTGGTCAACAGCCTCTGGTCAACTACGTCATTGACAAACACTTCCTCGACCACAAGAATTACTTCTTTGACAATTTGGACACTTCTTTGCCGAATATTTCATCGACTTTTTAGATGCTGATGGACACATGCCATCAGGTTACCACCATGCCCAGTCCCCCGCCTACATACCTACATACATAGATATGAAACTGGTATAGTACATAGACACTAATTTATACCTCTCTATATTACAATAAAGTAAAATCTAAAATTAGGTTAAAATCCTTTTTATTATTATTTGTCCCACTGAAAGGGAACAGCTCCTTCAGAACAAAAAAAGGGCTAGATATTCCCTAACACTCTCAGCATTTTTGTATACATATTGCTGCCCACTCGGGACAGCCTATTTGATTCAACTTCATTCCTCCATTCTCCAGGTATCAAATTTCCATCTCGATCTTCCTGGTCTGTATAACCTGCTGGGCAATATTTGGATAGGTCGTTATCCATCATTATCCAATTGTGTAAAACAGTTACTGCCTTTACAATGTTTTCTATCGTGAGTAAGGATGCAATAATGGGCTTTCGAAATATCCTCCATCTAGCTGCTAAAATCCCAAAAGTATTCTCACTAACCCTTCTTGCTCTGCTCAATCTAAAATAAAAAGTATTTTTTTTTAAATATGGAAAATAAACCTGAAACAACAAAAATAACACAAATTACACTCAATCTTTTGAAAATAGAGAAAGTTAAGTTTTTTCCTTATTTATTTAAAATATATTTATTTAAATTTGTTACCACTTTTTTATCCTCTAGATTTATAGTTCATTATGTCTTACTAAAAAACTAAGTGAAAGTAGGTAAAAAAATTACCGATAATTGAATATTCTTTTATGCAACGGAAGAAAACTGCCAGGATAGGGTCTCATTAGATTAGTTGAGAGAGGAAAAGCAGCATCTCCTACTACAAAATATGGTAATGGTTCACTAGCTTCTAATGCATTAGGCATTGGCAAATTCAATTCGCCATTAAATAACTGTTTTCCAATTTGGCTATTCCTGAATATGCCCCCATCACTCTGCCTTCCCTGGGCTCCAATGTCAACAGCAATAAATTTATATTTTGCATCACACACAGCCATTAAAACTATGCTATGAGAACCTTTATAATTGAAGAATTGGGAACACGAGTTTGGTGGTGCCTGAAACATGTTAGGTATGTAGTAAATGATATCTATAAATATTTTAGAAATATTAATTTGAGCTTTCAAAAAGTCACCCCTTAAATCTAGGTTAAAGACTAAACAGAATAAAGTTTGATATTTAAAATATAGTTCATCAAATGGTAAGATAATTATTTAATTTTACCATTTCAGATAAGCTATTCAACTAGTGATCAATTATTTCATTTATTTGAATTGACATTTCAGTTACATATTTTAATATAAATATTTTTAACAACATTCTAGAAAATATTAGAATATAAAATAACATATAACTGTCTTGATCGTAATTAGAATTAAATACAGATTTATGAATAATAGGATTTATCAATGTAACAGATTTTATAGAAACACCCTGAGGAACACTAAAGAATATCACAATGAAAAATCAAATTTTAATAACTCATAATTAAGCTATGTAGTAACAGTTAACAAGTTGAACAGTACTATATAGTTTTATTTTTCTAAAATCTAGATATCCAAGATATGTCGATATTAGGTATCCATAATGTTGTAGTGTTATGACTGACCAGCTCATATTTAAACTAACTAATGTTTATTTATTTATTTAAACAATAAATGGCAGAGCCCCAATTTTACAAAGTACTGAACTGCAAGTCAAGTGATATAATGATTTAATTAAAACTAAAATTATGAATCTTGATACTAAAACTATCATAAGACACATTATGTTTCAATTACTTTACTTACTTGCATAACAACATGTTTCCCATCGATTGCACCAATACAGTGGGGAAACTGCCACACAGACTGGAATTCTTCTGCTCGTTGTAGCCAGTATTCCTGAGTTGGCTTCACAAATACTATTGTTTTTAATACCTCCCAAAGGGCTTGGCAGGTCTCCCTTATTTTGTCAGTCACTGTTGATTTACCAATTCTGAATGAGTAGGACATGGAAACCATGCTGTCTCCTGAAGCCAGATACCTGACAAGAGTGTTAAATAGTAATAGTTGCTGTATAATATTGTCGATAGTCCAAAAACTGTGAAATAAGGTTTCACAATATTTATATATTAAACACATAAATATTCACATCCACCAGTATCTCAACCAGTGTAATGTTTTATTAATCAAACCATATAAATTCTTTTATTATTATGTACTTTAAAAGTCTGGAAGTGGTTTTGAAATAACTACTGCAAATACTTTGGTGGAAAGACTTCAAATAAAACCAAAAAATATTTTATCAGAAGATAATTATCTTATGGACCAAGCTGTAAAGTAATATCTAAAATTAATAAATTGCTGCCTTAAGCTTTACTTGACCCTGAAGCTATGAGTCTTTATTTACTCTCTCCAGACAGTGAAAGGTAACAGTTGCTAACTATATAATATTAATTCAACTAAAACATACCTCAAAGTTAGGGCAATCCTTTCGTGAACTCCAATTGAGCCAATACCTCTCTTGAAATCCACTTTCTTGATTTTTGGCCCAATCAAAGGTACTAACTTTGAAAATTGTATTGGTGTCACCCTTAGGTAATTGAAATATTTTTCCAAGTCAGTCAGCCTCATTTCTGGAATCAGGGAATGAAAGGCTCCTTGCTTTTCCCTAGCCAAAACAATATCTCTTACCCACCATCGTTTTGGGCGAGCATTTTTTTTCTTTTTTACAGTGCCCCGATGACGAAGATAAAAATATAACGCAATTAATAAAATTGTCTTGTTTCTTTGCATTGCAACCTACTTTTTAACAACAATCAACAATAACAAAAGCAAATTAGAATTGAGAATTTATCAATTTTTGACATTTACCAAACGTCAAAAATTGCGAAATTTCGCATCTGTCAGAACGTATACTGTAAAATAATCCGAAATTGCCACTTGACATTTCTCCGGATTCCGCAGTCCGCGTCTGTCAGAACTTAGCTTTAAACGCCAAACGCATAATTACATGGGATTTTAGAAAAAAACGGTAAGTTTATTCCATATAAAGAAATATTAATAGTAGTCATAACATAAAGCGGAATTTAAAATGAGTTTTGTTAACAGTCATTAGTAGGTAGGTAGTCATTACACAGATTTGTAGATTATACAAGATAATCTTCGAGTAGTTTACTCTGGGGAATATCAGGAAACAAACAATTGTTAACCAAAAACAGTATATTTATGATTAAGAGATTATAAACTTAAAAGTTAAAGATTTTCGATAATATAAAACTAATAACATTTAACAAATCGATGACTTGAGGGGTGATTATGTTATATTTATATCTAATGTCTGTAAAGTAAATATGAACCTTTAAGTACTTTTCTATTAAAAGTCTTTAACTTAAAATAGATCATGCAATGGCTTTTAAATCTTAGGAAATGCGTAGGTAGTATTATTTGAAACATTTAGGCTTGCCAACATTTTGTAGAAATAAAGATGAGAAACCTAAAGCATTTGGGCTTGCTAGTAGGTACTTTGTAGGGACAAATTAATAGCAATGTGTTAATGACATATTTTAACATTTTTTCCATGTTATACAAGTACTGATGCACATATTGTAGCTTTTGAAATTTTTGTTTTAGGTTTTCATTAAAATTATGTGTGTACATGAGTCAAACATCTCTTAACTCAACCTCGTGACATTACTGGGACCTTTAAAATTTCTCAGGATCAACTAGAAGTTAACAATATGAGAAGTTCCTGTAAGGCTGGCTTAGGGGAAAATGCAAGCATATAGCAACAATTATGTTACATTGCACCAGGTTATAATAATATATCTTCTAATTAAATTGGCCGTAACATTGAGGCCTCCAGTGATTAAATGATATCAATCATTATTAATCATTTTAGTTTTTGTTCCTGTGCTCCCTGTATCTGTTTATGGGCATGAAAGAGGTGTCTTCAACTGATGTTCAGTATAAGGAATAAGAAGGGAGCTTCACTTTCCAGTTATGCACCACGGTCAATATCAGAGTTTGAATGCATAAGGTAACATTTTTACTATTTATTAGAATCGAAAAACACTTTACTTAAAGTTAAGTATATAGTATTTTATGGATTTTACTCAGTGGGTCAAATTTTCATTTTCTTTTCATTAAAAGTTACTATTTATGGATTGCCATAAAAAAGCATTCATATTCCACACAGGTTGTGATAAAAGTACTTCGATAAAAAATTTACAAAAAAATTATATTTCACAAAATTGATTTTGTTTGCTGTAGATATGCAAGGTGCATGTAACCCTAACTAAAGAAAAATGCACCTAAATAAAATTTAGAAAATGGTTAATTAGAAATTTTAACCAAATGATTTTCTTTTGTTTTAAATCTCCTTTCAATATATTGTATTAAATAAATGCCATTAGGAGGAAAGGTACATTAACTGGTTTTAACAAATGCATCATTAAAACTAGAAATTAAAAAAAGGTAACACTGCTTTTAGTGGTAGGTAGTTTTTGAAAGACTTTTATACTAATACCAGTCCAGGGGTCTGAAAAGTAGATGTAACATACGAGTAAAGACTTTTGTGACTAGAAAAAAAGTAAATCAAAAATCCATTTGGGATGTATGAAATATTCTTATTTTTTCATCTAAGGTAGAAGCGCTGAAGCCTTGCGTAAGTGGGAGGTGCTCCTGGGCCTAAACGCCGCAAATTTTATTCGATTTACTTCAGTACAGAGGGATATTTTGATTTGTTCAATATTCTCTTCTTAAAAAACAATATTGTAGATCATGAAAAAAACATGGGTTTTTGTTCCAAGTTAAAATTGTCGGTATTTATGCGACAATGTATTTGCATTTTAAAACGCAACGCAAGTTTTAATCTTGAAAAACAAATTCAATGAACTAGAACAAAGGTTATTAAGTTTTAAAGTTACTTTGAAATTGGCGACCCAAAAAGATATAAAACAATTAGAAACACCACATTTCTATAAATATTTTTTTGATTGGTACAAAAATTTTACAAACCTGTGCAGCTCCTAAGCGAAGAAAAATAAATAGAATTTAGGAACATGATGGTTAGTAGTCTACCAAAATCTGCATTTGTCATACATCATTAAGTGTTTAAAAATAATGTTATTTTTAGGGTGCAGTATATTGATAAAAAGCAGCCATGACAAATAAAAGTGATTTAAAACACTACCGAAATTAAATTAATAGTCATGACATGCAGAAAGGTGTACATTTGTGGTGACTCAGTGCCACACATATACAGTGTCTACTTAAGTTCTTTACATATGGGAAACTTTTTTATTATTAATTTTACAAAAAAAAGTTACTCTTTATAAAATGTTCTGGTTCCTGAAAAAATAATATTAGACCATTAAAACTTGAAATAGCATGTACAAAGTTGACAAAAAATTTATAATTGACCCAAGAAAGGATTACCCTTCAATTTTTTTTAGAGCAAAATGAAATAAGAAAATGTTAGAATTAAAAATTATATCTAAGTTAAAGTCCATTGCTTTATATTAAAAAATAATTTTAAAAATTTAAATATGTTAATTCTTAATGGCACCACCAATGTCTTGCCACCTAGATACCAGCAAAATTTCTTTATTTGTCGATGATTGATAATAAGTGATTAATGATTATTATCTTGAGCTGCATATTTACATGTATTTCTTAGTTTTGAATTTACATAGGTTTTTAAATTAATATTATTTTTTTGTAGAAAGCAGTGGATTTAAGCTTAGATATAATTTTTAATTCTAAGTAACATTTTGTAATTTCGTTTTGCTCTAAAATAAAAATTAAGGGTACTTCTCCCTTACGTCAATTATAAATTTTTCCATTTTCTGACACTCTTTACATGCTATCATTTTTTTAGTAAGCTGAACCTTTTATAAAGAGTAACTTCTTTTCGTAAAATTAACAATAAAAAAGTTTTCCATATGTATAGAACTTAAGTAGATACTCTGTATACACCCTCTCATCTCACTTAAAATATGATGTTCCCTTCAAAATTAGAAGTAGAAAGTAAAGTTACAAGTTTTGGCTACATGTAGGTATCACTGGTGCGTTTTACAATATAAATGGACTCAAATTAAAAACACTAGGACTTTATCTAACAAGAAATAATACAATATTTCTGTTTAGCGCCCATAAAACTATTCTCTGAAGTTTTATCCAACAATCTTCCGAACTGTAACTTAATATTTATATTCTTTCTGCTGCTTCTACTTTGTATTGTAAATTTGTAAAGGCCAATAAATAAATATCATGAACTGAAAATTTGATTTGAAGAAAAAATAATACATATTGATATTTCCGTCTTAAATCTACCTTTTCCAATAGTAATATAAATAATTAAGTAGTTACAGTTTATTTTCTATAGATAGAAGATAAAAAAAATTCTGCAGTCTAAGGTAAAAATTTTATATGTATTCCATTCCAATTAGGAAGCTTTGCTTAAAAAAATAAGGCATAAAAACACTTACGTTTAACAAAAGCTATCTAGTTTTAAACTTTCGTCTTTTGCATTTGAAGTGGTTTTTAAAATTTGAAAATTCATTTTCAGTTATGTTTTTTAGCACAAGTTTTTCCTAAATTTTAATCTAATTTTAACTTCGTAAAACAGTATCTCAATGAAAAAATAAATTTGTGTATGGCCGAATCCATAATTATTATTGTATTTTTATTTATTAATCACATTTAAAGCAAAAATCCGCAATTTAAATATGAAATATGTATGTAGGTGAGTTAGGAAAATATTGAGATCAAAACAATAAATCTAATGTTTTAATATGTATAGTTTTTTGAGTAATATTTATTTCATGTACATTATTGGAAAACGGAGATTTAACATTTTCTTTTCTTTAATAGACCTCTTCTGGATGAAAAGTCATTAACACCAACAGAGGCCAAGGAAAATGGAAAGTTTTCCAACTTTAGGACACTGTCACTTCTGCCTTTTTACCCCAAAAATTCGCAGTGATGTAAGTTAGGATTAGATGTGATTTTATTCTACAAGCGAGTCCCAGAAGACTTTCCTGCTGCGTCTTAGTTTTTTTTAAACTGCCTTAGATTAGGCACAATTGTATTTATAAAAAAAACGTACAAGTGAGACTGGACTTAATGGCAGTGGCGGTGAAATTTCAAAGTTGTATATATCTGTTCATACTTACAGGACCCGTACCGAATTTAGGGGTTCTAATAGTGAGCCTACTGAGAATGTTTTCATAAAGAAAAAAATATTTTGTAATTTGCGAAGAAAAGTTGAATTTTTGTAAAGCTTCCACTAGGAAAAAATAAACACAAAATTTTACATAATTTTGTCAAGAAGCTTTAAATTTTAAGAGAAAGAAACGTGTTAGTGGAAAGTTATGGTAATTTGAATTTTTTTAAACCTAAAATATAATTAAAAAATAATCAAATGACTACAACTTTCTACTAACACATTTATTTCTCTTAAAATTTATAAATGCTCAACAAAAAGATGTAAAATTTGTTTAGAAAAACTAATAAATAAAATACCTAAACGTTTTCATTTTTTCCAGTGGAAGCTGAGCAAAAATTTAACTTTTTTCGCAAATTACAAAATGCTTTTTTTCTTTATCAAAACATTTCTAGTGGGCTCACTATTAAAGCACCTAAATTTGGTACGGGTCCTGTAAGAATATAGGAACAGAGATATATAACTTTGAAATTTCACCAACCGTCACTGCCCAATGGTTATGCTAAATTAGTACTTACCTAGTACATTCTTTAAATTTGTGTGATGTTAAAATATTTAGGTATATAAATAAAATTTATTACTTCTGCTGGTATTATTAATTTCTCAACTATTTTTAATGACAGTTTTTATATTAACAGTACAGTTATTCACAGACTGTTTCTCAAACTATTGAATCAAGCAATAGGTACATTTAATTAACATTTACCCACCTTTCGCAATGGCATTAACATATTGGCTGTCACATTACAAGTGTTTAGTTATAATCGTCGTCAACTATGAAGGTACATATTCACGATGACATTTTCCCGAGATTGTCGTCTCATGATTTTTTTGTTATACGTATGTATCATGTATGATAAAAAAGTCGTGAGACAAAAATCTCTGGGAAATATATCATAGTGAATTTGTACCTAAAGTCATGTTGTTACCATTTATATAAAATTACTTGCATATCTAAGCAAAAAATCACCAGCCGAGATAAGAATTTTAGTCCGGGCGCATATATTAAATGAATTATATTTTTCGATTATTTTATTGGTTTAGTTTTTCTTCCAAGTTCAAAATGCCTGAAAAAAGTTGTAAGCTAATTTTAATGAACTGTTAGCAATAAATTTACACAATAATTTTGTACAAATAACGAATTTATTATTTGTTTAAACGGTTTAGAAAACCTATTCGCCTGGACTAAACTCTGGCGATATCTTGGACAGATTACTGGTAAACCAGGCCTTAAAGAAATAAGTAATTTTGTATTCGGTTAAAATCGGTGTGCTTGTAAATTTTTTAACTGATGAATAAAATAATACATAATTATTACTGTTTTATTTCACTAACTAAATACCAACTCTAAGATACTTTAAGAATTGGGAATACACATTCAAAATAAAAGACATGTTAGAAACTGCATTATTTATTGAAATTGTATTATAATATAATAAACTAGTCTAAAATTTAGGGTTTGGCTGAAAGGTTCTAATATTTTTATCATGTTATGTAAAATTTACGGTTTTTTTCAAATATAAACTTCTATATCAATAATTTGGCTTTGCGTCGATAGGAATCTTTATTTCTAAAAACAATTAAATAATTTGTCATTAAGTCGTTAAACTTGTGCTTTCATCGAGCTATCCCAAAATTATGTCCAGATTAAGTCATGTTTTAACAGTTCATTTTTCATTAAAATATTAATGCAGAGAGTGTTACTAAAATGTAACCAACTTAATTGTTAAGAATTTTTGCCTCTTGTTAATCTTCTTAATACTTTTAATTTCTTAATTTGTAATACTTACCAAAAGCCAATATACCTAACTCTATCAAAATATTCTTTCTGTAATTGCCACTAGTAGATACCATAATATATCTGAAAATAATAAAAATATTATCAGCTCTAACGTTAGTATTAAAAAATCTGCAAAAGTCTTCAATAACAAGTCAAATTGTAGTATGTTTAGATACACTACAATAATTATTACAATTACATTATTACAATAAGTATTCCTTTTAGCTGGTAAAGTAGAAACTATTAAATCGCCAAGTCTAATTTGCAACAGGCGGCCGGCGCGGCGGTTTCTGTTAAAAATCGTGCGCACTGGAACTGAGTTTGGAGCTCAACTTTTTTTTGCAAAATTTTAAAATATACTGGCCAACAAGACCTTAAGTTTTCGCTTCAACAGACAGACATACTTGATATAGGGACCCCAAAACGTGAAAATCTGAAAAAAACTGAAGGCGACTGTTCATGAACAGAATACTTCTTTTAGCAAGGGAAATAATAATCTACAATAAACATGTATATCATATACATGTTTATTGTAGATTATTATTTCCCTTGCTAAAAGAAGTATTCTATTCACCGCCGCGCCGCCTGTTGCAAATTAGACTTGGCGATTTAATAGTTTCGACTTTACCAGCTATACATGTACCAGCATACATGTACATGTACATATTGCCAGAAGTGGGACACCCCTCGGATAATATCAAATAGTGGAAGAAAATGTACTAACGAATTGCTGGGAACATATTTGAGATAAGTATATCCAACTTTAGATTATTTAGGCCCGTACTTTTTAACTTCAAAATGAGAAGCACTGTGAGACACCTAGCGGAAATGATTTAGATTTTCGATTAGCATCTGCTTGTCGACAAGCTATAACGTTTTGGGAAGAGCACTCGCCGTTGTTAAATAACTACCATCGTTTTACAGAACAATGAAATAGATGGCTTGGTTCTTAATTAAATTTAGAGCAATTAAGTTTTAGAAATTGGCCATTTTTTATTGCCAAAAAAGGAATCATGTTTCCACAATATAGATAAAATATCAAATCTGTGACAAATTCATAAAACACAAAGTGTTTTGGTACACATTTGGCACAGGTCAGGTTTGCTGAGCTCATTGAGAACCCAAGCTTAACGATAAGCAGGTGCCTATCATCATTTACACTAAGAGTCTCAATACAAAATACTACCCTCACAGTTAATACGTTTCTATTTTACCATCAATCTTGCACCAGTTGTATGCAATGAACTGGGATATACAGTATATCAACTATAATAGACATTTTTTAAACTCTGACATTTTTGCCATATGTCTTTCGATATTAAAGAGAGATTTACTTTTATATTTTACTTCTTAATATTTATAATGTGTTGTACCATTTAGACGTAAGTTCTGTATATGTTTGAATAAATAATTAAAAAAAAATAGAAAAATTGTCATCCTATTTCCTGTTTCGGGACTGAATTTTTAACGGGATTTCGGGATCCCGAGATTGCAAGCCCCACTGATTACTTTCTTAGATATATCAACACAAAAAACATCAAAAATTGCAGATTAAATATCGATTCTCTTAAACTTAAAACTTTACTCCATAAAATTTCTTTTATGGATACTGAAAAAAAATACAATCTAACATTATATTTCTACAATGGCCACATGTCAAGTGAAGTAGTTATGTTCCCTAACAGTACTATACTATGTAAAGTGCCTTTTTAAAATTGAAACAAAAATAGTCTGTGTGGTCCATTAAGCATGCAACAAATGAGAAATTTTTTTATTAGTTGCACAACTGAAATATAAATAACGCCCTAAGTTGCATGTCCGATAACCATATCAGGTGCACTTAGAATGGCTTCAAGTCAAATAGCATACAGGGCAGGCCAAAAAATATAATAATCGTTCAAGAGTAAAGTACCCTTATTTCGAAAATACAGAAAAACGTTATTAAGAAAAGTTGTTTAGAATTAAAAGATATGTCCAAATACAAAGTCATAGCCTTCTATTCAACGAAAATATATTTTTTTAATGTTTTAAATTACCCCGTATAATGATTTTGTTTATATACAACTATAATACATTGTCAAATTAACCACAATCAAATCACTTCTACATAACCTTCATCAAATTGAAGCAAATTTGTAAAATTTAGATTCACATTTTTTTAAGTAACCAAAAACTTCATGTCTGTTGAAACAATATAACACACAAGTTTCGAATTTCGCAAATAATCTTAAAAATAAGGCACTTTTCTAATAATATTGTGTATGTATTTGCCTTATTTTTAAGATTACTTGCGAAATTCGGAACTTGTGTGTAATATCCTTTCAACAGACATGAAGTTTTTGGCTACTTCAAAAAAATATATATCTTAGTAAATTTTACAAATCTGCTTTAATTTGATGAAGATTATGTAGAAGTGATTTGATTGTGGTTAATTTGAAAATGTATTATAGTTGAACATAAAAAAATCATTATACGGGGGCAATTTAAAATTTTCATAAAAATCCATTTTCTTTGAATAGAAGGCTATGACTTTGTATTTGGACATATCATTTAATTCTAAACAACTTTTCTTAATAACGTTTTTCTGTATTTCTCGAAATAAGGGTACTTTACTCTCGAACAATTTTTATATTTTTTGACCTGCCTGTATGCTGTTTGACTTGAATCCATTCTAAGTGCACCTAATATGGTTATCGGACATGCACCAACCTTTGGCGGTCTTTATATTTTGGTTGTGCAACTAATAAAAACAATTCCCGTTTGTTGTACACTTAACGGACCACGCTGTATATATATATATATATATATATATATATATATATATATATATATATATATATATATATATATATATATATGTATATATGTATATATATATATATATATATATATATATATATATATATATATATATATACATATATACATATCTTATATATATATATATATATATATATATATATATATATATATATATATATATATATATATATATATATATATATATATATATACATTTCTTGGCCTAGAAAATGCCAAGAAATCTTCCATTTTTCTACTATTGTTGTACAATGGTGCATTTGTACCGTCGACGTCGAGAAAATCGACATTCGACATACTTTCGAGTATTATTGTGTTAGCAGCCAAACATTTTTGGAGCAACACTGGGTGAACTAGTTGGCGCGAGCCACTACATCTTACCCATCCTTTCCGATCATTTTGGATATAAGGACTCTCTTTGATTCTGGTCAAATCGTGGTCTGTTCTTCAGCCACCCTGGGTGTAAGCCTGCCCGCTGATGGGTAAGGGCCCAGAAATCGATAGCAGGAGGTCACCCAGACCAGAATCAAGGATAGTCCTCATTATTTTTATTTTTCATTCACGGCCTTTTCGCTGCACTAGCGAAGAAGTAAATCTTCGCATTTACATTTATTATATTATTACCTATAGGCCAAGAAATCTTCCATTTTTCTACTATTGTTGTACAATGGTGCATTTGTACCGTCGACGTCGAGAAAATCGACATTCGACATACTTTCGAGTATTATTGTGTTAGCAGCCAAACATTTTTGGAGCAACACTGGGTGAACTAGTTGGCGCGAGCCACTACATCTTACCCATCCTTTCCGATCATTTTGGATATAAGGACTCTCTTTGATTCTGGTCAAATCGTGGTCTGTTCTTCAGCCACCCTGGGTGTAAGCCTGCCCGCTGATGGGTAAGGGCCCAGAAATCGATAGCAGGAGGTCACCCAGACCAGAATCAAGGATAGTCCTCATTATTTTTATTTTTCATTCACGGCCTTTTCGCTGCACTAGCGAAGAAGTAAATCTTCGCATTTACATTTATTATATTATTACCTATAGGCCAAGAAATCTTCCATTTTTCTACTATATATATATATATATATATATATATATATATATATATATATATATATATATATATATATATATATATATATATATATATAGATATATATATATATATATATATATATATATATATATATATATATATATATATATATATATATATATATAAAGTCACACAATAATTCGTGAACAGGGAGGTACAGACTAGTAAACCCCGAGTAGGTACATTTTAACTTTTGGCAGGTGGTTCTTTATGCAGTTACATGGTAACTACATAAAAACAAACGATGCCCACATTAATTATATATATTAAACACTGTTAGTTGCATAGAACTAGCCTGTCTCCTCCAATTACCTCTTCCTAATAAAAATTTTAATTTAATACTTACCAGTGCTTCGTTCATTCCTTGTCTCAGCATTAGTAGAACTGCGTTGCAAGGAAATCCTAAAATATAAATTTTGGGAGGGAACTGTGGTCCTTTTTAGTCTCTTATGCATTGGTGCGTACCTAAAATTTAACAAACATTAAAATAAACAGTTTATTCCCAGTAAAACCATTCTAGGGCATGTATCATCCCGATTTTGACATAGCTGTACAGGGACATTAAATATAAAATTTAACTCCAATACCTATCATAACTGAACAGGAACATTTTTATATAATGTTGTTGGGGTCCGCAAAGCAAAGGTTTATTTCTCTACGGCTTCGCTGGCTCCGCTCTCTGGTTTGCTGGTTCCTCTTCTTCTTCTGCTCTCTCTGTTGTGGACTGTAATTTTCATTTAAACGCCATAGGCTACTACTTAATTGGTTTTATTAAGACTGTTTAACGATGACGACAAATGTTAACAAACTCCATACATTTTAAAACTAATTTTTACAAACTGACTGCATTACAAATTACAAGAAAACTGATCAGACAAAAATTTTGTTGCTCTTGTTGGCAATGTTACCGAAAAACTTTTATCTGTTTTCCGCATACTGTCACTTACTCTCTAAATGTAGTATGACAGAAAATGCAAAGCCGCGATCGCACTTCAGCCTGTTACCGACAATGACCGATACCGATAAAGACTGACAAGCTTGCATCCTTAATGGAGCAGGAGGAATAATGCACTGTTGTAATGATTGTATTTACACCGTTTTGAATATTCAACATCCTCCCCCCAGCTGATAAGCTACGCAAATGGCAACGGACACAACTTGGAAATTGGTCTTGTAAAAACACTCTGTTGAGTTCGAACTTTTACTACCCGTACATTGCCGTCTTTACCTGGAAAAGTCTCGATTACTCGAGCTAATCGCCACTCTAACGGAGGGGTGTTATATTCACGTAGCAAAACTAAATCGTTTTCTTTTATGTTTTCACGCAGTGTTGTCCACATGTCCACTTAGGACGGTGCTGCAACCTGTTAAGATATTCAGTAGACCATCTTATCCAGAACACATGTCGCATTTTTTCACAGTGTTTCCAAATATCAAGTCTATTTTCTGTTATGGTACTGTAATCCCTTTCAGGAAACGAGGTTAACATTTCCCCTATTAAAAAATGACTTGGAGAAAGGCATGTATAATCTGACGGATCCGATGACAAAGCGGACAGAGGCCTTGAATTTAATATGGCTTCGATTTGACAAAGTAATGTAGAAAGTTGTTCATAAGTCAAAAGATGATTGCCAATGGCCCGTTTTAAGTGGAATTTTGTTGACTTTACACCGGCCTCCCATAGGCCGCCCCAATGCGGGCTGTTAGGTGGGATGAACTGCCACCGTATCTCTTTAGCAGACAAAAAATCTTCAACCTGATTTTTATTTGTCTCAAAAGATGTATAAATATCTCTCAAAGTATTGTTAGCACCTTGAAAATTGGTACCATTGTCGCTAAAAATAGTTTGGGGATGTCCTCGTCTAGCTATAAATCGTTTTAGCGTCGACAAAAATGCATCTGATGACAAACTGGTAACTAATTCAAGATGGATAGCCTTTGTCACCATACACACAAATAAGGCAATATATGCCTTAAAAGCTCTAGCTTAGCGAAGCTTGGATTCTTTAATAAGAATAGGACCTCCAAAGTCTACTCCTACTTTAAGGAATGGACGAACTATTGACGTTCGATCTGCAGGTAGTGGAGCCATAATTTGTTTGGCATTCACAGCACGAAACCTATAACAAACTAAACAATTTTTTAATTCCTTCTTTATGGCACGTAACCCATGTACCGGCCAAAATCTTAGTCGAAGATGAGCTAAGACTGTTTGGGGACCTGCATGCTGCAAATCAGCGTGCTCTTGCATATAAAGCAGTTTAACAACATGCTCTTTCGGAGGCAAAATCACAGGAAACCTTTGAGAAAAAGGTAAGTCGGACTGTGATAAACGACCGTTTACTCGCAGAATATCGTTTTCGTCGATGAATGGAGCGAGCTGAACCAAAGGCCCTGACGAAACGGAAACACCAGATTTAATATCTAGCATCTATTTTGCAAAAGAATGGCCTTGAGTGCATTTAATGATAACATGCAAGGATGACAACAATTCATTAACTGACAGAGGACCTTTAAGTTTTTCTTTGTTTTTCGAGCAATTACTAGCAAATCGAAGACAATACGCAATCGTTCTTTGCAAACGACGAAATCTGGAAAATCTAGCAAAAATTTCCAATGCACCCGAAAATGTCTCTAATGAAACATGGGTGACAAGTCTTTTTTCTGGAAGAACTGTATCTTCTATTTGAGAAACGTTTTCATTTAATTTCAATTCTAAGTCATACAAAAATGGGGGACCATTCCACCATTGCTCACTTTCTGACAAAGAAACTGGATCCAAACCTCTTGAAATGTGATCTGCAGGATTATCAACGGATGATACATGATTCCATTGACAATTAGTAGTTAGTTCTTGGATCTCTGACACGCGGTTGGAAACAAATGTTGTCCACCTATTTGGATTACTATTTAGCCAACACAGAACTATTTTTGAATCAGTCCAAAGAACACTTCTTGAAAAATCAATGTTAAATATTGAAACTAGTTTATGATACAAACGGGCAAGTAATAAAAATCCACACAGTTCTAGCCGTGGCAGTGTCACTACTTTAAGTGGCGCTACCCTGGATTTCGAACAAATAAGTCTACAAGTGACTTGATTATTAGTATAAACGGTACGCAAATAGACGCAAGCTCCATATGCTTTTATTGAAGCGTCTGAAAACCCGTGAATTTCAAAAGATTTGACTTCATCTGATGAATCATACAACAGCCTAGGAATTTGCAAGTTTTTTAAGTTTGAAATATTACTAGCGAAATTATTCCATTCTTTTATAAGATCCTCGGTCAAACGGGTATCCCAATCCAGTCTTGCAGCCCATATTTTCTGCATCAATATTTTCCCTAAAATAACTATAGGACCTATAAAACCCAGTGGGTCAAACAGTTTGGCTATATGAGAAAGTACGTTTCTTTTTGTAGGAACGACATTTTCTCCCTGAGGAAGACTACATATACAAAATTTATCAGCTAGTGCTTTCCATGAAATGCCTAACACTTTATTTAACCTTTCGTCCACATGAATGTCCCAGATTTGATTGTCCTTACACAAAACTTTACCATTCTCACTATCTTTTGTGTTAAAAACCCATTTGTGAAGAGATAAACCTGCGGAAGCTAATAAATCAATTAACTGCTGTTGAAGAACGTGAAATTTAAGTAAATCATTTGAACCTCCTAAAATATCGTCAACATAAGTTTGTTCAATCAAACACTGAGAAGCTAGGGGATGGGATAAAGTGTTTTCATTTGCCAATTGGACTAGGCACCTAGTTGCTAGAAATGGAGCACAGTTCGTACCATAAGTAACCGTGTTCAACTGAATACATCTGAGATTTTGGTTTGGATTGTCTCTCCATAAAATATTCTGGAGATGTCTATGATCGGGATTTATAAAAACCTGACGATACATTTTAGCTATATCCGTTGTAAACACAAATTTAAATGTTCTAAACCTGCACACAATATCAAATAAATCTGCCTGGACAGTGGGTCCTTTGTACATTTCATCATTAAGTGAAACACCTGTAGAAGTTTTCATGCTAGCGTCAAACACTACACGCAATTTGGTACTCACGGCTTCTTTACGAATAACGCAGTGGTGGGGTAAAAAATATTTTTTCAACGAATTTTTAGTTTCTAATGATAAATCTGCATATGATGCATGTTTTAAATGGACATATTTCTCAAGAAAAGCATTGTATTCACTTAACAACTTTTCATCTTTATGCAGTCTTTTTTCTAAGCTAATAAATCTGCGCTTAGCCTGATCAAACGATTCGCCTAGATTGAGGTTCTGAATATCTTTTTTAAAAGGAAGATCAACTACAAATTTTCCTTCCGTGGTACGTTTTGTAGTTTCCGAAAATATTTTTTCGGCTATTTTATCGTCCGACGAAAGTATTCGTTTACTGGAAATTTCTTCCAGTTGCCAAAACTTTGGTATTAACTGATTAGTATCTGACTCAACTCGCGAGAAAAGAACTACATTAAAATTTGAGACTGCACTTTGCTGCTCACAATTTACTAAACCACCCAAAACCCATCCTAACTTACTATTCTGCAAACTAGGTAAGTTTGCACCTAACCTTATTAATCCCGGATCTATCAAATCAAAATATAAATCGGCTCCAATAAGTACGTCTATTTTACCGGGAATATGATACTCACAGTCAGCTAAATCAATCCCCGGGGGAATAACTAATTGAGTTGTATCAATTGTTTGTTGTGGAAGATTACACGTAATTTTTTCCAAAATTCCACAAGTAACTTTAAATCTTTCTTTACTAACACGCCTTGACTCGATCTGTAAATTTATCATTTTTGAAACCTTATTGTTAGATTGACCAATTCCTGAAATATTCAAGTTTGCTTTAAAAGGTTTTGCTTTTAATTTATCGACTATCGAACTAGTCACAAAAGTAGTCTGCGAAGCAGAGTCTAATAATCCTCTAACTTCTAACCTATCACCGGTTTCAGAAATTAAATTAAACTTAGCAGTTGCTAGTAATACCTGTCTCTTAGCGCATGAAGTTGATATTTGATTAGTTACTACATCTAAACTTCCTATCATTGATTCTGATAACGTACATGTCGATGTTTGAGCAATTTCATTATCTTCAACTTGTACGGTAAGATTCGTTCGAGTATTTTCTGACTTGCCAGCATTTAGATTTTTTGTTTTTGACATATTGACATGCAACAAGTAATGATGTTTACCTGAACATATCCTACATTTTTCCCTATAACATTGATACACGCTATGACCTTTGCCAAAACAATTAAAACACAACTTACTTTTTGCTATAAAATCCCTCCTTTTTGAAATATCCAAAGCTCTAAACTCTGTGCATTTATAAATATTATGATCATTGTTTTTACAGAACAGACACTCAGAAGAATTGCTTGTTGCTGAATGACTTAAAGTGTTAAATATTCTTGGCTTTTGATCACCTTTTACATTTATATTTTGCGAAGAGGATTCCCAAGCAATTATTCTTTTGTCCAAAAATGCAAAAAATTCAGCTAACGTTGGCAACTCTGCCTGATCTCTAAATAGTTCAAACTCGTTTCTTAAGTTTCTGTCTATTTTACTTAAAAAAATACTTATTAAAAGTAAATCCCAATAACCCATAACCTTAACATTGAGCGCTTCAAGTGCATTTATATGCTGCTTGATTTGACTCAGAAAATCCCTTAATCCGTTATTACCCTTTATAACAGTGGCTTGCATTAGCCCATTAATATGATGATTGACTACTGGCATCTTTTGATCATACCTAGCCTTTAAAATGTCTAGCGCCCGATTATAATTACTATCTGAAATATTTAATTCACTGATCAACGACAACGGTTCATTTTTTAAAAAAGATTTTAAATAAAGAAACTTTTGTGAATCAGTTAAACCGGTATCGTTATGAATCGATGAATTAAACAGATCAATAAATGTGCGCCAATCACCATAATTTCCTGTAAACATTGGTATTTTCATACTTGGTAAATTGACCTTGACACAAGTTGCCACAGCTCGGGGGTGAGGATGCTGACTATTTGTACTGTTACCTTGACTGGCGCCACCACTGGTCGCCTGACTGTTTAACTGCGCCTCAACAAGATTTCTTATCTTGCCATGACACGAGATATACTTGTTTTCTGCCTCCTCCCGCTCCATAGCCTGCGCATCTACATCTGCGTCGGTCTCCAAGTCTTCAATTTCTTCTTGAACCTCGCAAAATTCATTAAAATTTTTTATTAGTAATGATTCTCTAGTAAGTAACTCATTAACACAAATTTGTGAATCTGAATTTCTTTTATTCAAAAAATTTTGAACCCTTGTGAGACTACCCTTAACACGCGCCCTTTTCCTTTTTAACGCGTCCATGTTTTATCTGCTCAGTTAGCAAACAATAAACCAATACTTTCTTCCTATATTAAATCCTCAACGTAGACATCAATAGTTTTAACCTTCAAATTTCACTTTAAAATATTTTTGTCTTCCTTGACACAGGAAAAGTCTTTATTACAGCACTCTTTTTGAATTGCTGAACCTTGAAAGTTTTTCGTAAAACTGCTTTAATATTTATTTTATAAAACAATCTTGTTTTAAAAACACCTCAATATCTGACAAAAATTTTAGTACTTCTACTTTACTCTGTAAACTTAAAGATGATATTTTAGAAAATTGGGATTCAGGTTTTGCTACTAATATAGTCTTTCTCGATTTGGCTAAAGCCTTCGATTCTCTAAATCATGAAATGTTATTAGCAAAGCTTAAATATATAGGTTTTAGTCAAAAATCTTGTCAGTGGTTCAAACATTATTTATCTGACAGAAAACAAGTGACAAAAATTGCAAACGAATACATTTGTGACATTTCAAATTCACTGCCAATTTCCAGAGGTGTTCCACAAGGATCAGTATTAGGCCCTTTATTATTTATTATATACACTTTTGATTTTCATTTATCAATTAAACACGGCAATCTTTTAGCTTTTGCAAATGATACTCAAATATACCACTCAATCAAATACACAGATTTAAAAAATAGTATTTCTTTAATCAATAAGGATCTTTTAAATATTTCAAAAACTATAACTGATCATGGATTAAAAATAAATGAAAATAAAACAAACTTAATTTTAACTGGTCCTAAAACACTAATCACTAAAATAAAAAATAATTCTGATTTCAAAATTGTTCTTAACAATAATTTTAAGATAACTTCAATCGAATATAGTAAAAATCTTGGAGTAATTTTTGATCAGTATCTAAATTTTAATGAACATATAAAAAATATAATTAAAAAAGCATACTACAAACTAAGAATTTTATATAATTTTAAGGACTACTTAAATACCGATACTAAACTTAGGCTGGTTGATTCAATAATTCTAAGTGGTTTAGATTATTGTGATATAATTTATCACAAAAATATCAGTAACGAAGATAAACAGAAATTACAAATTCTTCAAAATAACTGTGTTCGTTTTTCAATAGGACTAAAAAAATATGATCACGTATCACCTACCTTTAACAAACATAATATAATTAAATTAGAAAAAAGACGCGAAATCCACTTATCCTGTTTTATATATAAAATAATTGTAACTCAGAAACCTAGATATTTATTTGAAAAAATTGAATTCAGGAATAATATTCATAATGTTAATACTAGAAATCAGAACACAATAGAAATACCTAAACATCATACTGAAAAATATAAGTCTTCGTTGAAATATACATCTTCTGTAATTTTTAATACTATTCCTCCTAGTCTAAGGGGCTTAAGCTATATAACTTTTAAAAATAATATAAAAAATTACTTAGTAGGGGTAGGATTGGAAGAATGATTTCTTATAAATCAAAATCCTACCCATTTATGCCAACTAGTATACTACTGTCATCTTTTGGTTTTCTTTTTTACTTTTATCAATTTTATATTTATATTTTACATTGTTTTTATTGGCATAAATAAACATCTTTATTATTATTATTATTATTATTATTATTATTATTATTATTATTATTCTGTAAGGAACACCCTAATTGTTATCAGAAGTTATTTGACACTTTTGCTACAAACGTCACTTTAACTTGGTTATAAAACCACAATTTTTGTCATACAAGACACCTTAACTTGGTTATAAAAACCCCAAATTTTGTCATACAAGACACCTTAAATTGGTTATAAAAACCACAATTTTTGTCATACAAGACACCTTAACTTGGTTATAAAACCCCAAATTTTGTCATACAAGACACCTTAAATTGGTTATAAAAACCACAAATTTTGTCATACAAGACACCTTAAATTGGTTATAAAAACCACAAATTTTGTCATACAAGACACCTTAAATTGGTTATAAAAACCCCAAATTTTGTCATACAAGACACCTTAAATTGGTTATAAAAACCACAAATTTTGTCATACAAGACACCTTAAATTGGTTATAAAAACCACAATTTTTAAGCTTCTTTTTGTGTAAGCCCTACTAACATTTTATTTTACACAATAAACAGTTTGTTCTATAATTTGACGTCAGTTCTGTTCGAGGATTCCTATGGCCTCTTGCCTGTCCGGCATCCAGCCAACATTATTTGACGTCAAATTAACTAGTCTGACCTGAAAGACTCTTCTTTTTTCCTATTCTAAGAATCCGGCTCGAAGGACCAGCCATGTTGGGGTCCGCAAAGCAAAGGTTTATTTCTCTACGGCTTCGCTGGCTCCGCTCTCTGGTTTGCTGGTTCCTCTTCTTCTTCTGCTCTCTCTGTTGTGGACTGTAATTTTCATTTAAACGCCATAGGCTACTACTTAATTGGTTTTATTAAGACTGTTTAACGATGACGACAAATGTTAACAAACTCCAAACATTTTAAAACTAATTTTTACAAACTGACTGCATTACAAATTACAAGAAAACTGATCAGACAAAAATTTTGTTGCTCTTGTTGGCAATGTTACCGAAAAACTTTTATCTGTTTTCCGCATACTGTCACTTACTCTCTAGATGTAGTATGACAGAAAATGCAAAGCCGCGATCGCACTTCAGCCTGTTACCGACAATGACCGATACCGATAAAGACTGACAGGCTTGCATCCTTAATGGAGCAGGAGGAATAATGCACTGTTGTAATGATTGTATTTACACCGTTTTGAATATTCAACAAATGTAACTCTAATATCATAACTGCACACGGATATTTTTATATAATTTACAAAATTTTTAAGAATTTTTTTCAGTAGCAGAGGCACGGAAAAAAAGTGGTAGGGGTGCATTGTCCTCCTGTGTCCCCTTTTAAAAAAGTCATGTTAGTTTTTAAAATAAAATTGAAAAGAAAGGTTTATATTTATCAACAGTCCTTATAAAGCTTTTTATATTTACCATTGTTACTGTCTTTGTTCCAAAATAATACTCAATACTTTTACATCTGATATTGTAAAAAAAAGGATAGAACTTTTAAACTGGCAATCTTATGGAAAGCATTTCTAAATTCTATTTAGTATTAATTTCAAAAACTACAGGTTAACTACTGAAATTATAAAAATTGTAGATCTGCCCAAACACATTTTATAATAAATTCTAATGCTATTAATGTTCACTAAAAAATTCTCGTGTACCTAATGTTAAAAATTAAACACAACATTAAAGTTATTTTAAAAACTAACTGGTAGACTTAACATTCATTAACAAAAATATATCTAATAAGAGTTTTAGAACTTTTAATAAAAATAACATATACCTACCCACGATACACTAACAACGGTATGCCGATGCGTCGATTGACTGGCCAGGCTCCTCCCATTTTGACGTCACTGCGAGGGATTTTGCATTATTCAAGCGGCCTAGTAACTTTGATGTTCCCTCGAAGTAACGTCATCTGCGCAGCCACGACGTGTTTTGATTCATAGCGTAGCATACCGTTGCGCGTTGTAAGTGTATCGTGTACCTACCTCTACCAGGCTCAACAAAAAATCTTGCTGTCTAAAATGAAGAGAACACACTGTCACCCATTGTTGGAAAACCTTCTTATATTAGGCCTAGTCTTTCAAGCTTTCCACACATCATTTTATTATCACCATCGAACCACTTTAATGCTGTTCCTTTTTTTGGAAAAGGATGAAAACTTATGTTTTGATCTAGAATTGTATTCGTAATACACGACAAAACACATTTCCGATTGTATTTCCTACAGTCAGATTGTTCACTTAGGTCATTAAACTTACGATCGTACTCATTGCAATACCTATTGCAAAAACCCATCAGGGAAAAATGTTTTTGTACTCAAAGTCTGTACTAAAACCGAGCCGAAAAACAGGCACTGCACGGTATTTTAAGACCTAAAACGGATATTTATGCATTCGCATCAAAAAACTAAAAAGTGATTCGCCGACAGACTGAAAAAGTCGAACTGCGTAGGTACTCAAGTTATTCCAAATTGATTTTTGGCTTTTCTTGTTATTCTTGATGTAGTTCTTCTTTATATTGAAATATATTTTAGTATTTTGTAAAAAATTGATGAAATAAAAACAAAAACAAAGCTGGACAGTGATACAGAACTGACAAATTCAAAACATAAATATGGATAAAAATTTAAGGTTAGAGTACAGAATCAGCTGTGTGCTAGTTACTAAAATGGCCGTTAGGCGGCGCATAGTCATCGATGGAGTTTCATGGACGAGCTAAGGAAAAAACCCTTTTAATATTCAAAACTTTTACTAGTGTTATACAGAACTATTTTAAAAAACCGAGAGACCAGTCAGCGCACAGGATTCTACAACCCAAGAGGGATGTTATGCGTTTGCATCAACGAAACACTAATATTAAGTCGCCGAATGAAGAGTTACAAATCTGCTTAGAATTATGTCAAAATGATTTTTGGTTCTTTTTATTGATTTTGTAGCCGTTTGTCCCTATATTTGGTAATTATTCGGATTAATGGAAGCACCGAATTTTTTGATGAAATTTTGCACAGACCCTAATTTTGGGTCGTAGAACACGAATCCGAAGTCACTCGTATGGTTTTTCAAAAAAAAATGATAACTTTTAGGTTAGCTTGTTCAATGAATTTCTTTAAATTTCGGCACTTTCACTTAAACACATCTATACAAGTCATTACACACTATTATTCTGAACCATATTTAGGCAAATCTATATAAACACACATTAAAAAAACTGAGAAAATATCAAAAAACTAAAAGAAAATAAACACACAAGCCGTGGTACACATACCCGAAATTTCTGATGGAAAGACGCGCTGTCGCCAAATTTACAAATAGTTTTTCCCACAAATTTTAACAGTTGGACAAAATCTGAGCAAAAAGTTGTATACACCCAAGCAAACCTGAGCAAAAAGGTGTTCAGGTTTGCTCAGTTTTCATTGATGTATATATATAATATATTATATATATACATATATATATATATATATATATATATATATATATATATATATATATATATATATATATATATATATATATATATATATATATATATATATATATATATATATATATATATATATATATATATATATATATATATATATATATATATATATATACATCAATGAAAACTGAACAAACCTGAACACCTTTTTGCTCAGGTTTGCTTGGGTGTATTTGGTATATACAACTTTTGGCTCAGATTTTGTCCAACTGTTAAAATTTGTGGGAAGGATTTGTAAATTTGGCAACAGCGCGACTTTACATCAGAACTTTCGAGTATGTGTACCACGGGTGGTGTGTTTATTTTCTTTTAGTTTTTTTGATATTTTCTCTGTTTTTTTTAATGTGTTTTTATATAGATTTGCCTAAATATGGTTCAGAATAATAGTGTGTAATGACTTGTATAGATGTGTTAAAGTGAAAGTGCCGAAATTTAAAGAAATTCATTGAAAAACCTAACCTAAAAGTTAAATTTTTTTTTTGAAAAACCATACGAGACCGCCAAAAACTGACTTCGGATTCGTGTTCTACGACCCAAAATTAGGGTCTGTGCAAAATTTCATCAAAAAATTCGGTGCTACCATTAATCCGAATAATTACCGTATATTTAAATATTATTAATTTAGACATCATCAATAATTTACGAAATAAAACTAATTTCGAAGATTAAAAAATGGCTCAAAAATCACACAAAATGTAAACATTGCCCCCTAGACTAGTACCAAAACGGCCGCTAGTTGGTCAAGACAGTGTTGCAAGCTCCCTAATTTGAATCGCCAATAGCTTACTTACCTTTGGAAATATAATTCCGAAGCTTCTTCAGAATTTTCATTACTCTGTATAAAGCATATCATATTTTTTATAATTTTCGTACGCTACCATTATTCGAAGAGATTGATAAATATCAATAGAATAAAAATACCAAAAGAACGAAAATAAACTGCTTTATAAACCAAAAGTCGATCCAAAAACCGATAAGATAGACAAATATTTGACATTTATTTTTGTTTCTTGTCATAAACAATAGCCATGGCCTACTATTAAATTATGCATTTAATTTTAGAAAATTGCCATTTATTTGCGTGTTTCTGAGAAAAAGTGCATACTATTATATATTTTTGAAAAGATAAAAAAAGACAAATTTTATAGTCTATAAATACACAGGGTGTTCCATTTAAAAAAACTTAACTTTGGTTTATAACTCAAAAATAGTAAATACGTAACGAAAATTATCTACACCACTGCATTCTACGGAAAAAATCTATAAGAATGTTATTTTATCTTTTCGATAAGTTGAAGGATAACGGAGATGCGAGGGGGTCCCAAAATGCATCATTTTCAAAAATGCCCTGTATCTTAAAAACTAAAAGTGCTATGAAAATTTTGTTAACGGCATCTTGAGTTTTACGAAAAAGTAGCATACCTACTGTCGCGAAAACCGCAACTGTCTATCTATAATAAATAACGGAGATACCCCGCAAAAGTACTCAAAATGGGACACCCTGTACATACAATAGACGTTGTTATATTATTGTGTAATTATACTTATTAGTATGAAAAATTTGTGATGTTTTTAGTATTCTTATATTTGGTTGTTTTTGCATAAAATATTTTATTTCTTTATTTTTAGTCTAAATCTAAAAATAAATATTATTTTTTACTATGACTGTTTTTTATGCGACCTTAGGAAGACAACTTTTAAAATAGTGAAAAAAAGACAATAAACAGAATTTACACCAAAAACCATGCAATACTGGGTTACCTTAAAAACTAATAAATAGGGTTAAGTTTTCGAATTTCCAAAAAAATCATGAGGTATTTCAATACTAAGATAACTTAAAGAAAAACCAGGACAACTTCTAAAAATGTGTTTTTCTTTTCTAGAACAATACAAGGACATCTTAAAAAATAACTATTTTAATAAAAAGTTGATTCTTAAAAACAAAAATAATATTTACCGTAGATTGCGATGTACAAATAACAACTATATACGAAAAATAACATTAATAATTAAAGCAATAAAAAATGTATCTACAATTCAAACATAAAAAGTCAATTTTCTCGAAATGATGTTTTTTAAGATGTCCTAGTATTGTTCTAGGACAGCGACATGTTAATGTCACATTAAGTGTCCAGCTAACTAATTATTAATTAAATTGTTTGAAGAAACCGACAGGTGACCTATCAATGTGGGTAAAGTTTGCAAATGACTTACCTAAATTTAATTTTTTTCTACTCAACAAATACTATATTCTGTACTAACCTGGCAAGCGGTTATTCCTAGATTATTTTTTTTAACATTAAGGGGTGTTGTGAAAAAATACAGATTTTTTAATACCGAACAGAACTAAAAAAATCACTTTCTTTTAATATAAGCATTTGTTGATTCTAAAGGTTACTATACAAAGAATAACATGAAGCAATAGAACCCCAAAAAACTCACTAATTTTTAAAATATTATTAATAAGTGACCTAAATAAATGTGCTAAATTACGTCCACTATATCTAGACCACATTTTTAACAATTATTATTAGTAGTAGTTTTGGAATTATATTTTTTGATATTATTTTTTGGTCTTTATTGACTTTTAAAATCAATACAAATTTATATGAAAAGAAACTGAATTTTTTAATAATAAAAATAGCCTCCTTTTTGTAAGACCCCGACCGACCCTAAGAATTAGTGCCTTAGTACTTAAACATTGCAGCGTTTCTCCCAATCAAATAAAAATATAACATAAATCTTGGACAACTCATGTAAATTGCCTGTTAGAGCCCTAACCCTTCTCCTCTGGCTACGGCTCTGGGCAACATTAGTTACCGAAATAAGCGCACAGTTTGCTATAAAATTGAGTTACATACCTCTGGTCCAAACTCACTGAAGTCTTTGAGGCGTGGTAAGCCAGTTAACTCTCTGTAGTCATTGTATGGCCTCAAGCCATGGTCCCGCCCTCTTTGGATATTAATTGACGCTAAATCGACTCCGAAAGGATTTCCACCCCTGAACATGTATTTGGTTAACTAAAACAACATACGTTATTTATTGGATAAAGTAGTCCGTTACTTTGTGATATTGCACTTTAAAGAAATGTAAGCAATTTACTTTGTTTAATATCACTTTATTTTTACAGAATAGTGACTGCAGTTTCTTAGTACTACTACATTATCAAACTGAATAACTTAAAAACTACAGTGTATCTATATTTATATAACAGGCAGGTTGGGTTGGGTACTACAGAAACCATTACAGAAACCATTCAACAAAGGAAGGTTATTGATCATTATAAAGGACTGAATAGCTGGCAATTGCACAGGTCCGTTTGGTCATTTAATAGGTTTATATTAGGGTTTCTAGTATGCTTATCAATTTCAATTGATTCTAGAATATTAAGCTTTTTTCCTTTAGGTACACTATATAAAATTTTTAAATTATTAACGTCTGGAAAAGTATGACCTGTCTCTAAACAATGTTTGGCGAAGTGTGAATTTTCTTTGTTTAACAAAAAAGATGTTTTATGTTCATTAAATCTAAAGCTAAAATTTCTTCCGTTTTGGCCTATATACGAGCTATTGTATTCATTACAACTTATAAAATTTGTTATCATACTGGAAATAGTTTTCCTTCATGCAGAGGTCAAAAAGTGTAATAATTTCGTTTTTTATGACAGGATTTACGTTTTTTATTGTTAGTGTGTTTTTGATTATGTTCAAGCAGTCTGAATTTGGGATGTTAGGGAACATGTTAGTGTCGTCAAAGGATACTAAAGTACTGTTATTTGGTACCTCCATGTTTATTTGTTTTCTGTAAGTTCTACCGAATTTTTTATGGAATACTTCGTGTTGAAATGAGTAGCTTCTTTGTAAATATGGTTGAGCTTGAAAGTTAATTTGCTTAAAGCGCTTCATGTATGAAACCACTGGACTTATTGGAGCATTTTCTTTATGAATTTTAATTAGGCCGTACAACTTGGGGGGAGTGGGATTCATATTGACTATTTTAATTTTGTCCTGATTAGAGAGTACACCATTCATATCCTTAAGAGTTGCTCTTAATTTATTTTGCTTGTTGGAGGTGGGATCTTTTTTAAAATTATGGGATCTTCTCTTTCTAAAAAGGAATATATTTTTTGTTGATATTCCCCTTTAAACAAAACTACAATGGAGTTTTCTTTATCAGCCCTTGTCATAATTAAATTATTATCTTTCATTTTTGAATGAAAAGATTTTATTAGGGAATTTTCAATGTGATTTGGTGGGATGGTTTAGGTTTGGGTGTGTTTTGTAGGACTCTTTTAACTTTTTCTTGGGTTAGATTTGAATCTGGCATATGGGTTAGTGACAATTCTACTTCACATACCTACTACAATTTCTATTACGTTTTTGGGTTAATATTTGGGTTATATTTTGGATCATTTTCCAGTAGTTTGATTTAATTTTGTGAAAAATAGGTGTTTGATAAATTAATAACTCTTTCGTGAAAAGTAAAAAGAGGAGGTTCTTGTATTTCTGGTTGTTAAATATTGATTTGTGTATGTATTAGGTTTTGTAGTTTGTTTTGTTGTGTTATGTATTTTTTGTGAATTATTTCCGAAATTGTTAGTCTAATGTAATCATCTAATGTATCAAATTCAATGTTATGGAGTTTATAGGATAATTCAGTTGATTTTTCCTATTTTTAACTCCTTCTTCGCTGAGGGGGTTTGTGAACTGGACTTGAGCTGGACGAACTTCGGAAACACTTTTTATTTTAAGCACTGTTGGGTAAACCAAACATTTTGTACTGCTATGCGCTGTTTAAGTCGTAGTTTGAAGTATAAAGTGGACTGCTCTGCTGTATTTGCATTTTTTAAATATTGGATTGAGTAGTCCGGTACTTTGTTTATAATGATCAATAACCTTCCTTTGTTAAATAGTTTCTTTAAAGTAGCTGCCTGTTATATATAAACATACACAGTAGTTTTTAAGTTATTTAGTTTGATAATGTAGTACTGTAGTAGTACTACGAAACTGCAGTCACTATTCTGTAAAAATAAAGTGATATTAAACAAAGTAAATTATTTACATTTCTATAAAAATGCAATATCACAAAGTAACGGGATACTCAATTCAATATTTAAAAAATGCAAGTACAGAAGAACAGTCCACTTTATACTTCAAACTACGACTTAAGCAGCGCATAGCAGTACAAAATATCTGGTTTACCCAACTGTGCATAAAACAAAAAGTGTTTCCGAAGTTCGTCCAGCTCAAGTCTAGTTCACAAACCCCCTCAGCGAAGGAGGCCCTAGGAATAGGAAAAATTAACTGGCTCAAAAAAGAAACAAAAAATGGTTCAGCATCAGAGACAATCTATTGCTTCATATCAAGGCATTGCATTCTGAATTATCCTATAAACTCCATAACATTGAATTTGATACATTAGATGATTATATTTGACTAACAATTTCAGAAATAATTCACGAAAAATACATTACACAAGAAAACAAACTACAAATCCTAATACATATACAAATCAATACTGAACAACCATAAATACAAGAACGTCCTATATTTACTTTTCCCGAAAGAGTTATTAATTTATTAAACACCTATTTTTCACAAAAAGAAATTGAAGTACTGGAAAATGGTCCAAAATATGACCCAAATATTAACCCAAAAAACGTATTAAAAACTTTAGTATCTATGTGAAGTAGAATTGTCACTAACCAATGTGCCAGATTCAAATCTAACCAAAGAAAAAGTTTAAAAAGTCCTACAAAACACACCCAAACCTAAACCAAATCACACTGAAAACTCCCTAATAAAATATATTCATTCAAAAATAAAAGATAATAATTTAATTATGACAAGGGCTGATAAAGGAAACTTCATTGTAGTTTTGTTTAAAGGGGAATATCAACAAAAAATAAATACCTTTTCAGAAAGCGAAGGTACCATAATTTAAAAAAAAGACCCCACCTCCAACATACAATATAAATTTAAACCAACTCTTAAGGATGTGAATGGTGTACTCTCTAACCAGGATAAAATTGAAATAGTCAATATGAATCTCACTCCCCCCGACTTGTACGACCTAATTACAATTCATAAAGAAAATGCTCCAATACGTCCAGTCGTTTCATATGCGAATAGCCCTTTAAGCAAATTAACTTTCAAGCTCAACCATATATACAAAGAAGCTGCTCATTTCAACACGAAGTATTCCATAAAAATTCGGTAGAACTTACAAAAAACTTATAAACATGGAGGTACCAAATAACAGTACTTTAGTATCCTTTGACGACACTAGCATGTCCCCTAACATTCCAAATTCAGACTGCGTGAAGATAACCAAAAACACACTAACAATAAAAAACATAAATCCTGTCATAAAAACGAAATTATTACTCTTGTTGACCTCCGCATGAAGCATGAAGAAAAACTATTTCCAGTGTGAAAACAAATTTTATAAACAGAAAGATGGCCTAGCAATGGGTTCACCACTAAGTGCTCGTCTAGCTGAAATCTTCCTGTCTAATTGGAAGAAACTTTCTTAAAAACTGAATACGAAAAAAACAAAAGTTTCTCGTACAGATATATAGAAGACATTTTAGTATATTTTACCGGTAATGATGCGGAGTTACAACTAACTCTAAATCACCTAAACAGTCTACATCATAAAATTAAGTTCACAATGGAAAAGGAAAAAAACAATTTTGTGGATAACAAAAAAGGGCAAAGAATTTTTATTTCATATTTATAGAAAACCCACGTTTACAGACACAACAATTCCTAATCACTCAACACTTTCCACAAAACTGCAGCTTATAAATCTAATACATAGAGCTTTCACAATCCCTTTAAACGAAGACAGCCGTAAAAAAGAATTAAATAATATAATTAAAATAGCCAAAAACAACGGGTTTAACTCAACCACCGTAAATTCATTAATAAACAAAAACAAATAAGTATTCCAAATATACCCGCGTATAAAAACCAGTGGAAAGTTCCAGTATGCTAAAATAACATATTTTGGTCCCATCTCGGATAAAATTGCACACATCATCTCAAAAAATAACATAAAAGTAGCTTTTACACCAACACAAGAAATATCCCGATTACTTTTTAATGCCAAAAGAAAAACATTACCCCTTAAAAATTCAGGAGTTTATAGGCTAAGGGCTAAGTTGTAATGAATTCAATAGCTCGTAGATAGGCCACACGGCAACACCCCAAGATTGGCGCGTGGGATTCTCACAATACACCCCGACATAGCCAGTGCGGTAGCAACACGGCAAGCAGAGAGAGTTTTCTGCGACGCGGCGCGTCTCAATACTCACTCGCACTGTGCTTTATATACCTCTTCTGTAATTTATAATAATATCCCTTCTAGTCTGAGGGGCTTAAGCTATATAACTTTCAAAAAAAAATATAAAAAATTATTTAGTAAGGGTAGGAGTGGAAGAATGATTTTTTATAAATCAAAACCCTACCTATTTATGCCAACTAGTATACTACTGTCATTTTTTGGTTTTCTTTTTTAGTTTATCATTTTTATATTTATATTTTTAATTGTTTTATTGGCATAAATAAACATCTTTATTATTATTATTATTATTATTATCATTATTATTATTATTATTATACCATTTCACTATAGTCCAAATACCCACATTTCTTGGCCAAAATTAAAGGACGTGGTAATTAAAGTTTTTTTGTTGCGGCATTATTAACTTCATAAAATTATATAAACACTCAGGCAAATTTTACCATTTTATTGACATACTAATTAGAAATACCAAAAAAAAATTAAAAAATGTAAAAAACGTAAACAAACGAAAAAAAGTAGGAAAATGAAACTAAGTTCTAATTTACTCTGGTTCTAATTCTAAATTATTAAGTTCCTCAAAATCATAAGAAATACTTTCGGATTCTTCATACTCATTATCGAAATCCTCTAAAACAGTTTCCGCAGCCGTTGACGTCGATGGGCGAGGCTCCGGTTGTGGTGTACTTAATAAATTTATATCTTCTGCGGGTAGTTTTAGATGTTTTCTATTCCTTAATCTTTTGTGAAGATTAATAGTGGATATAATAGGATCGGAGGTGTCCGTTGCACGATTAAAAACACATTGTAGAGCTTTGGCTCCTTTGTATGGCTTACCCATACACCAAACAGATCTGTGGTTTGAAAACGCTGCGTTCCTAAAAAAAAATACAATAACTAAGCAAGTCGCAGACATTCGCAGAACTTTAATATGCTCCTCTAATCAGAAGGGTTGGTCGAACTACTGAAACCACAAATGAATGCTAGCGGTTGCTAGCATTTTTTAAAACTTTAAAACAAGTGTTCCATCCAAAAATGTGTAGCAAAATATCCGCTCACATTTTTGTTATCCATCATATTTATATAAGTTACTGTATTTCACAATTAAGACCAAAAGTAGACATACATACCTTCGTTGTTATTATCCATTACAAGCAATCAGAAATAATTATTAACTTGTTGCAAATATAAATACTGAAAACTTCTATGCACTTGCAGAACTCAACATGCAATATCAAGAGTGCTAATAACAGAAGAACAGCGCACCTTTTAAAACCGTGCCGCGTTCCCAAATCGAAAAACTTTACTTATAGTCTTAAACTTTATTTATTTCTCCATTTAATGAGATAAATATTCAGTAAAAATTTAAAAGTGTGAAAATAGGTTTTTGGCCAAAAAATGTGGGTCTTTGGACTATAGTGCATTTATACGGACGGGCAATCCTGTTTTTAACGCGTGGCTACATTTTTGGAGAATCTTTTAAACTTTTGATTGTTGTTCATCATATGTGTTTTTTTATTTTGCAGCATTTTTTTATACTAACCCAAAATCTGCAACGCACGCCCATGGCAGCTTTATTTAAACGTCGGTAGTCGAGTGCGTCAGGCCGCTTTGAGGTCATAGAAAGCAAATCGTATTTATGAATGAAATCAATACGAGATATTCTTCTCTGCGTCTTGGTTTTTCTCTGATAAAACATCTCTTTTGTTAAACAAAGAAAATTCAAACTTCGCCAAACATTGCTTAGAGACAGGTCATACTTTTCCAGACGTTAATAATTTAAAAATTTTATATATATATATTCACATTCCTTTATAATGATCTATAACCTTCCTTTGTTAAATAGTTTCTTTAGAGTACCTGCCTGTTATTTATAAACATTTATACAGTAGTTTTTAAGTTATTCAGTTTGATAATGTAGTTTATGTAGTAGTACTACGAAACTGCAGCCACTATTCTCTAAAAATAAAGTGATATTAAACAGAGTAAATTGTTTACATTTCTATATACATACGTTATTATTGAATCATTTAGGGAAGACGAAATTTAGTAATTGAAGATCCGGGTGCAAAAACCAGGTAGCTCCATTTTGGTAAAATTTTGGGAAATTACAAAAATATATATATCTAGATTATTTTTTGACACAGATAACTACTATATGTTTCTTTTTTCTAGGAAGTACAATAGTAATTCAGGACAGTAGTTCTAAGTAGCAAATAAAATTTTGAAGAGAAAAAAATTGGACTTGTCTGGTTTTTGCACCGAAATTAGGTATTTTTATTAGCAATAAACAAATTAGGTTTTATTAAACATTTATTCACTGAGATCCGTTACAGAAGTGGATTCCTCATCTTCACGTCTAGAGGATTCAAATACTAGAGTAGCGTAAAAGTCGAAATCTCGCTTATGTACCCCCGAACCAAACTATAGTAGCGTAAAAGTCGAAATCTCGCTTATGTACCCCCGAACCAAACTAGAGTAGCGTAAAAGTCGACATCTCGCTTATGTACCCCCGAACCAAAGTCATAATATTTAGCTTTTTAACCTTTATAGGCGAAGGATTGTTGTATAACAAAAATTCATTTGTCGGTAAAGTACAACATTGTACAACTCTTTTTAATATGCAAAATTCTTGGAATGTTGCAAGAGATTGGTTCTCAGAACATTTTATTATTCTGGGTTGATTTTTGTCAAAATATAAGTAACGATACTTAGAAATGGTAAACTCATGTTTCTCATCATGAGTCACCGTTTTGTCATTTATAACCTGATAATTTTCCGGTATATGTACACTTGCTAAAGTCGGTGCAAAAACCAGGCATGTCCGGAGCTACCTGGTTTTGCACCGATTAAAAAACCTGGCAGCTCCAAAAAGTATATTAAGACTATTATTCTTTGGAGCCACTTCATTTTTGCAATGAACGATAGATAAATTTTTGCTGAAGTTAGGTAAGTATTTAACTCATTTTTGAAAAAAACATGGAGTTGCCTAGTTTTTGCACCCGGGTCTTCAATTATTTAACAAATTTCACAGTCAGTTACACTAAACATTTGACGGCTCCTATCAAATTTAACTCATTTTTTCAAATGCTTTTCCAAATGTTTAACAAAACTACAAATTTCTAAGCTTGCTGTACTCCTGTGAAAAAATCTGCACAAATGTTTGCACGGAACGTGCATGGTGAAATGAAGTATATAATAAAATTCTAAAATGCACACTATTTTCTTCTTTTAAGTTACATAACTAGTTAGTTCTAATCACAGGTCCAATAGACTATATTTAGGGGCCATTGCAATAATTTAAATCACATTCTTATTAAAAATTAACATTTTTTTTTACCTTCCCGCCTTGTATAAAAATTTTATTTTCCATTCCTTAGTTCAGTATAAAATATTATTTCTTTTAAGCTTAAACATTATAATTTTCCATAGTTGTAGCAAAATTAAAAAAAAATCCACCCTGTATTATATTAAAATTATAAATTTTAGCAGAAAGCTCCAATTATACTTTGATAGTTTTTTCAAACTTACGCACAGTGGTTCTCTGAGCCAATCTGAGAGATCGAAATTATGTAGACTTAAAATGTGTAAATTTAGCACAGAAAAACCACCTTTAGGGTCTATAAGACAAGTAAAATTAATCAAACACAAAGTTGAGGTTTATGAAATTTATATAAAAAATATATTCAAAAAAGACACTGAAAGTCTTCTTCATAGTCTTTAAAGTCACTGTTTTCTGTGATAAACTTTAAAAACATTTTCAATTTTTGTAACGGAACTGGTTTGGCCATTCCACACTCTATATATGTCCTGGCGTAGGATGACGTCATAAAAAACTAAAACAAATTTTTTTATAAGTAGTTGCGCTAAGTAGTGCGTAGCTATTATTTTCTTTGGTAGCACACAATATGGATATCTGTGACAAGCCAAAAGGCCAACAGTCATGTTCTTTAACGGATAAAGCGCGATCAAGTTTTTTCGGGTCTAACAAACTTCATTCAAACTTTCGTAATTTTATTATATGATAAATATGTATCTTAAGTAAATATATAGCCCACAATACTTAACTTAAGTTAGTTTTCTTAGATACTTACCTGTTAGGTGTATCCATAGGAACAAACTTATAGAGTTAATTGCACAAACACATCTAATAACAATTATTAAAGTTTATACGAAATCAATCGGAATAGCCATAAAAACTGGAACTCGGGTTACAGGCGGCGCCTTCTTTATGAAGCATGGGCGGGGTGCAACTAGGGTTGCCAGACGTCCGGGAATTCCGGGAAAATCCCGGAACTGGTAGGTCGTCCCGGATCCCGGAATTTTACTGTACTATCCCGGAAATCATTAATCAAACAAAAATAAACAACTTACAGCTGAGCTGCAAATTCGAATTAATTCCATTTAGACTTGCTCAGACTTTTTGTCCTTTTTAAAAGGGCCTGAGGACGAAAAATTGTTAAAACTTGCCAAGTCTAGCGATAAATAGTAGTAGTATTTGTAAACGATGTTATCTTCGTTCTTTTGGCCAAGCACATAGGTAAATTTTTTTACTACACCATAGAGCGTTTTTTTTTTTGTTGACAGGACGTCCCGGAAATTAGTCTTTCGAATCTGGTAACCCTAGGTGCAACGCTAGGAATGGAAAAATATTTTACCGAATTAATTTTATTTTGTGTACACGAAACCAATTGGAACAGCATAAAAACTGTTAAGGTCGGCATTGCGGCGCAGCATTTAACTTATATGGATAAAAATTTATTCCCAGTAATTTTCATATACCTACACGAACCTATTTTTTAAAATCAGCACTATATAGGGTAATGATTGAAAAACACTTGCCCGTTTATTATTTTATTTTATTCCTCCTGAATTTCATAAAAAATTTAAATTCAGTATCCGAATTCTCAGAGCTTGAATCCGAATTTGGGGTTATAATAATGGGGTCAATGGCCAGTAAAATGCAATATTCACTCTCCTTCTTTATGACATGCTGGACACATTTCATCCATATACCGCTGTCGTTTACTTCATCAACAACTGTCCTTATATTTCCTAGTACGAAAGCACTGTCAGTTGGGGATTGATTATATTTCCTCAGTTTATTCTTGACTACAGCCCAAATCATCTCGATCGGATTAAATACGCGCGTAATAGGGGGGGGCGGGGAGGCGTTAAATAGTATTACCATGTGCTTCGCATACTTTGTCGATTACATATTCCGTTTTAAAGTTCTTTTTTTTATAGCTTCCAATAACACCTTTTTTGTGGCCTTTTGAGGAATTTCCATGCTTTTACTTTCCATGAATTTAAGAATTTCATCCTTCTTTGTGCTGCTGTTAGGAATTTTGTTTTGTAGACGTGAATGATAAGATGCATTATCCATAACAATGACAGAATTTGGGGATATATTTGGCAGCAATTGTTCAATAAACCACTTTTCGAATAGACTGGCGGTCATATCTTCATGGTAGGCAGCTGACGATTGCTTTATATTTTTGGCCGACAATAATAAAGCGTTAGGAACAAAACCCTGATCACTGCCTGCGTGTAGTATGATTACTCGTTTACCGCGAGAACAAGGTCCATTTAGTGTGCACTTATTACTATCATCCACCCAATCATATTTAACAAGATTGTGTGTCGAACCAAGTTTCGTCAAGATACACTATCACCCTGTTTGATTGGCGGAATTCCTTAATTTTACGTAAATATTCTTACCGCCATTCTACGATACGAGGCGATTCCATTATAACCATTCTTTTGTCCAATTTTTTGTACTTGAAGCCACAATCTAGCAAAATATTACGTAAGGTGTCCAGAGATTTATATTCATAATCGGGATAATCCCGTAACTTATCCTAAATCATTTCTAATGTCGGGACTTTGTTTTCTTTGTAAAACTGATATATTACTCGGCGTATAACTTCTTTGTCATCATTATCAACTTTTTTTAGCTTCTGATTAGCTCTTTTTCGCTTCACAGAATGATCGATGATATCTCCTGCTCTAATCACATTGTAAATTGTAGTACGAGCAAGTTTAGTGAGTTCACAAATTCTTTTTAAAATTTCGTTTTGTGAGGCCCCACGACTTTCACTTTTTAAGCAAGTGTAAATATTTAAAATAAGTCTCTGGGTTTGAACATGTAAGTAAGTCTTTATTTAAAAATTCCGACGGCTCCGCCATGGAAACGGCTTCCACATTGTCCGTTTCATTATCAGAAACATCAAAAGGTCTCCACAACGCCATCTTGATTAAATATTTAAATAACAACAACAAATGAAATAACAACAGCAATAACAACAACAACGGTAAGAACAACAAAACAATATGAAAAAACACGACACTGGGGACACTCTAAGACTCGCTAAAATTCCCCAGAACGAAGAATAAACTAATTTTAATGCCTTCTATTTTAATAATCAAGCCACAGCACTGCCAAAGCGCCGAGAATTTTGCAGGCAATGCAAACGCAGGTGTCTACAGTGGACCACACATTTTTAGACATTATTTTATTTTTGTGTCCACCAAATATTATTTCATCAACTGGAATATTCATACAGGGTCTAATCATCATAAAATTAGGTTATTTTTATTTGGGATTTATTGGTAAGCAGACCCGGTATGCGACCCTTTTGTGTAGCTGTTCCGATTGACTTCGTATAAACTTTACTAGGTAACGACAGACGCCTTAGGCCACTACATTCGAATAAAAGTGAGTTTTTACCTACCCTCGGTCGGTCGGCTATGCGAACTTCGACTAAACCTTTATTGTTATCTATTACATGATTAATAAGGTCGGTTTTAATGTATCTTAAATACGAATAGATCACTTAAGGTTTTTCACATTTCGATCTCCCAGAATGGCTCTGGGAACCACTGTGTTACGTTCGCAACCGGGCACCGAACTTCATAAGCAATAACAACTTACTTATGCAAAATAGTGAGTCAATTAGATCAAAAATCAACAAGTTGTTGGGTATTGAAAAGGCTTTTATTTATAAAGTCTGTCTAATGTAACCCTTTTGTATAGGCAACGGAATCATCCGCTATTCTTTAAAAATAAAATCGCCCGCATCAGCTGATTGACATTTGTCACCCAGAGACGGATATTTCGGATTTTTGGTGATTTTCAATCGTTCTTCTTGTGTTTTTAGTGTTTTATTTGGTTTTTTTGTGTTACTAGACTTCATATCGTTATTTCCTTGTCTACAGACTATTTGTTTCTGATATGAGTTAACTTATCGAAACCAGGAAATCTGTTTTTAAAAAACGTTTTTATTTATGAAGTTTACAAATTACGTAAATTAGTGCTTTACAGCTTATGTCTATTCGTTACGAATGCTAAACTCTGACTGAACTGTAAAACACTATCACAACAATAAAAGTAAAATATATGCTGCGGTTGCAATTTAATAACGTCTATACAGCAGGTATGGTGGTTGTTGTGCGACATAACTCCTCCCCTCGGAGATTCAACTTCACGGTTAATGGGGTAGTTGAACATCTTGAAGTTCCAATGTTTCTTCTTTTCTTCTTTTTTCTGTCTTCTTGTTGTGCTTTAAAAACCATTTCTTCTTATAGCAGTAGTATATAGCACAAAGGGTTAAAATTGCGTAAACCATAATAGTCCAGATACTTGGGTATTCTGATAAATTGCTGAAGAATAATTGGGGTTGATTGTCTTGAATTTCGTTTTCAAGTTTATAAAGTCCATCTAGTTTGATTTCTTGTAGATGAAGGCTAAGATTAAGGGTCGGCATTAAGTCGATTTTGTTATCAAAATCAGGAAACAGTATTGGTTGACTGCTTCTTAATATTGGCTTTTGATTGTTAATTATTGATTGCTGGTTCACATTGACTAGGCAACCATTGGGTATTTCAATTAAGAATGTACCAAACAATTTTTGACTTTCTTCTTGCTGATTGCACTTAAGTTTGACAATTTCTTGGTTTGGCAGTATAAAAATCCATTTATCAGCGACATCTAACTGATTGATGATTGGTTGTGTAATTTTAGCTTCGATTTGTCGACAAGTGGAGGTGGCTCGACTGGAGTCCAAAAGTTCAACTGTGCAAGGGTTGTTTTTTGAAATTTATTCTAAGTCCATTCTATCACAGATGAATAACTGGGACGTGATCTCTTGACATTCTTGACCTCGATATGCGTTGTGTAACTCATTTTTTACCAAAAATTTATTTCGCGGTATAATATCCTTAAACAGACTCTTTCTCAGTACAGGGACGGAATAGAGGTGAAGATAATTAAATGTTTCAGGGTAGGTTATAGGAATACGTAAAAGGTACGTGATTTTATTGTTTAAAATAAAACAATCTATTTTTATCAACTTTTCAAAAATTAAGGTATTTTCTAAAGTTATTTCCAAAGGCATTTGATTTTTACCAATTTGCTTTTGGATTTTTAATAGTTCGAAATAAAGATTTTCAGTTCTTATAATGCTAGGATGCATTGTTTTTAGCTTAGAAAAAGCAATAGAATTTTGTATATCTTGCAGAGTAGAATCGATAATTTCGTATATATTGATTATGATTTAAAACATCTTTAATAAAATTTGAATTTTCTCTATAAGTAGTTTTTTGTTCTATAAACCCTATTTGATTTAATTTGGATTCCAACAATTTTTCATTTATCTTACGAAAATCTATAACTACTCTCCACTTCTGCTTGCCAGAAGCGTCTAGTTTTTTGGGTACTACCCAAATTGGGGATGACCAGGGCGAATTACTAGGTCGAATAATATTTTGATCGAGCATTTGGTTAATTTGGCTCTCTACTTCTTTTTTGTGAATAAAAGGATTGTCATATTAATACATGTATAAGTCCGCGACTATACTACCCCCACTCATTCTTCGTCCTATATGACTGCTTGAATAAAGAGAGTTTTCAGTCTCCAACTAACGCTGGTGTTTTATTTACGTAGAAATGACATGGCGCTGCGAACGTCCGGTCAATAAAAATAAATTCTTAGCTAAGAGTCTAAATTCGTGGTTTATAAACTTTCTAAACCAACTCAGTGTTACAAGTTACAACTACTAAGAAGTTACGCCGAAATCCAACGTGGCAAGCAAAATAGCTTCTGGAATTTCGCCGCCATCGCCAATGGATGCAACGGGTCAACTCGATGAAAAATGGAAATTTTTCAAACAAAAATTTGAATTTTACTTAAAGGCTATAGAAGCCACAAAAAAATCTTCTGAATACAGGGCATCTCTCCTACTCACCACAATTGGAGACCATGCCCTAAGAATCTACAACAATTTCAAATTTGAAGAAGATTGTCAAAAAATGAATTACGAAGAAATAGTTAAGAAATTCGAGGAACAGTTCAAATCAGAAAAGAACATCACCTATGAGAGACATGTCTTTTTCCTAAGAAATCAACGAGAGGGTGAGTCTATTGAAGCCTACGTTACTGAACTACAACACTTGAGTTCAACGGGTGAATTTGAAACCCTACGTCGTGATAGCCTGAGTAAAGATCGGTTAATCTTAGGCATCACTGATATTGCTGTCAAAGATAGACTCCTTCAAATTAAAGACTTAGATCTCCCCAAGACTGTATCAATTTGCAAGGCGGCGGAAAGAGCCAAAACTCAACTTCGGTGCCTCACAGGTGTAATGTCATCCATGTCGATCCAAAAAGTCAACTTCCATGCACATGGTTCGTCCAAAATGACCGCCACAGGAAGTCGTCACGATGATAGGAGAGCGAGGCACGCCGCCTCGGATTCCGGCTTCGTTGGCAGTCATTACCAACGACGTCATCAGCCAAATTTCAATCAAAGTAGTTCAATTCAAAAGCGAGGAAGCCAATTCAGAGACACACAGGGTGAGGAAAAACAGTTTGTATGTCGCAATTGTGGGACAAAGCATGGACTTAATCAATGTCCTGCTTTTGGTCATAACTGTCGAAACTGCGGCGAAACTTCGCAAAATGTTGCAGGTCTAAAATTAATGAAATAAACTTTTATTCTGACTCCAGTAGCTCATGTGTGTCGGACAATTCGAATAACAATTGCATAGACTATATCATGACTGTAAATCAAGACAAAAAATACGATTGGAATGTCACTCTAAATGTTGATAATAATACTTCAATTAATTTTAAGTTAGATACTCGTGCTCAAATCAATGCCATTCCTGTCAAATATCTGAATACTTTAAACATTCATAAAAATAACTTAGTGTCCTCAAATTCTAAAATTAGTACTTATACAGGTTCAAAAATTGACATTTTAGGTAAGTGCTCCTTGTTGTGCAAGTACAAAGATTTTAGTGACTATATAACTTTTTATATAGTCAATAATACCTCTTCCCCTGCTATTTTGGGAAAAAGTGACTGTGAACGACTAAACTTGCTCAAATTTATTGGTTCTGTAGAAAATAACAGTTACAATCACATTTTCTCAGAATTTCAAGACATTTTTACAGGAATTGGGGCAATAAAATGTAAAAAATTTCACATTAATGTAGACCCAACCATAAAACAAGTTATTCATGCTCCTAGAAAAGTACCTTTCTCTCTCCAAAATAATTTACAAAACCTACTAAAGGATCTCGAAAAAAACAAAATTATCGCAAAAGTGAATGAACCAACCGAATGGGTAAATAGCTTGGTTTTGGTACATAAACCTAACGGGGACCTAAGAATTTGCATCGACCCAAAAAATCTCAATCAGGCTATCATTCGTGAAATTTTTCCACTACCGACTATTGATGAAATAACCTCAAAATTGGTAAATGCAAGATATTTTTCTAAATTAGACGCCAGTCAGGCTTCCTGGCAAGTAAAATTAGATTATGAAAGTTCCATAAAATGCACATTCAATACTCCATTTGGCACAAGGTACAGGTTTTTAAGAATGCCATATGGAATCACTCCAGCCTCGGAGGTCTTTCAAAAAATTATAAAACAACATTTTGATCACTTAGAAGGAGTCGCTTCTTATATCGACGATTTTATAATATGGGGACGCACGAGAAAGGAACACGACAATAGACTAAAAAAAGTACTAGACAAAGCGCGTGAAATTAATTTGAAATTAAACTTTAACAAATGCGAATTTGGAATCGAAAAAATTAAATTCATGGGTCACACAATTTCCAGAAACGGCATAGAACCCGATAGCGAAAAAATTGTAGCAATAAAAAACTTTAAAACCCCGGAATCTAGAAAAGACGTAGAAAGATTTTTGGGTATAATCACCTATGTTTCCAAGTGCATTCCTAACATGTCTTTAGAAACGGAACACTTGCGTGTATTGCTTAAAAATGACATAGCCTGGCACTGGGGTGCAAAACAGGAACAAAATTTTAATCGACTAAAAATCAACATAACACAAAACCCCATTTTGCAGTTCTTTGATAGCAATAAGCCAGTAACTTTGTCAGTAGATTCATCTTCGAGTGCCATAGGCGCGGTGCTTCTACAAGACAATTTGCCGGTTTATTACATCTCAAAATCTCTTACCGACACGCAGAAAAATTGGGCTCAAATTGAAAAAGAGATGTACGCGATAACTTACTCGTGTTTGCGCTTTCATCAATACATATACAGAAAGGATAAAGTGACGGTAGAAACGGACCACAAGCCCCTAATTTCTATTATCCGAAAACCCCTCAACTCATGCCCAATGCGTCTTCAAAGAATGCTGCTTCAAATTCAACAATACAATATTAAATTAATTTATAAACCGGGAACACAATTGCCTATAGCCGATGCACTATCACGCTCCCACGATTTTAATGTAAAAAATACAAAAATTGACAAAGAATTAGATGAAAAAATTGAAGCGCAAATTCTGTCAATCGAAACTAACCTTCCGATTTCAGATAAAAAATTAGAAAATATAAAGATTGCAACTAAAAAAGATCCCGTACTTATGAAACTTATTAACCACACAAAAAACGGCTGGGCCACTAATAGACATAACATTAATGATGACCTCAAACCTTATTACTCAAACCGACAAGAAATTACTTTTTGTAACAACTTACTCTATAAAAACAATAAGCTAATCATTCCACACTCCTTACAAAACTATTTCTTATCTAAATTGCATTCAAGTCACTTAGGTAGGCAAAAAACAAAAAATAGAGCACGCTTCCTTGTTTACTGGCCTAGCATGTCACAAGACATAGACAATTTAATTTCAAATTGTAGATCTTGCGTGATATTTTCTAAAAGTCCACCTAAGGAGCCATTACTGTGTCACAAAATTCCGAAACGAGCATGGGAAAAAGTGGGTGTGGATCTTTTTACCTTGCACGACAAAAACTACCTCATAATAATCGATTTTTACTCTAAATTTACTGAAGTCAGTTGTCTAGAAAGTAATACGTCCTCAGAAAATGTTATTGTTCACCTCAAACGCATTTTTTCTCTTTTTGTTATACCCGATGTATTAATTTCTGACAATGGACCCCAATTTTCCTCACATATATTTCAGAAATTTGCAGTGGACTGGGACTTTGAGCATAAAACCAGTAGCCCTTACTTTCCACAATCAAATGGCCAGGTAGAACGAGCTGTCGGTACTGTAAAATCTGTTTTAAAAAAGTGCATGTATGAAAAAACCGACCCCTATGTTGCTTTGTTAGAATTACGTAATACCCCCCTTGATAACAATTATCATTGTCCCGCACAACTTCTGCTACACAGAAACCTAAAAAGTATTTTACCCATGCCAAAAAACCATTTAAAACCTAAAATTATTTCTTCTAAATCTCATATCAAAATTCTCAAAAACAAACAATTAACGCAAAAAAACATTTTGACAGAAAACCCAAGGCATTACCCGACTTGCACATTAATCAAAATGTTTTGGTACAAAATAATGGTTGTTTTAACCTACCGGGGCTTATTATTCAAAAAAATAAAAATCCGCGAAGTTACAAAATAAAATTACATGACTCCGGTAAAGTCATAACTAGAAATCGTCATCAAATTAAACTTGATCCAAAAAACGCGCAGAAATCAATAAACAATAATAACTTTCCTAACTGCTCCACCTCTTTCGAGCATATTCAAAATAAACAAAACAATATTGATAATAATAATGACGATTTATATGTTACCCGATATGGACGAACTTCTAAACCGCCAAATAGATTAAATTTTTAAACTATTAATTATATTAGAAAATATAATAACATTTAAGTAAACTAATTGTAAGAAATAAAATAAATTTATTGTAGCAGTAACTTTAGGTTTAATTTTAAGTAAAACTTAAATAAGTAATTAATTAACTAATATTAATACTTATCCTTAGAATAATTTGACTCTAACTAATCTCTAGGTTTTAAAGATTTCCCTAACAGTGATAAGACATTATCTTCTTATAGTGCTAAGCGGATTATTGTACAAAAAGGGTATAGAGATATTTTTACTTTATCGATATATTTGTAAATATTGCATTAAAAATAAACATACAAAAATATTGTATTTTGTTGTATTAAATTATTGTAATGTAAAATAAATTTTGTAAAAATTGGTTCATAAAAATAAACTGATCACAGTTAATAGGTATAGTGTAGGCATTGTAAATAGGATTGCATTTGTAACATTATCATAATTATATTATTTTTATTCAGTTATATAAAAAGGGGGATGTCATATTACTACATGTATAAGTCCGCGACTATACTACCCCCACTCATTCTTCGTCCTATATGACCCGAGAAGACCGATCAACGAGAAGCGACAATCGGCTTCCCGCCAAAAAAAAAGTAGTGGGAGTAAAACCCAGCGACATACATACTTGGACTGCTGATATTTCATAAAATACATAGGTTGCGCAGAACTATTTAACTCCACTATGGGCGAAATCTCTGCCACAGGAACGCATGCGCAGTATACGAATAGCCTTGTTCCCGAATTCATCAACGACAAACCGATTCCAGTCGGTCAGCGCGCTCTCCTTGTTTAGATAACGTAGTTAAAAAAGGATAGTATTCTTAACCACGAGACGGGTTCGTCCGCCAGTAAATTCAAATAAACACAGCTTTATCTATGCAACGAACAAATCTAGATTCAGGAACGGAGCAGCAGCCGAAGTCCGTCCTCGGTCTGCTTCGGTTAGCTTCGTACGGGCTGCTTGCGTGGGCCAGTGTTGCCAGATTTCGGTTATTTCTCCCGATCCCATGAATCAAGTACCAAATCTCACGATTTTTACCTTTATAGAAATATCAATCAGCGAATCTCACGACATTGATCTTTGCAAATTGCAATTTGATTGCAATTGAGGTTTGAAACTCTGTTTCTATTTTCACATTGCACTTTCTCAATATACGTAGTTCAAATAGTTCCAATATAATCCAAATGAAATCCAAAATCTGAATAACGAATGGCGAATGTCAAGATCCCACTAAACAATTTTGATAACGATACCTTGTTGTTTTGGGAAAAAATTCATTAGTAAAAATCTCGGATGACTCTCTAAAATTTGCGGGTCTTTAGATTTGTTTTTCAGATTTTTTGCTTACCACACTCGAAAGCAGCAGTAGAGAGAACATTTTTTCACATTTCTTTAATAAAAACTCAACTACCTACGCAACAAACCTAAAGTGAAAACAATAGAAGGCATTTTATATACCAAAAGTTTGTCAAGAGACAAAAATTGCTACGATTTTTGTATCACAAATAATACGATTAAAAGGTTAGGTTGTGGTCACGTATTTTATTCAGATAAAAATAAGATGGAAACTCCAGATGAATAACTTCTTTCTTTTTCTTTGTTTTGTGTTAGTTTTACACTTTTATTTATAAAAAAATATATTTCGTTTTTTATAGCACAAAGTGATAGATATTTGTTTAAGTTTGTAAATTTGTTTACTAATATTTTGATATCGTAAAATTTTTTTCAGTTTTATTAAAATAAATGATAGTAGAATAAGATTATTTAATCCGATTATTTTTACTTCCGGTGCAATCATTACAGGCTCGCGATTTATCACGAATTTCGGCGGTTAAGTCGCAAGTCGCAAGCACTCTCAAGTTTTTTTTAATGACTTCTGGCAACACTGCAGGTAGCGTCAGCGCGTCTCCCTAAAGCAGTGTTGCCACGACACGGCAATTGCCGTGATTTTACGGCTTTTCAAACCGAAGGTAGGTACGGCCACGAGCTTACTGTACTGCCACGCATATAGAAACATGACTTTTTCGTTTAAAAACTCCAAACGCATACTTGGCCATTTATGCACGACAAAGGCTAAATATGAAGGTAAAAAAATGAGAAGCATTTTAAAAAATGGAGGGATTTGTTCATTCAGAATTGTTAATGTATTTTAATTTTAAGGAAAGCTGTCAACAGTTTCATGAATATGCTAAAAATGACAAAGGTATTTTAACTGCCGCTGAGTGGAACAAAAATACGTGTTTAAATTTAAACCCTGAATAAAAAATCTCTTCCTTTGCCACGGATTTTATTTCCTGTCGGTTGGCAACACTGCGCTAAATGCTATAGCGTGGCTGGTGCTCGTGTCTCGTGTCGTTTTTAGTATCATTCTGGAATTAGTAAAGGGTGTATCGAAGGCATGTCTCAATTTGGCGTCACGAAAAAACCGTGTCGCCGTATTTCCACATAAACATAATATTTACTTTGTTGAATCTAGACTGTAAAAGGGTTCTTGGCGGTATGTCGGCCTTTTCGCTGATGGAAATCTGCTAGCAACCTTTATTTCGCTTTGCGATTGCCGGATCCACACAGCTGGCTTTCACAGTTTTAATTTACGCGGGTAACATCCATATCTTTATGAAAAATATTTTTTAAGTTTTCGACCTATTACCATAAGTATTTCTACATGGACATCGGCGTATTAAACTAAAAATTTACTAAATCTTTCATAAATATGTGTTCTATGTGAACTGATATACCTACCACCATACACAAATATTAAGACCCGTCCTGTAACCTTTTAACTGCGCATGCGTTCCTGTGGCACTGCGCGCGTCCGTAAAGGAGTCATTCTTGGTTCAAGCAATATTAGTCCGTTTTAATCTGTATGTCGCTGGTAAAACCTGATTACTGGCAAAGCTTCGACCGGATCGGGTAGTCCGGGAGTCGATGTCTAACTTATGTTGACAGTGCTGTTGTCTGTGTTATTAAAGTTTTTAACTGTTTAGTTTTCTATCTTGTGTCGTGCAAAAATATGCCTGGAAATTGTTGTGCCTTTCGCGGATGCAGTACCCAAGGAGGACAAAAAATAAGTATATTTACATTCCCCAAGGATCTTGAACCGTAAGTACATATACACCTTTTCAATATAAATAGTGTTTACGTATTTTGAAATGTTAAATTTCTTATTTTTTTTCTTAAAATATATAAAAGCAGTACTTACAGTAATTGTTTACCATAGCCCCATGATCCAAGTTTGTAATTTTATTGGTAAATGAGATTATTTTAGCCCCCAGAAAGTTCATTTTCACTACAATTATCTGGGAAAAACATGGTTAAGAAAATTGTGCTATATCTATGTCTTTTGTAGTTGCAGAAGCTTTTCTAAAGAAGTAAGATAAATGTTTACTATATTTCCATTAACCAAATTTGCATTTTTTTTATTATAACATGTACCAAATTACTTTCCCCCAAAAAGGCACTTTTTGGTAAAATCTTATCTCGGGTACAACTGTCTGACACAAAAAATATTGTAAAAAATCCTGTGAGGAATATATTTTGTAGTTAAATAAGCTTTCTGAAATAGTTGCTCTTAAGTAATTGTTAAAATATAGGCATAGCTTCATATCCTAAATTTGCGTGTTTTGTATAAAACAGAATTATTTCTAGGGCCAAAAACAGATTTTAAATTAAAATTACCAGGCCCAATGTTATTTTTTCTAACATTTTAGCATTTAAAAGGACAAACTCACTTTTTCTAGTCCAAAGCAGGAACAATTTTTCCTTCTCTAGAATGCTTAAGTAGTAGAATTTTTAACACTCATTATACTATCTAAACAACACTGACACCAGATTTGTGTCCATTGATAATGACAAAAAAAAGGAACATATTGATAAAATACATTTCCATTTTATGGGACCGAAAACGCTGGGTTTAGACTTAGCACCCCAGGGTAAAGCGTAGCTGTTTACAAGATTGTTTTAAATTTTATTTTAACTAATTTTTGGTACCTATAGGATTTAGGTCCAATGTCTTTTTTAAAATTTAAAATCTTGTAGCGTTTTGGACATACAACGAATCATGCCTCACAGAAAAATGCAAACTTAGGGTTAATTAATTAGACTTTCAGACAACCTACTTTAAAATCCATATCGTTCTAATTTTTTTTAAACATCATTTTACCCAAACTTGTTTTAAAAATCTAATCATATTAAATTAAAAACTTACAAGTTTGGGTGATGGGTAACGTGACCATTCGTTCCAGATTTTCCGTCCCGCATTAAAGTGTATTATAGTTGAAATTAAAAATTTAAAACAGTACTAAAAATTAAAGAGATGTGTTTTGGCAGCCACAAGATCTGGTCCCTTTACTGATGGATCGCTAGCTTACTTAGTTAAGTATTCTTGTGTCTCTAGTCTCTAGTAAACACAATATGCATTTAATTATCCCTAAGTAATTGTTTATTATAGCTTATTTACTTAAGTTTGTTATTTTCTATTGTTAAATATTATTGGGATGTTTCCTAACGGATATTTTTATTATTATACTGTCTTCTTTTGTTCACTACAGATTATGGTTGTTTAGGTATAAAAATGAGGTACAATTGTATTTTATTTAGACCCCGGTAGTACCTATTTTAAGCAATTACATTAAATATTTAATTTCAATTTGTTGTTTTTCTTTAAAATGTGTATAAGTTTGGGATTCAGTAGGGATGAAAAAATCATTATATTTAATATTTTGTAAAATCTTAGGCTTTGCTATAGCTGACTATAATTTAAATTGTTATAAATAAGTAGCTGAAATATACAGAAAGGTGTAAACAAAAAAAATAAGGGGTTTATTCTATTATTAAATATTATTATTGAAATTTTCTCCCCATGCATATTTTTATTATTATAGTGCCTTCTTCCTTCTTGTTTATTACAAATTATGGTTTTTTAGGTATAAAAATAAGTTATACTGGTACCTGCTTATGATTTCTTTCCGATTTAGACCCAGGTAGTACCTATTTTAGGTAGTACTTTAATTTATTCTGTTTCTTTAAAATTTTTATAAGTTTAGAATTCAATTGGAAAGAAAAAATTATTAATTTTAAAACAGGACCATCTACTCGGCAGTACTAATCTTTCTACCAAATTTTATTAAAATCGATCCAAGAGTTCTTGAGCTGAGCGCGTTCCAAGGATTTGTCTACAGATAGACCGACTGACAGACAGGCGCAAAATATCTTCTATATGCCCTAAACGTAAAAATGTTTAAAATCCGAGACAAAAAATTATACACAGTCTAATATTTGTGAAATCAATATGAAAAGACCCATTTACTAAAAGAGCGCCAGAAAAAAACGATGCAATTTAGAGGTTTGAGCATTTTATCCGAAAGTGAATAGTTATCCAGATATTTTCATTATTTCAGACTATATCAGCACCCTGTATAATAACATTTAGATCAAAGTGTGCAAGGAATATACATTACACTTTAAATCAGATTAATTTCTTACAATTTCGTATAAACTATAATTTAGTTTCTCAGTGTACAAGCAATTTTTACGCGGTCGCAGCATTTTCCTCAGTGTACCGGACCTGATTATCGTTAAATATTCGTAAATATTCGTGAACACGAAAGAACAAAGGATTTGCGGATATTGTCGCTTCTCGTATGACTGCTTGAATAAAGAGAGTTTTCAGTCTCCAACTAACGCTGGTGTTTTATTTACGTAGACATGACAAGGATAACGGTAGCTTTTCGTATAAACAGGGATCTCGTCGGTAGTTCTAATATGGTGTTTTATTTTGTGTGTAAAAGTCAGGGGTGTTCCTTCCTGGTAAAATATATCTGAAAATTTGTGACATAATTTTAAAATAGCATTTTTTTCTTCGACATTTAAGTGGTCTGTACGTATCTGTGAAAGGTCCAATTTATTTTTAGTGGTATCGTCAAAATTGTTAAGGTCAATGTTCTCTAAATCTTTTTTGCAAAATTTTTCTACTTCTAGAGGTTCAGAAAAATCTAACGTTATAGGCTTACTAGTATTATTTAAAATAGGTGTTAAAGCCTTTCCATTTGGTGCTATTGTTAAACATACAGGAATTTCGCAATTGTGAAATTTTTGATGAGGAATAATTATTTCGCCATTTTTTATAGAAGTTTTAACTTTCATAATTTGTTGGCATCTAGGGGAAATAGTAATGCAATTTAATTCGGTTTGCGTTTTATGAAAAGATAATTTTAATTTGGCATACGGGGTGATTAAAAATCCTTTGTCAAAATTTAGATTTGCTTGCAATATTTTTAAATTATCAAGACCTATTAGTCCATCAAATACGTTATGAAATTTGAATAAGAAACATTTAAGATTTGTTTTTTCTGGTAAATTAAATATTTCAGATGCGGGGATCGTTGCACTATATTGATGTGATGATTGTAGGAAAACAGTTGATAGAATAAATGGATCATTTTTTATACAGTTTGGGAAATATTTAAAAGCTAAATTTGGATTTATAAATGATTTTGTCGATCCTGAATCAATTAAAAATTTTAAATTATATTCAGGGAATACTATATAAGATAGTTCACTAGTATTGGTCGTATTAAGGGATATTATTTGATTTGTCAAATATCCGTGTTCTTCTGCGGGTCTACTTGAAAATTTACGGGTGACTCATCTTCGTCAGTTTGCAACTGTGAGTCGTCTTGTTCATTATAGTAACTATTCGTCGGGTATTCACAATATTGAGAATCGTACGGTAGGTCAGGGTTAGGACATTCATTTTGATATTCGTGATATGAGTTATATTCTGTTTCTGTAGAATATGGATTTGCATCTGTGTTATATAGTTCTTCAAATCTATACCTAGGCGGCTGATTAGATTGATTTGCAAAATGATTGTTTCTGTTATAATTATTATAGTTAGTATTATCGTTATTATTAACCCTAAACGTTTGTCTGGTTGACACTGTCATTGGTGTTGCCTTAGGTAATGGTTTATTTGGATCGGGTTTAAAGACATTTTTTGGTTTACCAAATACTTGAGAGTTGGTTAGAAACCTTTGTGGGGGCCTATAATTTTGATTTGGCCTAACTGTTACAGGTTGTGAAGGAAAATTCGATCTAAATTGGTTATTATTATTATGCGAGTTAAACGGTATGGGTAACCTTTGCATATTATGATTAAAATTTTGGTGATAGTTGGTGGGACGTGTTCCCAAATTTTTTGTGTTGGTATTTATTTGAGATGGGTGATTTCGAAAATATTTTATATTTCCTTCTTGAATTACATACCGTATGGCGTCTGACAATGTGCTTGGACGCATACATCTTATAGTGGTTCCTAGAGGTTCCCTAAGACCTGATAAGAATGTTTTAAGAGCTAAATTTTGGTAAAGTTCTCGTTTTACAGTAGCTGCAGGTTCAGCCTCATGTGCATCTACGTAACTGCATAATAAATTAAGTAATTCTAGACATTTATCATAGAAATTTTGAGGTGATTCATTTGGTAATTACTTTAACATAAGTAGATCTCTATTAAGACAACTTTCGTCTCGGCGATCTGCGAAATTTCGATAAAGTGTTACTTTTACACTAGCCCAATTTGTAACATTTTGAATGCTAATTACCAGGCGGGCATTGCCTGTAAGTTTACCAATCAAAGAGTTTAATAAATAAACATTTTGAAAGCTCGTTGGATTAGCAGTATCATAAAAATTAGTTATTATTGTTTCACAGGTTGCTAAATATCTATTTAGTTCTGTGGGATTCCCGTCAAATGTTGGAACACAATTTAAATATTCGGGTTTAAATGTGTTAGCCATATTTTCACGATTTAAAAGTAAATTATTGTTTGGATTTATTTCAGAGTTTAAATTATTTTGTAGACTAGAATTTGTATTGTTGTCGCATAAATAATTTATTAAATTTTGTAAATCTCTCGATTCTTGTAATGACACTTCCGGTTGAGGATGGGAAGTGGAGTCAGAGTCCGCTGAAGGTTCTATATTTAAACTTAAATTGCTTAAAGAGTTTACCAAATCATCGGCAGACATTTATCACTTAAAATTACACTTACATAACTAGGTAGATTATCCTTGGCATTTCGGTCTATAAGAAGAATTGATGACTCAGCAATGTTTGTCTGAAACCAACCAAAAATTTTCTTGTGAAAAGGACTATTCTTGTTCCTTCTCCGTGGTCTTCGCTGAAGATGGTGAGTTGCACAGTTCCGCAATGGATTGGGGTTTCTGATGTTTGATAAGCCACTCTGTATAACACACACCTCCACAAGTCAAAGAGTCACAATATTCGTTCGATAGATTAATCGGTGTCCGAAATTGATATGTACGATACAAAATCAATTATATCGATCCTACCCGACTGCGCCAGTTAACTTATCGAAACCAGGAAATCTGTTTTTAAAAAACGTTTTTATTTATGAACTTTACAAATTACGTAAATTAGTGCTTTACAGCTTATGTCTATTACGAATGCTAAACTCTGACTGAACTGTAAAACACTATCACAACAATAAAAGTAAAATATATACTGCGGTTGCAATTTAATAATGTCTATACAGCAGGTATGGTGGTTGTTGTACGACATAACTTATGTTTTATACATAATTCATCCTGTTTTGGGTAAGTTGTCAGTTTGTTTAAAAATTAATAAAATTTCATAAAGAATAAATACCATATTATAGAATATGAATCATAGAATTATTGTGTCCAGAAAAGACTCGAGGTCGATCTCAGTTGTGATGGAGTCAAAAAGACTTGGGTATTAAACATAACAAAAAAATTGCTGAAAAATAAGCCTGATTTAACTTTCTCAGAGGAAAAAAATAATGTGGCATTAACCACTCTAGTTTGTCAATATTCAGTTTCCTTATTACGATCCAAAATAATTTTTGCGTTAACTCTCATGGAGATCATTCCTTCGCTGACCCAATCTCAAAAGATAATCAGGTCATAGCTGACCACTGAACAGGTAATGAAAGATTTTTTCGAGGATTTTTTAAATACCTAATTTATATTTAATATTATTATACTAAGCTGTTGTTACAAGAAATTATTGTTGTATGGTTTTGTTAAATATTTCTCTAAATTGGCGCTTGTCTTGGAACGGGGCAACGTTGGTGATAATAAATTGTTTGTTTTAATAGGGATATTACTTAGAGCCAAAGATATTTCTACTTTATCGTATTGAAGTGGAGGTACACATTAATAAATATTTTTCCCAACAGGCTATACTGAATTTTTCTGTATGCGTAAAAAGCACAGTAGTTCTAGTAAGTCGTAAGTATAATACTAAAAAAAACTAGATTTTAAAACTTGTATTATTACTGTAGGTTTTATATTTTTTACAGGGGTGACAACAAAACAGTTTTTTTTTCTGAGCCGTCCACTTCCCAAACAGCAAGTCCAGCAAGTTAGTTAACACAAATATAAAACCATAGTTGAATAAATATTTATCATTATATTTATCTCTTTTATTATTTCTTTTATTGTTTATAGAAAATTAACACTTTGCACCGTTAATTTTTCAGTAGGCCATAAGCTAGTTCCTTCATAAATTGGTGAACGACACGTTGAAATGCGAGAATTTGCAGAAGTGTAACGTTCTTGACTTGTCAACTTGGATTAGAGCCCCGTAGGACCACCTCATTCCGTGTAATACATAGCAACTTCTCACAGTTCTATGGTATGTTAATGTGAATGAGGGCATGGTAAAGTCTAATGCAGGAAGTAAATCACTCCCCACAAAAATGTAGGTACACTGAATTACAAGTATTTCTTATAAGAGCAAGATACGTAGCCCAGTCGAATGTCAATACAATAATTCCCAGTCTTATTACCAAAAATATTTGAAAATTATGCATTTATCGATAATATCCTTAACAATCACATTGTCTGGGTAATTTTTGTAATAATTTATAAGCATCTTATTTCTGCAATATTTTAAATACATAAATTAATAATTAAAATGCACTGTTTTGTTTCATTTATTTACTTGGTTCACCTTTGGAAACACGGTTAAAATTAATTTTTTCACTCCAATTTGTAAAAAATTTTAGAAAAAAACGTCTAATATAATAACTGCCCTAGAGAGTGGTTTAAAAATTTTTTCAACACAGTTTACAGTGCAGCAGAAACAAAGGATTTTTATCTATTTTTTGGGGCTTGTTTGCAATAAGAACTAGCAGCGAACAGCTGAGAAAAAGCATTGCAAAATTCAAGTTAGGACACCAAGCTTTCTAAAGATGGTTCTAATGAACACAAAACAAAGAATATTGCGAGAAACAAACATAATACAATTAAAACTCACACAACAAGTTTTTTACAGATATAATTTAAATTTTAAGAAGTCTATTATAGTCCCGATTTTTTTGTTTTGTCAAAATCAAATATCAGAAGTATTTAGGGTTATTCGGAATGTAGGGAAAGAATGAAACAGTAGACAGTACATGGATCTATTATAATATGGATTCGATATCCGTATACTGTGAGCGTATCGAACGTGAAGCCTTATATAATATAAATATTTTGTTGTTTGTTATTCTCTTGAGAGAGCAGTTTGCGAACTACGAACATAGACAAGACTACGAATTACTACGTAATTGAATCAAGAATGGTAGTAGAAAGAGATAAAATAGCATTGGAGTGTTGGAGCTCAGAAGTGTTGTTGTCTGCTGGGTGCTTAGGAAAAACGTCTGGGAACGCTCGGTTACACGTACGTCTTTGTCTAATGAACTAGAAAAGAAAAAGTGCGACGTATAGATTTATATAGATTTATAAATGACTCAGAGCGACTTTAAATAATCGCCTTTAGAAATAACCTAACATAACATAACCTATAAATAATAAAACCTTTTTAACTTAAATTTATTACTATTTAGCAGAAAAATAAAATATTTTGGGGCTTTTATTACTTTTAGTAAATCTTGTGATGCTTCTAACGTATTTTTGTACAAAAATACAAGGTAAAATAAGATGTGGCCAATGTTTACAAATTGTGTTTACAGTGTCGTTTAGAATGGTTTGTTTTGGCTTCAAAGAATGTGAACTCATCCCGTATCCAGTCCTAATAAATCCATGAGACAGTACGTTTTTTAGAACGAAACCTACCTGTTGATTCCACGATAGCTTAAAATCAATGAAAACTCCAGGAAACTTGGCAACAAGTGACTGCTTAATAGTTTAATTATTTAATTTATTAAGATTTCATTTAAATCTTTAAGACCAAGTAAATTAGTTCTGTCATCCAGAATCAATCCATTGCCTTCGCAATAGCCTTGTACCATAGAAAAACCTCATTGCATGAACTCCTAGTGGGGTAATCAAATGTAGCTCCAGCACAGCTACCACAGTATCATTGGCAAATAGAAAATATAATGATTTATAAAGTTTTCTGAATTATCAGTGATAAATGTTATAACATAGTCTACAGTAGTAGCCCCAGTGGACTGACATGCGGCGCTCTACTGGTAACCATTTTGCCAGTGGAGCTACATATGTACAGGGTGTCCGGATTTCGTTGTAATTGCAGGGTATCTCGGTTGGTATTAGAGATAGAGAGTTTTTGATGAAACGAGAGACGCATAAAAATATTTTTCATGGCCCCCTTCGTTTTTGACATACAGGACGAAATTGATTTTTTTCCATTTTCGGACCCCCCTCGCATTTCAGTTATCTTGTAACTTATAAAAAAAGTAAAAATGGATCCTTTTAGAGTTTTTTACGTAGAATCGAGTGGCGTGGTTAGATTTTCATCAGATATGATATTTTTCGAGATATTACCCAAGCATATGTTTTTTTTAAACGGAACACCCTGTATGTTTCTTAATCATTAACAGCCAGATTCACTAACAACCAGCAGGTCTAAATTTTAAACCCATAGATTTAAGCCATTCTTAAACCACCGACAGGTTTAAGAGTTAGTCCCTAGTCCCTAGTTTTGGTTTAAATTGACAAATGAGCATCAACAGCACACTGATTATTTGAAAAATGTCGGAGAATTGACAGCTCGAAGCAGATTTTGAAAATAAAAAAGGATATTTTGAACAAAATAAAGTACTTTCCGACAAAATTTCTGCACCAACATCCATTTTACCTTCGCTACTATGATAATATCCCTAAAAAAATTGGATTTATTGCAAAAAAAAACTTAAACCCATGGCCTAACTTTTAAACCGTATTCACAAAGATATTTAGACCTATGTGGTGGACTAAATTTAAAACTCCACTAAACCCGGTATTAAGCTCCTTAAACCGATGCATGGTTTAATTTCCTATTCACTAACAAAACAACAAATGAATTTAAACCTACAAGTGTCATATTTAGACCAAAATTTTAGTCCTATCCATTGTGCGGGTTTAAGAGATTTTAAAATCAATTTACTATTATCAGAAACACAATAGAAGTAAAATTACCCAATAATATGTTTAATCCGGGGGTAAGTTTTAAGTTAGCCGCCTGTTTACTCGCCCGATTTCCGTTTCCCGCTAAAAAGTTCCCAACATCGACAGCGGTCCACACTCACACATATCACATATCAATAGGTATAACCTAGCATTTTGCTGTTGTCGAACGGGAAGACCTTTGTCTTTTTAAACGATTTTTGCGTTATACCTATTTGTTTTTGACTGTCTGTGTGTTCTATAATGGCACACTTGCCAATGTTTCTTTACGATGAAGAAGAAGCAAATGATCAGGAAGAAACCGTGAAAAACTGGAAGTAAGGGGCCCCAAAATATCGAACCAGGAAGACGACGAATTCCAAGACAGTTCCGAGATCCCATTGACCAATTGTTAATACCTGACGATCAGCTGATAAGGTAAATTAAATAGTATTTGGCTGCTTTGTTAGTAATTAAGTATTGTCCATTTTATTATATTAGATACCTACTACCGCATTGCCCGCAATGAAATGTTGGAATTATGCAATTTAGTACGTCCCGCATGAAACAGGGCAACCCGAAGATCACACGCTTTACCCGTTATAGTTCAAGTGCTCGCGGGTCTAAATTTTAAACCCATAGATTTAAGCCATTCTTAAACCACCGACAGGTTTAAGAGTTAGTCCCTAGTCCCTAGTTTTGGTTTAAATTGACTAGTGTTGGGATCACTCGAGTGAAAAATAACCTATCACCCGGTTTTTTCAATAACCTGAATCATCCGGTTATCATCGGCTATAATTCGAGTGACAAAAAATCGGTTTTTATTTTCCAACACGTCTACAATTAGTTGCTGATTTACCTACTACCGAGTTAAATCACTCGATTCTCGATCGTCGCGTCCTTCAAGGTCGCGTCGCAAGTAGTGTTGGGATCACTCGAGTGAAAAATAACCTATCATCCAGTTTTTCAATAACCTGAATCATCGGTTATCATTCGAGTGACGAAAATTCGGTTTTTACTAAACTACATATTATACATTTATCAATATAAAAGAACCATTGTTCGGCTCGCCACAAAGCACAACGGAGACTAGACTGACGATAAAGATAAATAAAAATATTGAATTCTAAGAACTTTTAACCCTTTGCTTCAACACTGATGTATGTAAACATTCGCATTCGAATTCGTGTGAAAAACCGAGGAGTGATAGATTAGTTTTTAAAATAAAATCATTTGAATTCTCAGTAGTCAGTAATTCTCAATACAAATGTTGTAGATGAACGATGAACCGTCAGTATTAATATTAGTAGTCGAGTGAAAAACCGGTTATCATCCGGTTTTTAAAATCACTTGAATACTCAGTAGTCGGTTATTAAAATAAGTCGGTTATTCCCAACACTAAAATTGACAAATGAGCATCAACAGCACACTGATTATTTGAAAAATGTCGGAGAATTGACAGCTCGAAGCAGATTTTGAAAATAAAAAAGGATATTTTGAACAAAATAAAGTACTTTCCGACAAAATTTCTGCACCAACATCCATTTTACCTTCGCTACTATGATAATATCCCTAAAAAAAATGGATTTATTGCAAAAAAAATTTAAACCCATGCCCATGGCCTAACTTTTAAACCGTATTCACAAAGATATTTAGACCTCTGTGGTGGACTAAATTTAAAACTCCACTAAACCCGGTATTAAGCTCCTTAAACCTATGCATGGTTTAATTTCCTATTCACTAACAAAACAACAAATTAATTTAAACCTACAAGTGTCATATTTATACCAAAATTTTAGTCCTATCCATTGTGCGGGTTTAAGAGATTTTAAAATCAATTTACTATTATCAGAAACACAATAAAAGTAAAATTACCCAATAATATGTTTAATCCGGGGGTAAGTTTTAAGTTAGCCGCCTGTTTACTCGCCCGATTTCCGTTTCCCGCTAAAAAGTTCCCAACATCGACAGCGGTCCACACTCACACATATCACATAGGTATCAATAGGTATAACCTAGCATTTTGCTATTGTCGAACGGGAAGACTTTTGTCTTTTTAAACGATTTTTGCGTTATACCTATTTGTTTTTGACTGTCTGTGCGTTCTATAATGGCACACTTGCCAATGTTTCTTTACGATGAAGAAGAAGCAAATGATCAGGAAGAAACCGTGAAAAACTGGAAGTAAGGGGCCCCAAAATATCGAACCAGGAAGACGACGAATTCCAAGACAGTTCCGAGATCCCATTGATCCATTGTTAATACCTGACGATCAGCTGATAAGGTAAATTAAATAGTATTTGGCTGCTTTGTTAGTAATTAAGTATTGTCCATTTTATTATATTAGATACCTACTACCGCATTGCCCGCAATGAAATGTTGGAATTATGCAATTTAGTACGTCCCGCATGAAACAGGCAACCCGAAGATCACAAGCTTTACCCGTTATAGTTCAAGTGCTCGCGGGTTTGAAGTTTTTAGCTAGTGGAACTTTCCAAAATGTTTTGGGGAATACTGTAAGGATTAGCCAAGCAAGTTGCAGCAGATCTATTTGTGCATTTTGCAGAAGGATTGTGGAAGTTGAAGACAGATTCATTACAAGCATTCATATCAAACCCAAGCAATACCAAAAAAGGTAAATAAAAGTTCAAACATTGCTCAAAAAAGTAGATAATGTTAGCTGTAAAAACAACATACCTACATTGCCATACCTATCAGTGTTGAATGCAGACATTTTTTTCCGGGGGGAGAAACATTCTTATTGGGGGAGGGGAAACAAAATTAAAAATAACTAAATTAACTGTTCATGTGTAGTTTTGGTTTATAAGTACTTACTAATTGAGTTATAGTAAAACGATGTAGGTGAACTATGCTTTATGCTAATCAATTTCTATGATTTACAGACATTGCCCATGGGGATTTCTCTTGCTCCGGGGGATCGCCCCGGGCTACTGCCTGAATTCAACACTGATACCTATTTTATTTTTTTTAATATTTTTTTTTGCTACTTTAAAAAAGAAAAGGGAAAATCTGAAAACCACTGTTTTACAAACAAAAACTTTCTCAAATAATTATTTTCCTAAATAAACTAGACAGGTGAAGTAGTCTTTTATACCAATATACCCAGATAGAAAGCTTTTTGCAACACATTGTGTTTTACAAATTATCATGTTAAGTTAACTCGTAAACCACCGCCTTGTACAAAAATGATTTTAATAGGGAATTTTATAAAAACAAATATTGTAACAAATATTAACCATTCATACATTATACAAAATATTATAAGCAAAAACAAACATTTTCCGTCTATGTAAGTAAGATCTTTGAAATAAATTTTACCAGAAGAATATGAGTGTTACAAAAAGACGTTAAGAAATTTTAAGAACAGATTCTACATCTAAAAATATGAAAATAAGTTTATAAAAACATGGATCCTCAAACGCTTCTTTTTCGAGATACAGGGTGTTTAATATTTTCACACCTCAAGTGTCTCGAAGAGTTAGGAGAAATATGCGAGGACGATTTAGAACAAGTATTGAAGCAAGGAGAAGCTATTTCCAGCATCTACTATAAATTTAAATCAAAAAGCACTGTTTCCTGAACAAAAACTATTTAAAAAAAAATTCATTTTCACTATTTGTTTTTATTGTAAGAAATAAATTAATTTTTATCTCGAAAACGGTGCGACAGAACAAAAAAGTTTAAGAGACACTTTTCACGCAGAATTAATTGGGCTTAAAGAGAATGATATCAATTTTGAAAAAAATCAGTGGCGTGCCATTTTTTTCGCTAAAAATAAAGACTTACCAGCACGCACGCTACTGATGCAAGTACTTTAGAAAAGAAATTTTTGCACGTAAAGGTACCCTTTAATTACGTGCTGGCGTGTACCAAAATTCATGTCAATATCTAAACGCATTTTCCAGAAATTAAAAAGAAACATTTAAAAAAGAAAATATTAAACACCCTGAATCTCGAAAAAGGAGCGTTTGAGGATCCATGTTTATATAAACTAATTTTCATATTTTTAGATGTAGAATCTGCCCTTAAAATTTCTTAATATCTTTTGGTAACACCCTGTATAGATTGTTTCTGTAAACATTCCTTACACATCTCACTGCGATCTTATCAAAATTTGCGCCTGATCGTTTTAGGTTCTAAAGGAAACAAACAACCAAATACGTTTTTTTTTTCGAGAAACATCTTTTTTGAAAGTTTTTTTTGGAAATTTTTTACGAAATTTTTCGAAAATATTTTCTCGAAAACACACACATACTTATGTAAGTACTTGGAAAGAACATTTTTTCGAAAATCTCTTAACAGCTTTTCCAAAAGATGCTTTTTTAAAAACGGATCCTTGAAATATTTTGAAAATATTTCCTCTAAAACACATATTTCGGAAGTACAATTTTTCAAAAATTTCCGGAAATGTATTTTTTCGAAAACATTATTTCGAAAATTAAATTATGAACTCTACTAGCTTGGAAAATGTTAATTAAAAGAGGACAAAAAAGTTCCTGAAAAACTGTTTTTGGTTTGATCAGGTTTCCTTAGGTTTGGTACGCTAACTTTATAGCAAATTACGTTTTCAAAAAGCCGCTTCAAAAATTATTAAACTAAAATTGGTTTTCGAAAAAAAAATTTTCGAAAAAGATGTTTTCTGAAAAAAAAATGTATTTTTGAAAAGTGCTTTAAAAAAAATGTGGACAATTGGTTTTCGTAAATATATCCCTCCAAATGAGCAGAAGGCATAAATAAAAAAAATTCTAGAATATTTACGCTTTCATTGAAAAAATTTGTCCAGCCGCGTGTAAGATTAGATGACCAACTGTAGGTACTACTTTTTTTTTTCAAAACCATTTGTGTCGATGTTAATAAATGAAAACAGCTTTTTCGGAAATGGATCTACAATTTTTTTTTTTAAAAATTAATTTCGAAAATACATTTCGCGAAAATAGGTATCTTTTTTTCAATAATTAAATTATCAACTACTAGCTAGGAACTGCCGATGAAAAAAGACAGAAAAAGATGTAGTAAATTAATTTTTCCAAAAAGCGTTTTTTGAAATATGAATATTCGAAGTCGTTTTAGAAACAATATTTATAAAATGCACTTTCGAAAAAAATGTTACGAAAAGTGCTAAAAAAATTCGACAAGTTGGTGTCATCGAACAAGTTCTGCTTTCGAGAAAATATATTTTCGAAAACACGTGCTTTCAAAAAATGTGTTTTTGAAAAATTTTTATGTATCAGTCGAAGGGGCAGAAGGTAAGTATAAATAAAAAATTCGGTGAAGTGCAAGCTACGCTTGCACAATTAGTGTTCCATTCCATCAGCCCCCCACTTAACCTGAACAAACCTCGGCCGCCCGATTTCCGCCCATCTGCCGTGCTACCCGCCGCCGAAGGCACCAACGCCGTATCACATCGGGTATGGGCGGAGCCAAATTAAAAATTTTGAAAAATGTGTAGGGACAAAAGTTGTTCCTTACACCGTGAGAAATATTTTTGTCGAAAAACTTTTTCTCTAAAACCAATGGTTCAGCAGTTATAGGGAAATAAACGCGGAAATGATCGCGCTAGAATTCTTCAATCCTGATAATTTTCGCTCAATCTACAACTGATTCTCAATGTTCATGATTTTTTCAGATTTTTTGAGCCATCCTTTTGGTGATAAGGGTGGGGGACAGCAATTTTTGAGTTTTTCCCAAAAAAATGTTTAACAAAATACATAAAAAAATACATCATATATATTGTTGAATTCTTGTTTTAATAAGCTTTTATTTGACACCCTACACGACGCCTTTGAAATTTTTTTACATGTCCCACTTTACCCCCCGAAATTAACCTCCAGAATCAAAATTCAACTTTTTATACGTCCCATATATAATTGGGCCACCACACTCTATCTCTACGCCAAATTTCAAATTTTTACGTCGAATAGTTTCAGAGAAAATCGCCTGTGACAGACGGACGGATGGACACCGAAGTGTTTCCTCTAAAAATACATTTACAGAAAGTATATTTTTGAAAGAATCTTTAAAAGAAACATTTTCGAAAAAATTTTGTAGACCCATTTCCGAAAAATCATCTTTCGAAGAAGCTGTTTTTAGAAAAAATTTATATAATTTAACATGAAAAAAAATGTTTGTTAAAAAAAAAACAGTAGAGTTGATCATCTTAGCTTACATGCGACAGGACCAAATTGTTTCATTAATACGAAATTGTAAATACTGTAGCATTTTAAAATATTTATGCCTTCTGCTCACTTGGGGGATATACCGAGCACTTACGAAAGTCCAATTTTTCTAAAATGAATTTTTCAAATTTTTCTAAAACATTTAAAAAAGCATTTTTTTGGAGAACACACAATTTTCGAGAAAGTAACGTACCAAACCTAAGGAAACCTGATCAAATCCAAAAAAGTTTGTTTAGGTTTGTTCAAGATCTTTTATCGTATTTTTTTCTTTAACATTTTACAAGCTACTAGAGGTTATAATTTAATTTTCTAAATACTATTTTCTGAAAAATATATTTTCGGAAAATGTAACTATCTTTTTAAAATTACTTTTGAAAAATGTACTTTCGAAATACCTGTTTTCGGGAAAATATTTTCAAAATATTTCACGAATCATCATAAATCATTTCAAAAAAGCTGTCAGGACCGTTTTTAAGAAACTTCAAAATATGTGTTTTCGAGAAAACATTTTTGAAAAATTTCCTTATTCCTTTTTCGAAAAAGATGTTTTTCGAAAAAAATTACTTTCAAAAGAGATGTTTTTTGAAAAGAAAACTATTTGGTTATTTGTTTCCTTTTAAAACCAAAACGATCCGGCGCAAATTTTCATAAGCAGTGAGATGTGTAAGGAATGTTTTCAGAAACAATCTAAGAGCATGTAAATCAAAAATTCCCAAAAAGGCTTGCAGTTTTGTATTACAAATTATTAGAATTGACCTATTATTCATATTTTTGTGGTATAAATTATTTCAAAGACCTTACAAAGACGGCATATGTTTGTTTTTGTTTATAATATTTTGTAGAATATATAGGAATAGTTAATGTTCAGTTCATGATACAATATTCATTTTTATAAAATTCGCTGTTGAAATCCTTTTTGTACAAGGCTTTAGGGGGGTGCACCCCCTGCGCCTCCCTAAATCCGCGCCTGTAAGAGTGGTGCTTTGGCCTTTCATATTACATAAAAACTAGGTACGCAATACAAACTTAATTTTTTAAAAAATTTCACCATTTTTAAACGATAGAAACGTGAGAGCCTATGAACTGTGTATTGTTGTTTCTACCTCATGTATTCTTAGGTGGTTCCGTTCTCACATTGAGCTATACTTTTTTTGAGTACTAATAATCTTTACTCTGTTCAAATGTCTGACACTGAAAAAATGCGACAATTGGTCATAATATTCATTAGCATAATACAGTAGATATATGTATCTCTAAAATAAGTACAATCAAACGGTTTTATTTTTTTGTCGTCTTTTAGAACCGACTATATGTACATGTACATACATATATTTATGAAAAAATTTATTTAAAATTTTGTAAGCAATAAATTTTCTACTTCAGCCTTGTGCCACACAACAAATATTGTTAGTTCTTACTAATTAGTGAAAATTTACATTTTTTTTAGGATCTTATCGCATTGCTGAATTTTCCAACATAGTAGGCTGTATCGATGGAACACATATTCGAATTAAGAAACCACAGGTATGGCGATTCAATTATTATTATTAGGTATTAAAACATAGGATCAATTTGCGCTTACAATTATTCAGGGGCGTATTGAAAGCACTATGTTTGGGGGGAGGGGGGTAAGTGGAGAAAAATATCCAACTATGCGAAGATACACATCCAAAATTATCCTTTTTTATAAATTTTCTCCGAGCAAAACTGTCGATTTTTTTTTATAACTGGTAGAATTTTCTTTACGTTTGCTGGGATTAAACTGCCGACCTTTATGTGAATTTTCCCCAAACTCAGCTGCTAACGTTTTTTGGTATGAAGTCCTAATAGCCAACTCTTGCTCTAATTAGCTAACTCAAGCGCATACGGGAGGAGACGCTCCCCCCAACCCTCCCCCCCCATGAATAAGTCACTGTAATTATTCTTCTAGAGTACTTACAGAAAATTGTAAAAACAACATAGTTGTGGATATTGTCTTTTCATAAACTGATACTTAATCATTTAAAATAAGGCATCCTTACAGTATAGGTTTATTTCTATTAGTTTTAGTTTGGTCAAGGTCAAGCAAGTTCAAAAAATTCTTCTGTCGCTTGACACCAAAAAGTCCTCCAGTCTGGATGGCATACCAGCAATAGTTCCAAAAAATGCACTCCAGAACTTGCACCCCTCACTCGTCTTTTCCAGATCTCTTATGACAAGAGTATCTTTCCAGATAGCTGAAAGACTGCTGGTGTGCAGCCTGTCCCGAAGAGAGGTTCCAAGTCCCTTCTATCCAATTATAGACCTATTTCTTTTCTTTCTGTTGTCGGCAAAGTTATGGAGAAAACGATCAACTTGCAAATTCTCAAATACCTATCTAGAAAAACACAAAATGATCCATGACAGACAGTACGGATTTCGTCACCAAATGTCCATACTGATCTCCTTAGCTTTGTCACACATAACTGGAACAGGTTTCTCGAATTTCATGGCGAATCTCAGATTGTTGCTCTTGATATTTCCAAGGCCTTTGACCAAGTATGGCATGCCGCACTCCTTAACAGACTACCTTCTTACGGTCTTCCTAACAAACGATGTACCTGGATCGGTAGCTTGCTCTCTAATCGGTGCTTATCTGTCGTGGTTGACGGTCATTCATCTAACTTCCGTTCTATCAATGCTGGCGTCCCCCAAGGTTCAGTCCTGGCACCAACCCTATTTTTCTTCACACTAATGACCTGCTCTCTTCAACTACCAATCCCATCCACAGTTATGCTAACGATAGTACTCTTCACTCCAATATTAATTTTTCCAGACAAGTCTCGAATCAAGAGTTCGATAATAGACGCAGATCCATGCACCTATCCCTTTCCCTAGATCTTTAATTAATCTTAGACCGGGGTGCCAAGAACATCGTTCGGTCAACGCCTCCAAAACCCAGTCTTGCTCCTTGTCACGCAAAAAATCTGGCACCGCTTACCCCATCCACATGGATGTCCAAGCCCTACAGAACAATGAAACATTCGATCTTGTGGGCGTTACTTTGGAACATGATCTCAGCCGGCACAAACACATTACTTCAGTAGCCACATCGGAAGCTAAAAAGCTTGGTTTTCCCTTTCGAGCCAGAAAATACTTCTCCCCTTCCAACTTATTATACACTCTATGTTCCCCAAATAAGACCTAACCTAGAATACTATTCCCACATATATTGAGCGGCATCACCTTCGACACTTAACATCCTTGATTGTATCCAAAAGAGAGCCATTCGACTCATTAATGACCCAGTCCTCACACGAAAACTCCCTTCTCTCGCTCATCGCCGCACTGTTGGTGATTTATCTCTTTTCTACCGGTGCTTCCACGGATTTTGCTCTGAAGAACTAGCCGGTATTATTCCTTCCTTGACTGTTCCTAACAGAATAACAAGAGACGCGTAACGGATGCATCCCTTGACTGTCCACCAGCTACAAAAGCCTAGAACAGACCACTTCTCTCGTTTATTCATACCTAGGGTCTCCAGATTATGGAACTAATTGCTTCTTGTTGTTTTCCCTTCCCGTCCCAACCTCCAATCCTTTAAATCCCATGTCAGTGGACTACGTTTCCCTTCTCTTCAGACGCCCACTGTACGTTAGTACTTAGGCTTGAAGTCTACGTGGGATGTCTTAGATAAAAAAAATTATTGTCATAGGAGACTGTACAATTTTGGATATAACTCGCTGTTCTAATTTTTTGCTTTATGAATTTAGGCATACAATATGTATTATATCAAATTATGCAGTCTTAGGTAGATCCAGACAACTACATGAATAGAAAAGGATTTTACAGCCTCAACGTACAAGTCATGTATGATTCAGATTTAAAGTTTACTAAGTAAGTCTGTGTAAGATGGCCTGGAGGTAGTCATGATGGCTTTTTTTGGGAAAATAGTCGACTCAACCCTACTTTGGAACAATGCAATGGAATGGTAATGGATGGTTGCTTGGTGAGCATTGTTTATTTTTATTATTTTTGAAAGCTAAAATAAGTAATATAGGATTATGATACCTTATAAAATTTGGCATTGTGGTACGTCTAATTTATTCCTGTAACGTTTTGCCAACTCAAGGATGATAGTCGGCAGAAGTTCAGGGAAGTGTGTTTTTCATTTATCACTTTTTAATTCTACAGGTTCGCAGATCTAAGAAGCTTGTGACGTTTTCAGATAATATACTTATCAGCTGTTTTTTTATACATCTGTAGAGCGTTGGTATCGTCATTTAGTGTCAAATTATCCAAGTGCCAGCAGTGTTACCAGCAAAGATAATGATGCCTCTAAAAATATAATTTGGAAGAATAAAATGGCATACAAATTATTTTGCTCGTAACTTTGCCAACACTTTCAAACTTTTACCCTTATTGTTGCATGATAACATAGTTTATTATTAGTCATGTAATATTAACTATGCATTTTTCTGTTTTAGGTAAACACCGGAAGAAAGAACAAATAAGGGCTTGAAGTTTAGATTGTGCAAGCTAATATTTTTATATTGATTATAATATTGAGATAAGGTTATTGTAAATTGTTATGAAAATGGTTTTCTGTGGTTTTCCACGTACACTTTTCTTAAAACTCGATATTGTATAATTCACAAGAGCCAAGGGCTGTCCAGGACTAAAATTCTGGGGGGGGGGCTAATTTTTGTTAACCAACTAAAATATTTACAAACTGCCTTGTTCGCGGAAAGCCCAGGTTCTAGGGGTATTCACCCCCCCCTTAGAACCGCCCTTGGCAAGAGCAGTCTGGAGCAAGTCTAAGCATTTTAAGGAGTAGTTACTAGATAATTTGGACTGTATGATGCAGTCAATTGTAAATTAGCTAACCAAATAGTTTAAATGTGACAACCTACTTATCATTGTCATCAATTTTTGTTAACCAACTAAAATATTTACAAACTGCCTTGTTCGCGGAAAGCCCAGGTTCTAGGGGTATTCACCCCTCCCCCCCCCCCCTTAGAACCGCCCTTGGCAAGAGCAGTCTGGAGCAAGTCTAAGCATTTTAAGGAGTAGTTACTAGATAATTTGGACTGTATGATGCAGTCAATTGTAAATTAGCTAACCAAATAGTTTAAATGTGACAACCTACTTATCATTGTCATCAATTTTTGTTAACCAACTAAAATATTTACAAACTGCCTTGTTCGCGGAAAGCCCAGGTTCTAGGGGTATTCACCCCTCCCCAACCCCCCCCCCCCTAGAACCGCCCTTGGCAAGAGCAGTCTGGAGCAAGTCTAAGCATTTTAAGGAGTAGTTACTAGATAATTTGGATTGTATGATGCAGTCAATTGTAAATTAGCTAACCAAATAGTTTAAATGTGACAACCTACTTATCATTGTCATCAAGTAGTACTCTAAAATCAAATTATATTATGCTTTAATGAATACAAGCAACTGTATTTTTATCAGCTTTGTTAGTTTTTATATAAACTAGTCACTGACAAATTTCCAAATGGCTGATAATTATATGAAACAAAATATAGCCACAGCTAGCTTCTTTTAGCAAAGTTTTTTTTTCATTGTAAGAAAGAGACTTTTTTATAGCTTTTACTTTCGTAAAGTTTAGTCACACTTATATATCATTTTTAAAAACCAGTCAAGCTTTCTGTTTTTAACAAACAAAATAAAACAAAATTAATGTATACTACTTATTAAATATGACAATGAATGAAGGAAAAAATTAATAATAAAATAAATAAATTTTGTAAGTATATTGGAGTCCATTTTATAGACAGTAACAATAAAAATATATCTTGCCAATAATAAAAAAAATCGGCCAAGTGCAAGCTATACTTGCACAACTAGTGATGGCACCAACGCCGTATCACATCGCGTATGCGCGGAGCTGAGTGAGGAGCGGAGTCAAATTGAAAATTTTGGAAAACGTGTTTGACAAAAGTTGTTCCTTTCATTGTGAGAATTTTTTTTTGATGAAAAACTTTTTCTCTAAAACCAATGGTTCAGCAATTAGAGGGAAATAAACAATTTAATTGCTTATAACAATCGATCGCGCTAGAATCTTTCAATCCTGATAATTTTGGTTCAGTCTACACTTAATTCTTATTGTCTGATGATTTTTTTCACATTTTTCAAAACGATCCTTTTGGTGATAATGGTGGGATGGCAGCTTATAGACGTTTTTCCCGAAAAATGATTAAAAAATGCCTAAAAAAATACATTATATTTATTGAATTCGTGCTTCAGCAAGCTTTTATTTGACACCCTACACGATGTCCTTAAATTTTTTTTCCATTTCCCAATTTGCCCCCAAAAATTAACCCCCAGAATCAAAATTCAACTTTTTATACTTCACGTCTATAATTGGGCCACCACACTCTATCTCTGTGCTAAATTTTAAATTTTGACGTCGAATAGTTTCAGAGAAAATCGCCTGTGGCAGACACACGGAAAGACGGACGGACACCGGTGATTCCATAGGTGTAATAGAGTATAGAGTAATTTTATTTTTGTCAAAAATCTTTAACACAAATTTAAAATACAAGACTAAACTTATTATTTAATGTAGCTTGCTGTCCAGTAAAAAGATTCTGTATACGCGCATATTAATGTTAATAGGTGAGTATGATAGTATGAACATTGATTTTTTTATTATTTGCTATTCATGTTACACTTGTTAAATTTCGGGGGTGGGGGGTTATGAACCCCCTTGATTGCGCCCCTGGAGAACACCCACTTGGTGTCTTAAATGTGGAGTTGTGGTATTTGTTTTTTGCCAAGACAAAAAGCCTCAATTAACTTTTGATATGAAACTTACTGAAAGCAAAACAAAATCGGCGAGGGACATCTTAAACGTTTTAGCTACCTATGTAATTAGAGAAGCTCTGCAAGTCAACGTGCAGACGCGCGTTAGATATTCCATTTATTTAGAATTATTATGGTGTCATCTAACCTTGCACCTGAAAGTTAACGTGCACAGTTTCTGTAAGTCTGACTTGTGGATTGTACCTTATGACGCTATTGCTACATACAAATAAGGCCTACTTTTCCTAGGAGCTTATATAAACCTAACGCACAAGTCTATATAAATATGGTCGCTATGGGAGCTATAATGAGTAAAAAATGTAGGTAAGTTACAGTGGCGCGCCGTGCCTTTAGGGGCGGAGGAGGCACAATGATTTGGGGGCGCCAAATAATTTTCCTTTTATTGGAGAGTATGTCGTCATAGTAGGCATTGAATCTCCGTGGGGGCGCGAGGGCGCCGTTACGAGGGCGGGGGGGATGGGCTTCCCCCCTAGCCCCTTGGACGGCACACCATTGGGTAAGTAGGTACATACATATGAACGAATTATGTTTTAGTTTTACTTCCTTCTAAGGAAGAAAAATTAATCTAATCGTGGAAAAAATCGCTTTTCGAGGTTTTTTCAGATTCCATTTTAGGCCACTAAAGTACGAAACACTGGCATTTTACATTTTTGTCGGACTAGCTGTCTGCTATTTAAATGATTTAGATTAAAGTTTAATATAGATACATAGTTCAAAAGCTAATAAACTTTGGGTCAAACATACAGGTGAGCACCATAAAAACAATTGTTATTTATTTTTGCTTTATATCAAGAAGAAAGCTGAATGGTATTTTTGGTCCCTTATACAGGGTGGATCAAGAAGTGGACACCTAATGGAATTTATTTTTTTAGAATTAAAAGTTATCTTCAAATATCAATTTATGTCGTAACCTAAGAATAGTATATTCTGTAACAAGGTTAGAATGAAAAAACTCTATACGAGTGGAAAATTCCGAACGCGAGCGCTAGCGAGCGTGAGGAACCACGAGTATTGAGTTTTTTCATTCTAACTGAGTAACAGACTATATTTTCTCCACAACCATTAATTTGTTATTTCAGGTGGAGTACTGTCACATTCTATATCTGATTCATTCGATTTTTCACTCATTATTTCATTTAAATTGAAGCTTTTGCTGACAAAAATTATGACACCGCCACCATTTGCATCTGTCACTGACAATTTTGAAATCTACGGCTATCTATGTCGTTTGGTTCGATTACAGAATATTCATACCGTAACTTGTTATGGAATGAAAATACATGCGAAACACATAAGAAGTAAATGTTTCAGAATAAATATTCTAACTCAAGAGTAAGAATGTATATGTTCTATTATTAAAAATGATTTCGGAATTTCTACATTCTTAAATGGTTGTGGAGAAAAATAATTCTTTTATATTTTTTTGAGAACCTCCGTATTATTGTTTTTTTTTAAAGATTCCTTAAATTTCGACAAAACTGAAATTGAGTAGTGTACTGTTAGAAAAACAAACTTAAATCTCTCTACTTTTTAAAAACTTCTGATTTGTTCTTATTCGAAAATAGCCTTTCTTATTGCAAGGACAATTATTATTAAAGTGTACGAAAGATAATTATCGTTTTTTTCAATACTTTGGTACCTTCACAAACGAAAAAAAAAATTTTGTTTTGGGTAGATTTTAATAATAATTGCCCTTGCAATATAAACAACATTTTTGAATAAAAACATCTCTTGTAAAAAAAGTTGGTAACACTACACATAATTAAATTACACCTGTTCTATTTAATTATGACGCAATTTAAGGAGCCCATTTTTAAAGAATCCAAGAATATGTGGGATACTGACAAAAATTGTTTTTGAAATTGCAGCGTTCTGGGGTTAAATTGATAAATTTAACTACCCAGAAGTGCTACAAGTGCGCGGCAGCTTTTCGCCAGGAGCATTTATGGGCCGTAGGTTTTTTAATTTTCCCTTTTCCTCTTCTTTGTTTAGGTTTTCCAAGGCACTAGGGCGCCACTGAGTTTTTGTTAAAGAAAAATACGCTTACAGCTTAATAAACTCAGAACTTAAGCTGATATTTGATTTTAAAAAAATGTTATAAAATTCTTTGCATGTGTTTTAGCAGGCAATAAAACAAACCATTCCCCAAAATAAAATATATTTATTCTTATTTTAGAAAAGCTTGTCGACAGCTAAAAGGATTTGGTCATTAATAAAATAATACCTACTTGAACATATGGGTAGTAGATACTTAAATTAAATTACAGTATGAAAGGTTATCAAATATTTTTAGTACCATTTTGGCAAGTACAGTTTAGTAAATATTAAATATACACCCTGCTACAAATAGTATAATAAAAATAGATAAAGTAAATCATCAGGTAACGCAACGAGGGTAGATACCAAAAAAAAATCATGATTCTTTTCGCTACGCCCTAAAGAAAATGATACAAAACTTACCAAAACAGTTTTATACACTCTATTAAGTCAATATTCACTTCATAAGCCGCATGGTACCAAAAAAATATATATACAATTTTATATTCATCAGTAATCAAAAACATAATACGGCAGATTTAAAATAGGGGTAATTACGTAATAATATTACCTCTAAATACTTATTTTTACAAAATTTACATTAGTCCACAGGAGACGTTATACTGCGATGCTTTAAATAAAAGGGATTATGTAATAATAATAAATTCATAAATTAACATTTTATATATGCAGTTATAACCAAAAATCGGCGTACAGGCCTTACCCAGAGACAAAATGGAGTACAATCCACCGTAGCACGCGGAACTGAGTGCTTAGGGTGACTATCCTGACGGAGGAGGAAAGCTCTGAAAAGCTACCTTTCTAGATGTGGATCGGCATGGTACCAAAGGTTGTATCGAGGTGATGCGGCTGGACCACCTGGAGTAGGTACCCCTTCAGACTCTATGGTGTTGACGATAGAAACTCATGAGAAGCCACATACATAGGGTTGCATCCACCATGAAACATCCTTTCAATTGTCGAAAATTATTCCTTTACCCGGAAAAAACCCTCATCCCCATTGGAGGGTCACCAAAACGAAAAAACCACCATCGGCCACATTGTGACTTTTGCCACAATCACAAACTAGTAGGTTCAACTTATAAAACGAGGGTTATAACTAACGGCCCTCTCTTGCCAAGACTGTTTGGCCAAGATTGTCCTTCACGACCACCTTGTCCTTCCTTAAATTCACCCCAAAAACCTCCCACGACATCAATTTCTTGCCCCTCACAATTGGAACTCCATGTGTCACATTGGACCAATCAAAGCATTCGACGTCAGCCCGAATGTGCGCCGTTCAAAACTCGGCCTCTACATAATTATATTTTGGTTGTTCCCAAAAGTAAACACGATGTTTTGAAATGGCAATCATATTAGGAAATAAGAAGAAAAGAAACGGAAGATTCTCTGGACGTGGAGACACTGTAGCCTTAGAAAAACAAAGTATTCACTTCGTTAATTAGAATTTGTAATCAATTATTAATTAGTATTTTATTTTAGTTTACAATTAATCAAAATATACTATATACAATTAAAATGGGAGAAACGTGCTACAAGAATAAGAATTTTTTTTATCAGGGCCAGTCGTTACGTAGTTCTTAAAGTACACGCAATGATATAGGTAATATTCTTAGGAAATGCTAAATTAAACAATGAATACAATACTGTAAATTGATCTTTTAGGGTGAATCAACTCAAGTGCAGAAATAAAATTAAGACATTCTGGACTCGCACAACATAGTGGGGTTGAACTATATAGAATAAAAAAAGGATGCCAAATTGCATAACCTACATCCTTGTAAAACATAAATGCTTGTTATTTGTGTAAGAAATTAATAATTTAATAAAATAAGATTTTATGAGGTATTTAGTGTTTGCCTTAAAGTAATGTCAAAATTTTCTACAAAATCATCTTCACCATCTTGTCAGGAAAACCAAATGCACTAAAAAGTAATTTCAAAAACAATGTAGCATTTCAAATGCTACACTACCCCCTTCGAAAAATAAAAATATGTTAACTACAGTTAACATATTTTTTATCTCGTACACCAAGTTCTGGGTTGATATCTCACGCGTATCAAAACGTCCTACTGGAGTCACAGTTTGATAAGTCATAATTCGGGTACAGTCACAATTCGGCTATAGTCTTAATCGGTAAAAGTCTACCAAAACTTTAGTGCACGTATAAAACAAAATTTACAACAAGTTACTAGGTATTCAAAGATATTCGACAGTATTCTAGACATTTTTTTTAGAACTACGTAAGATCTGCATTCCTGTTAATTTACAGAGACATCTGAATTAGAACCAAAATATGGCTTTAAATCTTTCACGTGCCAACGACCAGCGGGTGTGCCGTCTGCGTTGCGCAATTCATAGACTAAACGAGAGATTCTTTTTTCTACGGTACAAAGAACATATTTAGGGGCTAATTTACCGGAAAACTTATTTGCTGCGTCCGATAAAACTTTGTTGCGTCGCCAAACCCGTTCACCCTGTTCAAAACTAGCATCTCGCTTCCGGAGGTTATAAGACTTGGCATAGCGTCTATACGCATCGTGCAACCGTTTTCGAACTTCTTCGAAAATATCCGATAAATTTTTAACATCGCCGACGTACTCGTCGCGATCTCCGGCAGTAATCTCTATACCTTCGGTAGAAGTTATATCCCCGTAGTAACGACCAGAAATAGGTACATAACGACCGTAATTTAAAAACGCTGGTGAGTAACCAGTCACTTCGTGTTTGGCGGTATTAATGGCATGTCTAATTTTGGGTAATTCTTTATCCCAGTCTTTATGTTCTTCAATGTAACAACGGATTGCGGTTCCGACAGTTTTATTATTTCGCTCGACGAAATTACAGTGGGGGGAATATTTAGGGCTATACCAAATTTTTTGAACATTGTATTGCTGAGAAAGCTTTTTAAACTCCGAACCGGCAAATTGTGAACCATTGTCACACAATATAAATTGAGGAACGCCTCTCTCAAGAAAAACTTCTTCTTCGATAAATTTTATTACACTCTTAGCTGTAGCTTGTCTAATCGGATGAAGGAGAGTATATTTAGTAAACCAGTCTCCCACGACGAGTAAATAAGCATTACCCTTGGAAGACCGGGGAAAAGGTCCCATTAAATCTACGGCAATAATTTGCCAAGGAAATTGTACGGATTTCTCAGCACCCATAAAACCCATACGCGGACTGTTAGCTAATTTTTATGAAGAACACACCTTACAAGCTTTAACATACCGCAAAATATCTTTTCTCATTCGCGGCCAATAATAATTATCTTGAACTCTACCTAAAGTTTTAAAGAAACCAAAATGTCCAGAAGTAGGTGGATCATGACAAGAACTAACTATTTTATTACGCAAGTACTTTGGAACTAAAGTTTTCCACTCGTTTATATTAGTCTTTACTTTAGATCTAGACAAAATAAGCTTATAAATTATATTATTTTCTACCTTAAAATGAGGGTAAGAATCGGGGCTTTTAACTATTTTTTCTTTCAACGTAATATACCACGGATCTAGCTGTTCTAAGGAAACGTCTATTAAGGATACTTGTGGAATCCTGCTTAAAGCATCAGGGACTACATTAAAACGTCCTTTTCTATGAATTAAATCAAAATTGTACTGGCGCAATTTCATCGCCCATCGTGCAAGTCTTCCCGTAGGATTTTTTAGGTTATTCAGATAAAGTAAAGAGTAATGATCGGTTATTACTGTAAACCTAACACCCTCTATCCACGGTCGAAAACGCTCTAAATTAAATAACAAGGCTAGACATTCCTTTTCGGTTACTGTATAATTACGCTCAGTTCTAGTAAGAGAACGACTCGCGTACGCGATAACCCGTTCTTCACCGTCTAAAATTTGGGTAAGCACACCGCCTAAACCCGTATCACTAGCGTCGCTTTGAACAGTAAAAGGCTTAGTAAAATCAGGTTGACATAAAACTGGAGCAGACACCAAGGCTTGCTTAATTCTCGTAAAAGCCTCCTCTGCTTCATTCGTCCACTTAATAGGCTCTCTTTTTTTCTTACCACGTAATAAATCGTTAATAGGAGAAGTCAAAGTAGAAAAATCTTTAATAAAACGACGGTACCACGAACATAGTCCAATAAATCGTTTAATTTCTGTACTATTCGTAGGACGCGGGTAATTTATCATACTAGAAATTTTCTCCGGATCGGTACGTAACCCGTTTGCGCCTACAACATAACCAAGAAATTTAAGGGTAGTTTTAAAAAATTCACATTTCTCTATACTAATAGTCAAGTTTGCGTCTTTAAGACGATTCTTTACTTCTCTTAACAAAGATAAATGCTCTTCAAAAGTAGACCCTAACACTATTATATCGTCAAGATAGGTAAATATTTTAGGCTCGAAACGTGGCCCAAAAATTTTGTCAACTAAACGTTGCTGTACTTGCGCAGCATTACAAAGTCCAAACGGAACAACTTTAAATTGAAAAAGACCTCGACCGGTGACACTAAATGCGGTTTTTTCGCGTGACTTTTCGTCTAACGGTATTTGCCAAAACGCCTTGCGTAAATCTATAGTCGATATAAATTTTGCGTCCCTTAACATATTCAAAATACGGTCGATACTAGGCAAAGGGTAGGAATCGTGACGCGTCTGCGCGTTAAGCATGCGCCCATCATAGCACAGTCTATGAGAACCATTTGATTTTTTCACAAGTAAAACCGGTGCACAATAAGGGCTATTTGAAGGTTCGACAACATCTAAATTTAACATCTCGTCTAGCTCCTTATTTAAAATTTCTGACATATAAGGTGACATAAGGTATTGTTTTTTCTTAAATGGCTTTGCGTCGCCAGTATCTATTGTCATAGTAATTTTGTCTGTACGCCCCAAACGCGTTTCACTAGAAATTTCTTGAAAAGAATCGATACATTTTTGAGCGGCTGCTCTTTGCTCAAACTCTAGTTCATCTAAAGTCACCAAATAATTTAAATTAGTTTGATTCGTGCTTGATATGCTAGTTAAATTATTCTGAGTATTCCATGTATTATTTCTAAAGTCCAATAATAGTGAAAATTGGCGTGCAAAATCGCTACCGAAAATAAACCCATGGCGTATTGAAGGTACAACTAATGCCCTAACTACACGACATTCATCGCTAATCACCACTGGTAAATCAACCAGGCCTATCACTTTTTGCGGCGAGCCGTCTGCAACGGAAATATTTTTTACACTCGCTGGGTTTATTTTAATTTTAAACTGATCTAAAATCTTTTGACCGCTAGCACCGATAATTGACGACGTTGCGCCGGAATCGAAAAGAGCAATTACTTCGGTATCAAATATTTTTACTGAAATATAAGGTCTATTGTCAAAATTTCTTTTTTCCAACATTGGAGAAATTTCATTCCTCACTACGGGAAATTTTAAGTTATGATAAAAGTTTTTAAAGAATTCTATATATTTAGTTTGTTCAACAGTAGGGTAGCTTTTATTTTTAATTTTGGCCTGTTTATTTGCGACATAGTTTCGGCCGTAACGTATGCCGCTACGATTTAGTTTTTTGAACACCTGGTACAAGTTTTAATAGTAAAATTGGCAGCGCCACAACCAAAACAAAATTTATTTCTCTTGGCTTTGCAATTGGAGAAAACATGACCTAATTTATTACAATTCCAACATTTTACTTTAATGTTTCCTGAGGAGGAATTTTGTGTCGAAACGTGGCGTTCAAAAACACGAGACGGAAATTTTGAAATATTTTGTCTATTCCTATTGCCTGAATTATTATTATTATCCGTATTAATTTCACAGAGTTGAGAGGAAGAACGAGAAACAGAACAACGATTTTTATTTTTTATGTAATTAGCCTCCTCTAAACGTTTAACTAAATTTACCAATTCTTGAACGGAATCAATAGTACATAAAGCTAGCTGAGTAATAATATGTTCGGCTAAAAGGTTTTGTTTTAAAATTTTAACTTTAGTTGTTTCACATGGGGTTCTGCTTAGTCTCGAAAAAAGATTTTCTAGCTGAGCTACAAAAATTATGACCGACTCATCTTTGCGTTGCTTGCGCGATTTTATTTGTTCCCAAATTTCGTCTTCTACACACGGCGATAGAAAGTCTCTTTTTATCCTTTCTAATAAATCGGGCCAATTTAAAACAGAGCTCTTTATGCTACGGTACCAAACAAAAGCATCGCCCACAAACAATTCAACAGCCGATTTAAATAAATCGTCTTCAGAAACACCCCGCGCGTCCGCGACTTCAGTTATGCGTTCAATAAAATTATACACGGCTTTTGGATCCCCGTTAAATTTAACATTCCAATCTGAAAGTAAAATCTGTTTATTTTGACACGTTATTATAGGGGGTGGAACATTTACTATTGATGGTCTAGGAAAACTTTGGTTACTTGTGTTCGCGGTATCGGTAATAATTATTCTAGCATGTACATCTGCATCTAATTGAAGGCATGTTGCGTACGTTTCTTCTTTATAAAGTTTTACGTCTTCGATATCATCCCCTTCGGTAGGAATTTTAAGTCTAAGAACGCGGTTCGTAACATGAGCAATTCGTGATTTTATTCTAGCTAGAAGCGTATCTTCGGGATTGCCTTCGAAATCTAAGATAAGACCGGTTATATCGACAACCGTCGCGTTAATAGCATCGCGTTCTGTGTCAAAATCACTTATATAATTATCTAAATCAATTTTATCAGCTCCTTGGGCTTCTTTCTGCAAGAGTCTAGCTAAAATTTTAATTTTTTCGGAACGTTCTTTTCTACTTCTAACACCACGAATATTCAATTCATAATCAATCTCAGGTAACAAAAGATGTCTAGGGGAAAATTGGTAATCCATTTCTATAAATATTTTCGGTACTATATTATTTGTATTCTAAATAAAATATTTCATAAATATCTAGTCAAAATCGCAAAGGAATGTATGTGTACCACAAAAAAAAGGACTTTCATACAGTATAAAAAGAGTAGGTAAAAATATCAAGAATTTTGTTATCATTCGTAGATAAGAATAAGTTTGTTTATGCTACTAAACACATGCAACTTGAGAAAATAAAATTTACTTAAATGCCTGGAATTAAAAAATAGTTTGATATTAAATAATTTTTAACGTTCTTAATTTGGAAAATGGAAAATTCGGAGCCACACGTTACTGGGCGCTATTTAACTTGCAGCGTTCTGGGGTTAAATTGATAAATTTAACTACCCAGAAGTGCTACAAGTGCGCGGCAGCTTTTCGCCAGGAGCATTTATGGGCCGTAGGTTTTTTAATTTTCCCTTTTCCTCTTCTTTGTTTAGGTTTTCCAAGGCACTAGGGCGCCACTGAGTTTTTGTTAAAGAAAAATACGCTTACAGCTTAATAAACTCAGAACTTAAGCTGATATTTGATTTTAAAAAAATGTTATAAAATTCTTTGCATGTGTTTTAGCAGGCAATAAAACAAACCATTCCCCAAAATAAAATATATTTATTCTTATTTTAGAAAAGCTTGTCGACAGCTAAAAGGATTTGGTCATTAATAAAATAATACCTACTTGAACATATGGGTAGTAGATACTTAAATTAAATTACAGTATGAAAGGTTATCAAATATTTTTAGTACCATTTTGGCAAGTACAGTTTAGTAAATATTAAATATACACCCTGCTACAAATAGTATAATAAAAATAGATAAAGTAAATCATCAGGTAACGCAACGAGGGTAGATACCAAAAAAAAATCATGATTCTTTTCGCTACGCCCTAAAGAAAATGATACAAAACTTACCAAAACAGTTTTATACACTCTATTAAGTCAATATTCACTTCATAAGCCGCATGGTACCAAAAAAATATATATACAATTTTATATTCATCAGTAATCAAAAACATAATACGGCAGATTTAAAATAGGGGTAATTACGTAATAATATTACCTCTAAATACTTATTTTTACAAAATTTACATTAGTCCACAGGAGACGTTATACTGCGATGCTTTAAATAAAAGGGATTATGTAATAATAATAAATTCATAAATTAACATTTTATATATGCAGTTATAACCAAAAATCGGCGTACAGGCCTTACCCAGAGACAAAATGGAGTACAATCCACCGTAGCACGCGGAACTGAGTGCTTAGGGTGACTATCCTGACGGAGGAGGAAAGCTCTGAAAAGCTACCTTTCTAGATGTGGATCGGCATGGTACCAAAGGTTGTATCGAGGTGATGCGGCTGGACCACCTGGAGTAGGTACCCCTTCAGACTCTATGGTGTTGACGATAGAAACTCATGAGAAGCCACATACATAGGGTTGCATCCACCATGAAACATCCTTTCAATTGTCGAAAATTATTCCTTTACCCGGAAAAAACCCTCATCCCCATTGGAGGGTCACCAAAACGAAAAAACCACCATCGGCCACATTGTGACTTTTGCCACAATCACAAACTAGTAGGTTCAACTTATAAAACGAGGGTTATAACTAACGGCCCTCTCTTGCCAAGACTGTTTGGCCAAGATTGTCCTTCACGACCACCTTGTCCTTCCTTAAATTCACCCCAAAAACCTCCCACGACATCAATTTCTTGCCCCTCACAATTGGAACTCCATGTGTCACATTGGACCAATCAAAGCATTCGACGTCAGCCCGAATGTGCGCCGTTCAAAACTCGGCCTCTACATAATTATATTTTGGTTGTTCCCAAAAGTAAACACGATGTTTTGAAATGGCAATCATATTAGGAAATAAGAAGAAAAGAAACGGAAGATTCTCTGGACGTGCAGACACTGTAGCCTTAGAAAAACAAAGTATTCACTTCGTTAATTAGAATTTGTAATCAATTATTAATTAGTATTTTATTTTAGTTTACAATTAATCAAAATATACTATATACAATTAAAATGGGAGAAACGTGCTACAAGAATAAGAATTTTTTTTATCAGGGCCAGTCGTTACGTAGTTCTTAAAGTACACGCAATGATATAGGTAATATTCTTAGGAAATGCTAAATTAAACAATGAATACAATACTGTAAATTGATCTTTTAGGGTGAATCAACTCAAGTGCAGAAATAAAATTAAGACATTCTGGACTCGCACAACATAGTGGGGTTGAACTATATAGAATAAAAAAAGGATGCCAAATTGCATAACCTACATCCTTGTAAAACATAAATGCTTGTTATTTGTGTAAGAAATTAATAATTTAATAAAATAAGATTTTATGAGATATTTAGTGTTTGCCTTAAAGTAATGTCAAAAGTTTCTACAAAATCATCTTCACCATCTTGTCAGGAAAACCAAATGCACTAAAAAGTAATTTCAAAAACAATGTAGCATTTCAAATGCTACAAAATAAAAGACATAATTGCATATTTGAGCAGCTTTTAATTCTAGACAACTTTTCTTAATAACATTTTGCCATATTTTTAAAAATAACGGTTTTTTAATATTGGCCGATTTAAAAAAAATCACGTCTTTTGTACTAAAAGAAACATATGAGAATATTAAAATACTGTGGACCCTCCTTTGCGATACAACTTGTATACTACTCGGATTTACCGAGATAAATAAAAACATGTCATATCTCACGTTCTTACGAATAGGAACCCATATGCAGTTTCAGTGTGAGCAACAAAACGGAGACACAGAATTTTTCCATTTACTCGTAAATTAGAATACGGAAAAGAGTACTTTTTGTAACTGAAAATTACGAATCCTTACACCGGCAAAATTGTCATAGTTATGCAGCGCATATTTGTAGAATACCCCTTTAACATCCTTGTTTCAAATTTTTTTTTACATTAAAAGGATGGTTGTTTTTACAATGCATTCTGTAAGATATAATCAAACTTGCTATATTCATAATGATTAAAAATTATAAGGGGAGTTCCTTCCTTATTTATATTTTATATTGACTGTTACTCCCTGCTTCGCCGCGTATAATGGTAATGAATAAGGAATCTTCAGTAGCAACCACTTGTATTCATGATGCCCTGAATATGTTTTATTGTGACCAAATTATGATTTTCTTTTTTCCAAAAACATAAAGTTATGAGTCAGTTTAGAGGCCCTTCTTTTGTAATTTCATCAAATAATTTTCAAATTTCGGAGTACCAAATCCAGGCCCATATTCTTGACAAACATCGTATCCTCTTTTTAGGGTAAAAAGTAACTTATTTTTTAATTCGACGTATAAGCCATCTGCGTGCAAACTTTCATTTAAATGCGTTAAGTGCTTTGAGCGTGAGAGAATAAACAAAACAAATTTTTAAACAACTAAATATGAACCCACTGCACCTTTAAAAACTGTAGTTACATTAGCAAGATGCTAAAAATGGTTTTTCCAAATAGTATTATAGGGTAGCTTTCACCCTGGTACCGTTTCCAGTTTTGGATTTTCATATTCCAACGATGGTAAAAATTTTATTCAAATGTAGCTTCCAACACAACAAGTATATAGTATTCAAGACATAACGGAAAATAATTTTATATATGTGTCATCAGAATTAGTCACATATAAAAACACCAAAGATATATAATAATTATATTAAAAACCATAAAACGCGCCTCGTAGAACACGAGGGTTATAGAAAAGCAGATATAGACACCTGCTTCTGTAAGTCCAAATTTTTTTGGCCACGACTATACCTAGTTTATACTAGTTATTACTTTCTACGAAATTAGATTTAATTTAGATGAAAAGTATAGGGTATGGAAAATAAATTATGTGCAATTTTGCTGCAGCTTAAAAACTAGCATAAGAGTAAGAAGTTTAAATAAAATGCAGTCTGTTTTTTATAGCCATATGAAAAAACTTGTTTTATGACTAGAAGAGAGCTGGCTATGCTTTCTAGCGCGGCCGTTTGTCTTTCCTAAGGCTGCAGAATTTTTTTATTAATTTCCAGCAATTGCAAATTCTGCTGGTAAACTGACATCCTAAAAAAATCTAAAGTTAATCCATTTACATATTTAATAAGTACAATAAAATACTCTGTGTAAGTTTGCGTTTCTTTGGACAGTGTCCACGCTGAATTTTCTTCTCCTGGGTCGTCGATTTCTGGAGGGGATGGAGAAATGGAGGAGTCACTTCCGCTGGATGAGGAGTACGAAACTAAAATATTTTTAAAATTGTTTTGCATAATCTAATAATATAAATTGTGACAGGTCATTTTTGTCACCGAATTAGTTTTTGTTTTAATGCTTGATTTATTCACGAAGGCCTGTTTAGTTGTATTTTATGGTTTACCTTAATGAAATAGTGGTGTCCACACGTACACGGTTGACCTGCCCTGTTCCCCAGGCTAGTTTCTACGGTTTCTGTTCTGGCTAATTGCTGCTAGCTGTCCTCAGGTCGGCTGTCCTTCGTTTGAAGCTTGTAGATTTAACATTTTTCTCTGTTGTTTAGGCCCTGAATTTTCGCCTTGCTTAAAGTTCATCCTATGTGTATAGACAAGTTGCCCTTAGCCTAATAAGCTAACATGTTTAAATAGTAAATTTTGAAGACCAACCTACCTTTTGGAAATCAGCTGATTACATTCTCTGACAACATTGGGACACCCTCGATTTGTGGGTTACGGATCGTATTGCCTTTACTGCCTGGGGTTCCTGGATTTAGCATTCTCTATTATTTAGATTCGTTTTAAAGACATTTTCTTTGCTCAAGCATTATTTTTAGAAATGCTGTTTTAATTATTAATTTTGTGGGGTTAGTTGGACTGACAGCTGCACCATGAGACTTCCAGCGTTGCTGATTCGTAAGTTTGCAAATTTGTTCTATAGCAACTGAAGCATTTTCGCGTGGGTTTGGCAGGCTTTCGTTGCTATCTTGTTCAAGCCACCGGCGTAGGTATAACTTTCTGTATTTCCGTGACTATATTGTCTCACGCTAGAGGCCTCTGTACGATTGTAGTGTCTTTGTTTGGTGGCGTGGTGACGGTTGGAGTAGTCAGTGCCGGGCGGAAATTCTTCGGAACCATCTTGGATATGTGTCTGTGGTGGGAGGAAGTGTCATATGATTCTTCCGACACGAGGCATAGGCGGGTCACTTCCACTCTGCCTTTCGACAGTTGTCTATGGTCCTTGTTTTAAAGCTTCAGTTTTTGAAGCCCAAGTAGTTTTTGGGTTAAAATCAGGGACTGTGTGTAAATTCTTACTGAATTTGTTTCTGCAAGACGCAGGATATTTTTGGGCGACTTCGTTCGATAATCGGCCATCAACACCGGCCTGACGTTTTGGAAGCCGCTGGCAGCTGCCCCCGTTTTTGGTATTTTGTATGTAGAGAATTTGGAATTTCCATCCCTCTTTATCCTTGAAGAGGGTCTTCCGTGGGGGCTACAAAGCATCCCAATATTTATTTCTCCTGTGGGAGCTAGGAGTCATCCTACTCTTCCCTTCGGTGGGTGCTAAGGAGCCTGCTTATTTTTTATGTTTCTGAGGACAGACTTCCTCAAGATTTTATATTTTTTTTTTTGTAATTGATTTGATTATTTTGCGGGGCAGAATCGCCCAACCCTATTTGTACCAACATTTCGTACAATTTAATTTATTTATTTTGGCGGGGCAAAATCGCCCGACCATATTTGTACCAACCACTTTGTATTTTTTTCCATTTTTTTTGTACAAATATATTATAGGGTAAACTTATTAAGTTGTTTTTTTTATCCAGTTCACTGCGCCATATGTTTTTTTTATTTTCTATTATGAATAGCAGGTTTGTTGTGTGAGAAGCAGGTCCCTAGACCAACTAGGCGACTTCCAGTTTGCGTCGGTGTAAAAAACTGGTGGCGTCCAATAGATCCTACTCCGCCTAACTGAGCTGAGGGCTAATTTGCAACGCGCTCTACTACACCTGCTTCCCTCAGGACACCCTGTTGTTCCTGTGTTTTCCTTTAGAGTACTTTTCAGAGTTATTTTTAATGTTCGTTCCAAGTTATAAGCGGTAAGTACTTGGTCAATGATACTCATCATAGTATCTTTGACGGTTTTTAATCAAACACTTTTTATTGAACAAAGTGCGTCGCAAATTTTTGGCGCCCAACGTGGGGCCTATTTAAAAAAATTACCGCTTTTTTTATAATTTTACTCTTGTGCGTCTAGTGAGCTGGATGGAACTTTGAAAATTTCCATCAATTTTAACTCTAACTGTACTAGCCCTGTATTACTGCATTTGATTTAGGCGATTTATTACCGATTTTATCTTACTTATTACGTAACTTTGATTTGCTTTGATTTGGCGATTTATTACCGATTTTAATTGACTTGTTTATGTAACTTTGATTGTCTTTGAATTTGTGATTTATTACCGATTTTATTTTACGTCTTGCGTAACTTTGATTGTCTTTGATATTGCGATTTATTACCGATTTTACTTAATTTATTTACGTGACTTTATCTTTGCGTACTGTATTACGATTGCTTGATTACCTTTTTATTATTTCGTGCTATTTTTGCTGATTTAATTACCTTTGTTTGCTATATTTGACTACACCATTGGTGTAGTTTTGGTAAATTTATTCGAGTTACGCGTTTATATCTAGATTTGACTTTTCTTTTTTTTACTTCGACTTTTGAGTTGCTATTGTTTTTATTCACTCCAAAATGGATTACAATATGCAGGTTAACCATCTTAGGAAAGAAATGCTAATTTATGAACTTACGATTCGTGGAGTACCGGCTAGTTATGCCAATACGGTAAAAGAACTTATAGTAGCGTTACGTCCAATTTTAGAAATGGAAAGGAAGGGTAAAGTTTTTGCTCGTCTCACCTATACTTGTGTTTTTGTCGATGAATGTAACTATATAACTAGAACCTTACAAAATATTGACAGCGCGATTAAAAATGTCTCTGGCGAATCCGCTAAAGAAAAATTTGAACGTTTACAATCTCAACTTGTTCACTTATTTACACGCGTTCATCGTATTCCGGTTGCGAACCTTAGTGCCGCGGAATCGCAAACTCGTTCTGATTTGTTACTCCAAATTTTAGGCAAATTAAATTGTTTGGACAGCCTCTTAAAACAAGAACCAAATTTAAGCATCTTGCTCGGTCAAGCTCATTCGGACGGTTCGGATTCGGATGCGTCGGATTCAGATGCGTCAGGAAATATCAATGCGTCTAACAGTCGACCACGACATTCGCGCTCGTCGCCTAAAGTCAACCAACCGGCTGTTAGTCCCAACATAACCACTACCCCTTCCGTTCGCCATCACTCGTGTAGTAAAACGCAACGTGTTGAAAAGTGGGGTATTAAATTCACCGGCGAGACTGGACAGATGTCCGTGCATAATTTCTTGGAGCGAGTTTCAGAACTACGCGAAGCTCGAGGTTTTTCTGAAAGTGAACTATTTGTATCTGCTATCGATTTATTTACTGGTAAAGCATTGAAGTGGTTTCGCGCTAATCGTCATCGATTTTCGGACTGGTCTAGTTTGTCTGACCTTCTCTGTAAACATTTCGAACCGCCAGACTATCGTCATCGGTTATTTAAGGAAATTCTAGATAGGACTCAGGATTCGACTGAGAATATCGTCGACTACCTTTCTAATATGAGTGCGTTGTTTAGAAGACATGGCTCCATCTCAGAGGACGTTCAACTTGACATCATTATCCGCAACTTGTCACCTTTTTATACTACTCAACTTCCGGTAGTCAGCAAGTTAGAAGAATTAGAAGGAGAATGTCTCAAGTTGGAGTTAAAGAAATATCGCGCCGAGAACTATGTACCACCTCCTAGAAAAAGGTATAATTTTGTAGAGCCAGACTTTGCGTTCATTGCTGCTGAAACATCAGGCTTGAAAGATGATGAAGAGTTACCAATCGTTGACGTGGTGACCGAATCATCTCCGGCACCATCAACTTCTCGAGACGTGAGACAGTTACCCAGAGAGACACGTCCACCATCTCTAAAAATAGCTAGATCAATCTTGTGCTGGAACTGTAATAAGCCAGGTCATCGGAATAGTCAGTGCTCCGAACAGCGCAGAATCCACTGTTACCGCTGCGGCGCACCAAATGTGACCAGTAAAAGCTGCCCTAAGTGTTTATTGACAGAGAAACGATTCTCGGGAGAGCCGATAGATCGTAAGACTACTCCCGTTACTCTCACTTTACCGACCAACAACTTTCCTTCCAATGAAAACGCTTCGCTGAACAACTCCGTTCCCAATAAAACCCTTCTACCGACCAAGAACATTCTTTCCGATGAAAACCTTTCACCAACCCACCTTTTTCTTTCTAACGAAAACCGTTCACTCCCTAACAATTCTGCGTCCAATAAAAATCTTTTGCCAACCAATAACTTTCTTTCTGATGAAAACCTTCCGTCAACCAATAACTCTCTTTCCAGCAAAAATCATTCACATGCTACTAACCCTTTTCCAAATAAGAAACTATTAGATTTTATCATAGCTCATGCGCATGGCGACCAACGCCCCTATTTAGAAATTTCAATTTTAGGTTACAAAATCTTAGGCTTGTTAGATTCTGGAGCATCACGGACTATTGTAGGTCAACCTGGTCTCCGAATTTTGGAAAGTTTGGGATTAAAACTTATTAAGCATCAGACGGACTGTACCGTCGCGAACGGTCAAACTTGCTCTAGTTTAGGTTATTTTCAGGCTCCTGTAACTTTATTAAATAGAACTCGGGTTATCGATATTTTAGTTCTTCCAGAACTGTCCCACCAACTGATTTTAGGAATCGACTTTTGGAGATCCATGGAAGTGATCCCCGACTTGAAGCAGGATGTCTGGCATTTTTCCAATGATGACCAACCTACAGAAATTTTTAGCATTATAGATGGCGACTCTTTAACTGAAATCGACCGAACAACTCTGAAGGCACTGGTAAAGGAGAAGATATCAGAAATGGGTACTGGACTTGGCTGCTGCAAAGTAGCAGAACACGTAATAGAACTTGAACCTGGCACTAAGCCGATTAAACAACGATATTACCCAGTTTCTCCATTTAAGCAGCGGATTATGGACAAGGAGATCGATGAAATGTTGAAGCTTGGCGTGATTGAGCCCTCTAAAAGTCCTTGGTCCAGTCCAGTGTGTTTGGAACGCAAGAGCGATGATAGCTATAAGTTTTCCATAGATTTCAGACAGCTTAATAGTAAGACTAAGAAGTCTTACAACATTCCATATTTTTCAGTCATTTTAGATCGCCTCAGAGACGCCCGCTATATCAGCTCCATCGATATAAAATCAGCCTTCTGGCAAGTACCTCTTAGTGAGTCCTCGCGTGAATTGAATGCTTTCACTGTTCCAGGCAGGAATCTCTATCATTTTGTGCGCCTGCCCTTTGGCTTAACCAATGCGCCTGTCACCTGGCAACGTATTGTAGACCGTGTACTGGGTGTCGACTTGGAAAAGCATGTGATGGTGTATCTGGATGATATAATTATCATCTCCAAAACCTTTCCTGAACACCTTAAGATTCTAGGCCTTGTTTTTGATCGCCTCAAGGATGCAGGTTTCATTGTTTCAGGGGAGAAATGTCACTTTTGTAAACCTGAGTTGAAGTACCTTGGTTACGTCGTAGATGCCAAAGGTTTGGGACCTGATCCTGAAAGAGTACAGGCAATTGTAAATATAGCACCCCCACGAAACATCATAGAAATTCGTCGTTTTATTGGCACTGCTTCTTGGTACAGGCGTTTTGTGCCGAAATTTTCAGCTATTATAGCCCCAATTACTCGGCTTACCAAGAAAAATGTCAAGTGGGAATGGACTTCGGAGTGCCATCAATCATTCAACTTGATTAAAGAAGCTCTTATCACGGCTCCTGTGCTCACATGTCCAGATTTCAACCGCACATTCACCTTGCAGACGGATGCGTCATGTTATGGCTTAGGAGCAGTTCTGACTCAGCAATTTGATGACGGAGAAAAGGTTATTTCCTATCTTTCACGTTCCCTCACCAAACAAGAGATGAAATTAACCGTCACAGAAAAAGGGTGCCTTGCCGTAATTTGGAGTGTGGAAAAGCTTCGTCACTATCTGGAGGGTGTACACTTTAAAGTTATAACCGATCACCATTCTTTGTTATGACTTCATAACCTAAAAGATCCACAAGGACGCCTCTCTCGATGGGCTCTCCGTTTACAACCTTACGACCTTGAATTGATCCACCGTAAAGGTCGAGATCACGTCGTGCCAGATTTTCTTTCTAGGTCAGTGCCAGTGACTACTGATTCTGTCGCAGCTGTTGACGAACCACCGTCATCATTTTCTGACACCTCAGACAAATGGTACAAAGGCATGATGCAGAAACTAGAAGAACGTCCTGATAAATATCCTTGCTGGCGAGTCGAGAATGGCAATCTCTTTAAATATGTGAAGACAAACAATCCTAATTTTCCTGACCATTCTACCTACTGGAAAATAGTAGCACCTAAGGATAAGCGAAAAGAGATATTTCTTCGATGCCATGATAATCCAGCAGCAGGGCACGTGGGTGTTTTTAAGACATTTTGGAAAGTCGCCGAGAGATATTATTGGCCGAAAATGAGGTCTGACGTTGCTAGTTATGTCCGTGCTTGTAGAACTTGTGCTCAGAATAAAGCAGAGCAGAAACGTCCAGCTGGTCTAATAGGTAACCGCCCAGACATAAAAGAGCCTTGGCAAGCCATCAGCCTAGACTACATAGGTCCTTTACCTCGTTCTAAACAAGGTAACACTCATATTTTGGTGGTCACAGATTATTTTAGCAAGTACGTCGTCTTATTCCCGTGTCGATCGGCAACAGCAAAATCGTTGGTAAAGTGTGTCGAAGACGGCATCTTCTTAGTTTACGGAGCTCCTCAATTCTTAACGTGCGACAACGGAACACAAATGAAATCCAAAGAATTTCAAGCTCTTTGCGATAAATATAAAGTTAGAATATTTTACACTGCTAATTACTATCCTAGAGCAGATCATACTGAACGCGTTAATAGAGTTATAAAAACAATGTTGCGCTCTTACGTTGAACAAAATAACCATCGAACTTGGGAAGATAATTTAACTGCTATCGGTTGCGCCATTCGCACTTCGCGACATGAAACTACGGGCTTCACCCCTTACTGCGTTAATTTTGGCAGGGAACACAAGCTATATTCGGTTCGGACTATGCTGCGGGTGTTCCTCAAGTAGAAACTGAGCGTCAAAATTACATTCGAGAACGAATAGAAGCTTTTAAACAATTATTTAGAAAAGTCCACACTAAAATCGAAGCTTCTCGTATTAAAAATCGTCATAACTACAATTTGCGCCGACGCCCAGTAAGCTTTGTTCCTGGTCAAGAAGTCTGGCGTAAGAATAAAAGTATATCCGATGCAGCGAAGTATTATAGCGCAAAGTTGGCTCCGGAATTTGTAGGTCCGTTTAAGATCGTAGGAAAGACCGGCACGTGTACTTACGAACTGGAGGATGAACACGGTGTTAGTAAGGGCATTTGGCATGTACAAGACCTTAAACCGATATATGCCGAAACTGCATTTGGTGGTCCGTAGGAGTGAATAAATAGTTAGGCATCTCAAAGTCATTATTTACTTTATTACATTCCGTTAATTTTACTGTCATTAATTTAATATTACGTTTTACGTGTCATTTTGCTTCAATTTACTTATCAATCTATTGATTTCTGAATTTATTAACTTTCGAGTCCATAGCTTCAACTTGGTTAATTACATTTAATTTTTTTCCCTTCTTCTTTCGGTAATAATGGCTTTAGTGAGTTTTCTTTTATCGTTGCGTTAATTTTGACTTTTGGCCCAGTTTAAATTCTTGTTTTTTTACTTTCCTTGCTCAGCCGTGAGCAACTTTCATGCTCTGCAGTGTGGGCGTGATGGTGTTTGGATCCATCTGGGCGCGAGACTTGATGGATTTGGACACTGTCACTTAGAATAGCGCTGCACTGGGTTAACTAGTTGGGGTAGGAGTCCCCTGAAAGCCGTGGCAAGGTAAGCCTTCAGCTGCCTTGCTTCTATTGTTTGTAGTAGGTAAGCCCTCAGCTGCCTCTCTACTTTCACTTGCCAACACTGCCTTACGCCTCGTTATCTTTTATCTGTCATTACCTGATTATATTTACCTTATCGTCACTTGGTTTATAGAATAGTAACGTATAGTAACGTTTATGGTCATTTACTGTAGCTTACCTTTTTGCGTTTATCAGTCTCACGCAGACACCCACCTCGGCGCGAGACGAGATGGGGGTCGGTGTGTCACATGGTAATTTAAGTTTGATTACTAGGTTAGAAGGCGGTGATTAATTAATTTTGGACCCAATTTTCTTTATCTTTTTTTTTGCGTTCACTATTAATTGTTTTTTTTTTCTATAGACTAGGGCCAAAAGTCTTTATTTATTATCTTGATTGGACCTTTTTTTATTACCTTGATTTGACGTATTTACCTTGATGAGACCTTTTACTTTGATTTGGCTTAATTTTCTCTACCTTGACTTGATTTATTTATTATTCCCTACTTGTGTCTGGAAATTTCGGATACTTGAACTAGTATGTGTTTTTGCTCGAGTACGACTTTGTCTTTCCTTTGGGGATTTAGAGTAGAAACACAATTTTCTTTCTCTCTTGCTGATTTTGTGAAGTTGAGAATACCACTTATGGTGGGATTCACTGCTAGTTGTTGGCAAGTAACCCAATTTTCTTTATCTCGATTTGCGAACCTTCAGTTTGATTTACTTGTTTCATTTACTTTTGGTTGATTACCTTTTTTATATATATTTGCGTTAATTTACTTGTCTTTGCGATAACTTACTTACCTTTGCGATAATTTGCTTTCCTTTGCGATAATTTGCTTACCTTTGCGTTAATTTACTTTCCTTTGCGTTTATTTGCTTACCTTTGCGTGATTTCGATTACCTTTGCGTTCATTCCGTTACCTTTTTTTTTCATTCCTTGATTTACTTACCTTATCGTGATTGGCCTTTGATTGGCTTTAATTTACTTTAATACCTTTGGTATTTTATTTATTTGGATTTGTCTTAGGTCTAGGTTTTGGTAGGACTATATGTTAGTCTCCGGCCATTTCAGTTTTACTGGTTTTGCGCCTAGATCTTTACTGATATATTTTGTCTATTCACCATTTAGACAAGATAAAACTATCCCGATTTCGACTTTACCTTATTTTGACTTTGTATCGATTTAGACATTTGTCCCTATCTCGTTTTACAGGCTGCACGGTGTTTGACGCTCTTTGTTAGATCATGGATCCTTCGGAGAGCAGACCGACTGGAAGGGCTGTTCAGGGGGGGCGGAAGTCTGACCCCTGGGGTAACAGTTTGCCCATCGAACTTGTTCGGCGGGCCAGGGGAGGACCAAGCTACTTTGTTCGGCCTGAGCTCAAGTCGGCCTATTAGGTTGCGACAGGCCGGTGGCAGTGCCACCGCTCAGAACACCCTGATTAATTTTTTTTTTGTTTTATACAGGGACCGATGTGCTTCCCATTTGGTACATCTTTTAGCTTGGTGGATGCTACAATCCACTCCCTTTTGTATGGTGGATCATCTGGGCTATCCCTCTTTTCTTCTCATTTTACTTATGTTGTATTATATTTATCTTTTCCTTTTTGGTTGTCCACCCTTTGGTTGCTTTGGCACATGTCACTTGGTGATTTAATTCGGGACGATTCTACAGTGTGAGGCTAGTAAACGAGGTTCCCCACAATATTTTTGGGTGTTACGCAATGCTAGCTCCCTTACCAACCTAGGGTTTACGTTCCACACTGAATCTTCCTGGAGGAGGTCGCTGGGTGACTAGTGGCAAAGGAACCAAGGATTGCTTTGAGTATTTAGTTATTTTAAGATTGAGTTATCAGTCTTGTTAGTTAGTATTAGTTATATGTTACTACCTTGGGTTCCCACGTATCTTCACTTATGTTTTTTCATTGGCGCCAGCATAGAGCAGGTGATTTCTTTTCTTTTGTCAATTTTCTTGTATCTACAGAGAGCCTCTGATCCTTATCGTCGGTTAATTTTCGTTGGAAAATTTCCCTCCTTTCGTAGGAGAGGGGGAGTTGTGACAGGTCATTTTTGTCACCGAATTAGTTTTTGTTTTAATGCTTGATTTATTCACGAAGGCCTGTTTAGTTGTATTTTATGGTTTACCTTAATGAAATAGTGGTGCCCACACGTACACGGTTGACCTGCCCTGTTCCCCAGGCTAGTTTCTACTGTTTCTGTTCTGGCTAATTGCTGCTAGCTGTCCTCAGGTCAGCTGTCCTTCGTTTGAAGCTTGTAGATTTAACATTTTTCTCTGTTGTTTAGGCCCTGAATTTTCGCCTTGCTTAAAGTTCATCCTGTGTGTATAGACAAGTTGCCCTTAGCCTAATAAGCTAACATGTTTAAATAGTAAATTTTGAAGACCAACCTACCTTTTGGAAATCAGCTGATTACATTCTCTGACAACATTGGGACACCCTCGATTTGTGGGTTACGGACCGTATTGCCTTTACTGCCTGGGGTTCCTGGATTTAGCATTCTCTATTATTTAGATTCGTTTTAAAGACATTTTCTTTGCTCAAGCATTATTTTTAGAAATGCTGTTTTAATTATTAATTTTGTGGGGTTAGTTGGACTGACAGCTGCACCATGAGACTTCCAGCGTTGCTGCTTCGTAAGTTTGCAAATTTGTTCTATAGCAACTGAAGCATTTTCGCGTGGGTTTGGCAGGCTTTCGTTGCTATCTTGTTCAAGCCACCGGCGTAGGTATAACTTTCTGTATTTCCGTGACTATATTGTCTCACGCTAGAGGCCTCTGTACGATTGTAGTGTCTTTGTTTGGTGGCGTGGTGACGGTTGGAGTAGTCAGTGCCGGGCGGAAATTCTTCGGAACCATCTTGGATATGTGTCTGTGGTGGGAGGAAGTGTCATATGATTCTTCCGACACGAGGCATAGGCGGGTCACTTCCACTCTGCCTTTCGACAGTTGTCTATGGTCCTTGTTTTAAAGCTTCAGTTTTTGAAGCCCAAGTAGTTTTTGGGTTAAAATCAGGGACTGTGTGTAAATTCTTACTGAATTTGTTTCTGCAAGACGCAGGATATTTTTGGGCGACTTCGTTCGATAATCGGCCATCAACACCGGCCTGACGTTTTGGAAGCCGCTGGCAGCTGCCCCCGTTTTTGGTATTTTGTATGTAGAGAATTTGGAATTTCCATCCCTCTTTATCCTTGAAGAGGGTCTTCCGTGGGGGCTACAAAGCATCCCAATATTTATTTCTCCTGTGGGAGCTAGGAGTCATCCTACTCTTCCCTTCGGTGGGTGCTAAGGAGCCAGCTTATTTTTTATGTTTCTGAGGACAGACTTCCTCAAGATTTTATATTTTTTTTTTTTTGTAATTGATTTGATTATTTTGCGGGGCAGAATCGCCCAACCCTATTTGTACCAACATTTCGTATAATTTAATTTATTTATTTTGGCGGGGCAAAATCGCCTGACCATATTTGTACCAACCACTTTGTATTTTTTTCCATTTTTTTTGTACAAATATATGTATATAGGGTAAACTTATTAAGTTGTTTTTTTATCCAGCTCACTGCGCCATATGTTTTTTTTATTTTCTATTATGAATAGCAGGTTTGTTGTGTGAGAAGCAGGTCCCTAGACCAACTAGGCGACTTCCAGTTTGCGTCGGTGTAAAAAACTGGTGGCGTCCAATAGAACCTACCCCGCCTAACTGAGCTGAGGGCTAATTTGCAACGCGCTCTACTACACCTGCTTCCCTCAGGACACCCTGTTGTTCCTGTGTTTTCCTTTAGAGTACTTTTCAGAGTTATTTTTAATGTTCGTTCCAAGTTATAAGCGGTAAGTACTTGGTCAATGATACTCATCATAGTATCTTTGACGGTTTTTAATCAAGACATACATATTTGGTATTTTTAAATTATTGCGTGTTGTTTATTTACTAATTGTACCAAGAAGTTTGCTGCTGGAAGTTGCAGTTATAGATTGGGTGTTTCCGGAGGCTAAATACAGAAATAGTATATTGTACAACGAGCATGGAATGGCATGCATTTCCTACGAGTATGACGTTTGCAGCATGAGCCGCAGGCGAATGCTGCAAATCATACGAGTAGGAAATGGCCATTCCATGCGAGTTTTACACTATACTTTTTCTACGAATGTTACTGTTACATAAAATGGGATTAGTAATATTTTTCCTTTTAAGATGTCAAAAAATGTCAATCTGACATTCCACAAATAAAAATTTTAAAAATTTTTGATGGCAACGCCACCTTTGTAAAAAATACCCGTGCACAATGGGAACTTTGTAGTTCAATCACCATGGTGATTGAAGCACAATGAAAATGTGTAAAACACAATGCACCATGTTCCGAAATTACTATTGAACATACAATAAAGGTTTTTATTGACATTCGTAGAAAAAAAGCATTGTTTAATTATTTAAATCTATTCATAGCATAGCAAGAATGTATATATTAATATAAAAATGTTACAAAAATTATTTTTACTTTCAGAAAGATTCAGGAATAGCTTCAATGTTGGGAAATTCAACTTGTTTCCCCTCAGGAATTCCCCTCGACCGAGGTTTTCCCAGTAATTTCCAATATTATACGTCCTCTGGCTTAAGGTCGGGGGCATCAGAGGGCCCACCTTCAGTAGCCTTGCAGCTCATTCTTTTCGCAAACACTAGTAAATCTATTAAATGAATGTTCTATTAAACCATGGGGGTTATGCGAGTTTCACGAGCTTAACGTCTGGTATTAATTTTAAACAAAATATTTAACGCCAAACTGTTGATTTGTCTGGTAAGTATATAAATAAAAATAAACGATTTTAGCATAAGTGCGTAAAGAATAAAAAATATTCACTATATAATTTTGGCCAATTTTATATAAATTCGTCTGAAACTCGCATGTATTTTTTTTTCAAATAGAATACCTTCATACTTATTTTTTAATATTGTAGTAATAAGAAAGTAAAACCTGTACTTACATCTTGATTTGGTACATAATTTGTGCCTTTTCCACTTGCACTTTATTTCCGCTAAGCTCCTTCTTTGGAAGCTCACGGAATTAATTGCCGTTTGAATTTCCCCCCAAGTATTTTCCCGCTTTAAAGGTGGGGTAGCAGGGGACAATTTCCCAGAAAGAACATTTTTTTTTTATTTTCTTTACTAATATTTCTTCTTCCTTATTTGTAAAATTTCCCTTAAGCTTACGTTTATTGATGTCGCTCATGTTTTCGAAGAAATGTGTACTGAAAAATATTTCAAAAACATAGTAGCTTGATGTTGGTGTTTTGTTATTCAAATGGTTTAAAGTTAGACTTGTCTTAAAACTAGTACTAAATTGAACATTGGATGAATGTAATGTGGATAGGAAGATACCTAAAATGAGTTATGGAAATGTAATTAATATATTTCCCCATGTAAGACCATAGACTATGTACTTTATGAACATTAAATAATAGCAAATGGTTTAGTTAATATTCAATTTAATTCTTTACCACCGTTAATTGTTGTGTTTTAGTAAGATCCTTTTTACGGTTTTTGGTGTTATAAGCAAGTACAAAATGTTCTCTTGAAGGAGTAGAGGATCTAAACTACACATGTGGCCACTGCTATTATACCGCCAGGATGTATTAAATCAAAAGAAATCCACGGAAGTTTTTCCAAGTAGACAAGAAATATATGTTAATTTTACATGTGGAAATCTGTAACTTAAATAATAAATATGCAAGATTGAAATGTATTTTTTCTTTCAAGGTACACACTATGTAAACTGTCCCCAAAATCTGTTTTTTTGTTCTGACAAAGCTACTCTCTCTGAATGACATTATATTTTCTTACATTTCTATGGTAAGTAAAGATACAGAATATAGGAATGTGTTTTATTACCATAAAAATGATCTTATCAATAAAAATCATAATATACTGGGGTATTTAATAAAAAATAGGTACAGCAATACTTTTTTTAATTTGCAATAACAGTTTTTTTTTACAATATACCTATATTAAATAAAACGCATAAAAATAACAAACAACATTAATACAAGCTAAACAGATTAATTATGTTTCTTCTTGTTTGTCCCAGGTTCTTTTTTTTCTCTTGTAGCAATTTAGCTAAAAAAGAAATCAATTACAAAATACTTTTCCAGTTAAAAAATACAAATAGAAAAGCCTAAAAATTGGGTGTAATTGATAAATAATTAAAATTATAAACATACTTAAAATCGGTAGGTACCTAATCTTATCAAAAAACAGAAATATCCAGTTATTTTAATAGATTTTAAAACTGCTAAATTTTTTAAAATATGAACATTTGACCTTATAAAATACTGAGTAGGACTATCTTTGGTTACTATTAAAACTAAAAAGATGGAAAAAATAGAACTTCCATTATAAAATATCTCTCATTTAAATAATTTTCACCTTTTTCACAGAAATCTGCTGAATATTTATACTCCTATTACTTGTATGGGATTAGGTTTGTTAGGTAGCTAAGTGTAAAACAGTTCCCATATTTCATTCATTATTTATCCATAAATTCTAAAATAAATACACATTTTTAAATAAAGCAACACGTATTCCCTAATAAATATCGTATTTTAAAATATAAATATTACCTTATTAAATGATGTACATCGGTCCTTCCAGAAAATAAATGGCTTTGAAATTTGTTTGCTATTGTGGGGCCCCTTACTTTCGAAACTTTGTGGAATAAAAACATTAACTGGTAAGGCATAATGCACGCCAAGAAAAATAAAACTCGAAAAGGTAAAAATTTCATCAAAATATTACTTTCCGTGCCATATGGAAATCTGAGGTTATGTTTTGTGTACGTATTTACTCCGTTTAGGGGCCTCCTCGCATGATCATCTTTTCGGCGGTAAATTCAAATGATATTTTCCATAAATTCTTGTAATAATTTGATGGCTTAATTCTTTTTTAGTAGAAAACAGTGACTCGCATAATAAAAATAAATAATATTTACGTCATTACTTGACATTTGTAGGTTTAAAGTCAATTGTTTTATCGTCAGCGGACAGGTTTAGCGATGGTTTAAATTTTAGTCCACTGCAGGGGTCTAAATATTAGTGAATAGGGTTTAAGACTTAGACCATAGGTTTAAAATTTAAACCTATGGACTAAATGATAGTGAATCTGGCTGATATTTTTTAAGGTAAGTAGTATCACATCCTTTAACCATAAACTAGTGTATACGCTGGCAAAATTTTTATAGTTTTTCTATTAATTTTTAAAATCTGTGTTAAAATGCTTTGCATAAAAACTCTACTGCTTTTCTTAAACACTATCCTGTTGTCATCATTATCCATTTATGTGCTTGTTTTAGGTACATGGAAATATGATTGTATTATTTCTAACGAATATGAATTCCTAACCCTCAAAACAATACTTTCAATAAAAGATAAGGCACACAAATATCATAAACATATTTCCTTGGAATTGGTAAACCTACATGTAAGGAATGCCCACTGAGCATGGTAAGTTACAATGTTTACTACAAAGTTTCCAAAAGTAGAATTTGTAGAGTTGTTTCAGAAACTATTCTTCATTTTTGCTAGACAGTAACCTTTGCAAGCTTTTCAATGAACAGTTAGTGGAAAGTTGCAAATAAAATGTTTGTTTTGCAAGTTTGCGTGTTTTGTTCATATGTAAATTTACAAAACTTTACAATTGAAACCTTACTGGAATTTAGCGAATGGAAACATACTTTAGAAAAGTTGTTGTCCACACGCACTTACAAAATTGATGTTAACTTTTAAAAGTAAATTTTTAATAACTTTTCAAAAACGCAGTTACAAATACAGATTGGCAGAAAAGTTGTAAAACAAATTCTCATGCAAGTTTATTTATTTGGATTTTGCAAAAATAAACTTAGGGTCAGTTTCATGTTTCGGCGTCGATGATTTCCGTCCGCCATTTTTATAACCAAACAAGAAGTTTGTTGCGAGTACAGTACACCTGATTACTTCCATCTTCGGTCATAATCTGCTTTTATTCATGAAATTTATTATCATCGGTCAATTATGGTTTGAGAATTAAATAAATCCATCATTTTCATACATTAAACAGCTTAATTTAATTTATCGCGCCACGTCATCTCTTGACTCTTCCGGTCAATATGATTGGTATGACCCGCATACTCTGCGATCCTTTTTTAATATAGCATAATACAAACGGAGATCGCGATAATCTAGTATGTTTTCTGTCGAAAACGTTGAACCAATGGCCAATGACACACTAGTTTCGTGTTTCGTCGTCTGTCATTTCCGACTTCCGTCCACCATTATTATAACAATTACTAATTACGGGAGGCAATGTTTGTTTTGTGTTCTTCCCATAATTTGTTTGTTGTGATGAAATTTGTTGTCATCCGGCCAATTAAGGTAAGTGTATTTTTAATTATTGTGTAGCTACTTCGTTTTCTTGTAATATTTTCCTTCAAATAGTTTGAAAAATGAGTGAGAGCGAATCGGCAGGAGGGACACCTTCGGTTTCTTGGGCACCACCCACCGAGGCAATAACTGCGAAACGAAAGGTAAATTTATATTACGTAGAGCCCTAAATATAGGTATATTATTATTCTCAGTGATGGGTTTATTCTATTGTGCAGCACAAAACTGCACTGATTTTTTTCAAATAACCTGTGTGTTATCAGTAAAAATAGTGTAGGTTAGTGCAGTTTCGTGCAGCACAAAAACGACATAAAAATTTTATTAATGGTCCTTCTCCTGGGGCCATTTTGGATTTTTCAATTTTTTGGCCGCTTTGCACATGCTATCTCATGCTTTTAGTATTATGTTAGTATTGTTTTCAGAAAGCAGAGCTTTTCATAAAGAGGAGGTACGTTTTTTTCATAAAATTGATAATAAAAAAGTTCCCCTTTGTTAAAAACTTTCCAGGACTTGTAGGTTTGTTAGCCTGTGCCAATTTTCATTTATTTATAAAATTTAACGCTTATTTGTTGTATGCAATAGTTTCTTTTTATTATAAAATTACACTTCTTTCTCAAATTGGTTTTTGTTCATTGTGAAGCTAAAAAATTCAAAGTTTTGAAAAATATTTGCAACAAAATATTGGACAGAGCAAAATTTTTTGGCTACAATATAATGATGTAGGTAAAATTTCTCTTAGAAAAGTTATGTGGATTGTCTAAAATATTTTTTATTTATATTTTGATAAAATTTCCATATACAGGGGAGGGACAAAAACTCCCTTTAAAAATTAACGGTAATTATTTACTACAGCAGTTTCTGCTATTTTTCAATTTTTCATAAAACTGTTGATATGTACTTACGTGGGTTGTTATCCTGATGAATGTTTCACAAGCGGAAATTAAAAATATTGCTTATTTCCTTTTTTATAAAGTTAAGAATCCTTCGGGACCGTGGAGCGAACTGGGGTGCTGGGTGGGGTACACACTTTGTATTATTAGATTTTGATCAACAAAACCTTTAAATAATATATTTTAATTTGTATTCTTTTTTCTTTTTTAAAAAAATTACGGTAAAAGATAAAAAAATTTTTTATTTTTTAACCTATAAATTGACGTTCATACAAATGAAATAAAAGCGCCTGTCTGCAGGCTCCCATTCCGCTGTTGCCAGATTGACAATTTATTCTAACCTCACTTTATGATTTTGAGAAGTACAATGAGATTACGTTCTGAATGCAATGCAATATAAAAAAAGACTAAGTGAACTTGGGTAAAACCTGAACAAACCCGAGCAAACCTGACCAAACCCCACATGAACATGAAATTTAAACAAAATATATTTCCATATTTTTAAGATGTTTTTGGAAATAAAAGACTATATAGAACCCTAAACTCGTTGTCGATACACCATTTAGAGCCAGATTTGCTTAAATTTCATGTGGGGCTTGGTCAGGTTTGCTCGGGTTTGTTCAGGTTTTACCCAAGTTCACTTAGTCTTGTTCTATATTGCATTGCATTCTCAGATATTAAAATAGATGAAAAAAGATCTGTAAATTGTACTGTACCAAAATTATTTAAAATTTAAAGTGCCCTTGTTAATTACAAATTTTAGTATGAAGCACTAGATTTTTTTAGCCTGCTTTTTCATAAAACGGAATTTCTGTTTAAATTATGTAAAGTTTCATCTAACTGATTAGTTCAGTAATGTGTGCACTGTGCTATCAGCGTTGTAATATAGTTTTTGCTTACAGGAGCTGTAAAAGTATCATTTCCTATGACTGAACAAGGTTTTGAAAATAGCATTATGGCGTGGTTTAACCATGGGAAAACCAGGCACATGAGGGAGAAAAAGAGAGAGGCATGACTTAAAAAGTCAAAAATTACCATTCTGATTTTTTTTATTTATTATTTAATTTAACATTAGGGTATAACCGACGAAGCTGTCATATAAGATTATAAAAATTTAAATATAATAAGCTAGGAACTATAATGTATAAGATTTCTAGTGATTTAATCTAATTCATTATACATATATTCTGTTTTTAAAATATTGTACTGAGGAAGCACAAACTGTGGTCTCGTGTAGGTCATTCCATGTAGGTATAGAGTATGCGATTGCTTAACAGATTTCTTCCTAATAATTTGGAAAACTTCTTGTATTTTCTTATTGTTTTCTCTTAAAATTTGAATAATGATTGTAATAAAAACAGTCTACATAAATACATTATGTTCTTAAAATATTGTACTGATGAAGCACAAACTGTGGCCCGGGCGGATTTTGAAATTTTAGAAGTTGTATATTTCTGTTGCTACTAACGGGTTTCATGTCAAATTCAGGGTTTTAATAGCGAGCCTACTAGGAATGTGGTAAATAGAAAAAATATTTTGTAATTTGCAAAAAGAAGTTGAGTTTTGGCTCCTAGCAAAAAAATTAACACGTTGAGGTATTGTAATTATTTTTTTATAAACAATTTTTACAACAGTTTGTCGAGAATTTTTAAATTTTAAAAGAAACATGTATTAGTAGAAAGTTAGTCATTTAAATTTTTTTTAAATTATATTTTCGGTTTAAAAAAAAATCAAACTATAACTTTCTACTAACATATTTTTCTCTTAAAATTTAAAAATTCTGGACAAAATGATGTAAAATTTGTTTAGAAAAAATAATAAATAAAATACCTAAACGTGTTCATTTTTTCCTAGGGGGAGGGGGGTTATCAAAATTTCAACTTTTTTTCGCAAATTACGAAATATTTTTTTTCTTTACCAAAACATTCCTAGTAGGGTCCCGTAAGTAGCAACAGAGATATACAGCTTTAAAATTTCAAAGTCCGCCCTTGAATTTCGGTCTCGTGTAGATCATTTCATATAGGTATAGACTATGCAATTACTTAACAAATTTTTTTCTTAATAATTTGGAACACTTGTATTTTCTTATTGTTGCCTCTTAAAATTTGAGTAATGATTGTAATAAAAACAGTCTTTATATAATTTTACTTTTTATTGAATTTATAATTTTTCTTAGGTAATTATTACGTGTAGGATAGATGGCCGACTGTTAGCATTTTTTTACATTTCACAATTTAATTTAGGTGATTATTTCCTTTTTAGTCATTTTATTAACTGATATAGAACTCGATTTAAAAGAAAAAGTAAATAATTGCCTAAACTGTAAATGGTGAAGGAGCTATAGAAAAGTTACCAAAACCTTTCATTTATCGAGTTACGGTAATGTTGCAATTATAAGTTTGCTACCTACTCCTTATTCATATTCGCAAAGTTGCTAATGGGTTTTAACAACTCTATTAATAAGCTTAATCTGCAACTTCCTTGGACACTTTGAAGTGCTTACTTAATGCAAGTAAATATTTTTAAGTCTGTTGCAAATTTGTAACAACTTCATATAAGCTTGCAGTAAATTTGCAAAAAGTAACCTTTACAAATGTAAGTCTAAAGCTAACTTGTGAAAGAAAACTTTACAAACGAAACCGCACTGAGGGGAAGATTTGCGGTTTGCGGAAAACTTGATGGAAACTTAATGCAATGTTTGCCTTATCTATACACTTGCACCAGAAATCTGTCTGCAAATTTGACACAATCTTGATGTGCTCAGTGGGTGGAGTCCTAAATGCATGTTATTTGAGAGATTATGCTAGCCACAATATTCGGTGAAATACCAGGGGAAAAATTTCGAAGTTTGTTGGTATTTTCTTGATAAGGTTAAATATTGTCATTAATATTCTATCACTAACTACTTAGGTTATAAAATTTTTAAGTACAATTTTGTTTCCTATTTTTACCTCAAGCTCTATCTTTACCATTTACCCATAATAGCTAACATGCATACTATATTTTTTTTGTCCAGTGCATCTGACAAAACATTGTCTGGGTAAGCAGTGCCGTAGCTAGGTGTAGGCAGCCTAGGCCCTTGCATGGGCGCTTGTGGCAAGGGGCGAAAAATAGAAAAACTATAGAGTCTATACGCTAATTGGATCTTGTTATAAGGGGGGTAAAATTCCTGGCTTGCTTCAGTCAAATTTAGCCTAGCAACGGCACTCTGGGTAAGTATCCTGGTCAATTTATAAACCTAATTACAGGTAGTACAGATCACAAATAAAATTTTTGTAACCATGTGGCACGCTGAAACTGTAGAGTGTTCATTTAATCCACCACAAATTCATTCAAAATTAAGTTCGAAGTAAAATATTTCTCATTTAATAAACTTTTTGCTCATGCTTACAGATTCAGAGATTGAAGATGGGAATTTTTCTGTTACACATTTACTTAACTACCATTTTTATCATACTCATTTGAATCATATTGTTGCTTTTAAGAATGAAATATCTATGAACCAATTATTTACGTGTGTTGTTTTGCATATTGGTTTTATTAAGATAACTATGTAATCATGTACGTATCAGGCGTGGCCCGTGAAATTTCAAAGTTGCATATCTCTGTTGCTACTTATGGGACCCATACCAAATTCAGGTTTTTTAATAGTGAGCCTACTAGGAATGTTTTGGTAAAGAAAAAAAATATTTTGCAATTTGCGAAAAAAAGTTGATTTTTTGAATTGACCCACCTGGGTAAAAAATTAACACGCTTAGATATTTTATTTATTACTTTTTCTAAACAAATTTTACATCATTTTGTCGCCAATTCTTAAATTTTAAGAGAAAAAATGTGTTAGTAGAAAGTTATAGTCATTTGAATTTTTTGCAACCGAAAATTTAAATTATTTTTCGGTTGAAAAAATTCAAATGACTATAACTTTCTACTAACACATTTTTTTCTCTTAAAATTTAAGAATTGTCGACAAAATGATGTAAAATTTGTTTAGAAAAAATAATAAATAAAATATCTAAGCGTGTTCATTTTTTACCCAGGTGGGTCAATTCAAAAAATCAACTTTTTTTCGCAAATTGCAAAATATTTTTTTTCTGTACCAAAACATTCCTAGTAGACTCACTATTAAAAAACCTGAATTTGGTATGGGTCCCATAAGTAGCAACAGAGATATGCAACTTTGAAATTTCACGGGCCGCGCCTGTACGTATACTTTTACATGGTATCATCTGTTCCATTTTCTTTTGTTACAGGTTATAGATAAGTCACAGAGAATATATCAAAGATGTAATGTGAAGACTGGCTCAAAATAATATAGGTACCTTAGTACCTTCCTACTGGTGACATAGATGTTGAAATATTTTATAAATAGAAATTTATTACTTTTACATAAATAAAATATCTTCTAGGATCTTTTTATTAATACTTTTGTTCATTTTTATTTCCTGTTTATCTATAAAACTAGAAAAGTTCCATAAAGAAAATTACAAGGGTAATTCAGTATTTTTTTAAATTTGTTTTGTGGCATTAATCTTCTTTTTAAATTTAAAAAAGTCGAATAGGGCAACATAAGATCTGTTCATTTGTGTTGCACGAAACTGCACTAACCTACACTTTTCTTATGTAAGAAGATATGAATTAGAAAAAATCTGTGCAAGTAACTGCAGTTTCAACACAAAAGGTTTGTTCTTTTGAATTACACAATTTGCACCAACCTGCACTGAGTTTTCTCCAATGGGTGTCTCCCACAAACAAAAATAAACTAGGTTAGTGCAGTTTTGTGCAACAAAAGGTTTGTTCTTTTATGTTGCACTAACCTGCACCGTTAGCAAGAAATCAGTGCAGGTTCATGCAACACAAAAGAACAAACCTAAAAGTGTAGGTTAGTGCAGTTTCATGCCACACTAACGAACAGACCTTTGTTGGATTTACAAAAATTGAATTGAACCTGATCACTTTTCGTTTGTGTTGCACAAAATTGCATTAACATAAATTGATTGTGTTTAATGGGTGTCTTCACAAACAAAAAAGAAGTGCAGTTTCGTGAAACTGCACTTCTTAGACCTATTAATACGCCTCAGCAGTGGGACTCCGCGCGATCTTAGAATTCTATTTGTAGGGACAAAGCGATATTTTTTCGCTCTGTTTTACGTTCGCTGTCGAATGATCGGCAGACAAAAGCAACACGATTGCTTTGGGTCGATTATAGAAAACTATAACCTCCCGGTAGGGGCCATGTCTCTTATTCAATTCACTGGATCGATCCGGATCATTTTATGACACTTTAATGTTATTTTATCTCTTTCTACTACCTTTCTTTATTTAATTATGTATTTCACTCGAAATTCCTACACCTATCCGAATCGATTCAATTTTCGTCAATCGAATATGCCCCAGAGCGCAACCGTCTTAGGTAGAGGCGGTTGTGGTAGAGCGTTTTCCGATTGTAACCGGTTTGTCAACCGGTAAACTTTGAAAAATGCATATTATTATGTCAAAATTCAAAACCACAGAAAAATAAAGGAGCAACATTTAGGCTGTTTACCGTTGTCAAACCTGGTTAACCACTCGGTATAATGCGGTAAACCAATGGTAACACTGGGTCCTGAAAGAACTGGTTTTACTACGGAACGCAGATCGGTGGTTTCTGTTATATTTCTGTTTATTTTTACGGATATCAACTCAACCTAAAAGTATACCTCTCCTCCTGCTTCCAACATATTTAAACAGATGATTTTTAATTTGTGAAAGAATAAATTTAAATTAAATAAAAAGCAGAACCTAACAAAATCACATAGCAAACCGGAAAGCCAGCGGGGAAGCATCGTCTCCTTCGGTGGCATTAATGACAGATATTTTTCAGGAACCGCGTTTCCAATCTTACCAATTTTTCAGGTTACCGATACTTACGGGACACAAAACCGTAACCGAAGTTGACAATGGTACACGCCCGTAGTGTACACCATCGCTAGGGGTCGCCCTCTGGTCTAAGCGCCAAACCGGGTGGTGAGCTGATCAACCCGTGACGTGGACGAGGGCTAACAGTAACTGGGAGAGGAATGTTTGAGGTTACGTCACAAACGTCATTTGAAATCGTGATTTAGAAACGATATCATTTTGTTTATATTTAAAAAAATACTTTATTTTTCTGTAACAAACCCTTTGTTTTTCTATGGTTTATAGTTAGGTTATGGTTTATTATAGGTATAGGCGGCTGTGAAAAAAAAACAAAAGAATGATTTATATAAAAATTGCTTGAATTCCAATGTTTTACTTTTGTAAATAATACAATAGGTTGCTACTTTTGTTATAATGACAACAATAATTCAAAAAATAACTACCTCTATGATATGGCTTTATTATTTTTAAATGGAGGAAGACAAGGAAAAAATACTTGCCAATTGGGATGTTGAAGAAAAATAAGAAAAAGGAAAGTAGCAGAATATCTATATTTTTATAGAAGACTACTTATACTTAGTAGGAAAACTGTTTTAATATAATACCATAAAGAATAGTTTATAACCAACAAGAATTTCAGCAATAGAATATTATGTTTACACAAGTCCAGCAACAAAATAATGTTATAAAGAGTAATTTTGTTATGGTATTGCAGATGAAAGGTATATTTTTTTGGTAAAATCCACATTATAAATGATGAACTTTATTTTTCCTACATTTTTTATAACTGTTTGTAAAGGTAGGTGCCTGCTTAATAAGCATTATGATAAATAAGATTCCCATAATTTTGCCAAAGTAACCAATATTTTATCGAAAATGTTACCAAAAACATGACTTTAATTACAGGATAACAGGATATTGTGTAATTAGTTTAATTCATCGTTAAGTGCTCTCTTCGTTAAAAACAAATGAAAAAGTAAATAACACCTTGGTTTTTTAGTGGCATTTGCCTGTTTAATCATGGATTAGCTCAAAATTTGGGCTGTTGCGGAAAGAAAAAAAAATTGATGCTGCGTTAAACTGAATATCTTTTGTTTTTAACGATGAATTAGGATTTAACGCTTGATTAAAAGTTTTGTGCAACCCGCTGTAACTCTTGACTTTTACTTGCTATTAATAATTCAAAACAACTAATTTAATTTTCAAATGATGAAAAAACTAAGCAGTTTTAGTTCTGGTTAGGATTTTCTATATATCTAGATAACAGGTAGTAGGTAATGTTGTAGTTTAAAAAATAATAGCAATTTTAATAAATTAATGAAAATACAGGATTTAACCAGTTTCTTTTTAAATCTGAATACTTGAATTGACGACATATTAAATACGGCCAACTACGCAAAATTAAAGTTTAAAATTAAATAGTTCGATTTAAGGGATAAAAATAAAAAATAACTATAAAGTGTTATATATTTTTGAAACGATCTCGAAAGTGGAAACTTAATGATTAAGAAACATATGTTTGGTTAATATCTCGAAAAAATATCACATTTGATGAAAATCTAACCACGCCACTCGATTCTACGTAAAAAACGCTAATAGGATCCATTTTTACTTTCTTTATAAGTTACAAAATAACTGAAATGCGAGGTCCGAAAATGGAAAACAATCGATTTCGTCCTGTATGTCAAAAACGAAGGGGGACATGAAAAATATTTTATGCCATCTTTCGACCGAGATACCCTGCAATTACAACGAAATCCGGACACCCTGTTCATACAGGTTGTTACAAAAAGATGTTAAGAAAGGGAGATTCTACATCTAAAAATATGAAGATAAGTTTATATAAACATGGATCCTTAAACGCTTTTTTTCGAGATACAGGGTTGTTTAATATTTTATTTTTTAAATGGTTCTTTTTAATTTCCCGAAAATGCGTTAAGATATTGACATGCATTTTGGTAGACGCCAGTATCAAAGGGTACCATTACGTGTAAAAATGTATTTTCTAAAGTACTTGCATCAGTGGCGTGCGTGCGGGTAAGTATTTATTTTTAGCGAAAAAAATGGCAGGCCACTGATTTTTTGCAAAATTGATATCGTTTTCTTTAAGCCCAAGCAAGCCCAATTAATTCTGCTTGAAAAGTGTTTCTTGAGCTTTTTTATTCTGACGCACACGAGATAAAAATTAATTTATTTCTTACAATAAAAAGAAATAATGAAAATGAATTGTTTTAAAAACATTTTTGTTCGGAAAACGGTGCTGTTTGATTCAAGTTTATAATACTTGCTGGAAATGACATCGCCGTGCTTCAATACATGCTCAAAATGGTCTTCGCATATTTCTCCTAACTCTTCGGAATACTTGAGGTGTGAAAATATTAAACACCCTGTATCTCGAAAAATAAGGGTTTGAGGATCCATGTTTATATAAACTTATTTTCATATTTTTAGATGTAGAATTTGCCCTTAAAATTTCTTTATACACACACATGTGTGTGTATGGTGTTGTTTTAACACAACCTTTTGTTTATCTGTTAAAAATTAGTGCGTTTCCACGATTACCATAATTATTAAGTTTTATTAACAAACATGCTGTCTGGTTGTTCTTATCAAGATTTTTTCTAAGACCAATATACCGAACGACGTCGGCGTCACATTGTGAGTAGACACGCCTTAATGCAAACCAAACTGTTGCGATGATAGAAAAATTTATTGCGTTCAAGAAACGCAATAAGTAGTTTTTTTTAAATCGTTGTTTGCAATATTTCATGAAAACAGGTCTAACAATTTGTGTTGGAACTTCGATTAACTTCGACCCCCAAAAATTAAAAATCCAAATTTATTGGAATCGTTCCACTATCTCTTGTGATCATTGTTCCTTACCGCTTCAGACATTGACGCATCTACATCCTGAATTGGTTCAGTAGTAAGGGTACTAAGAATTTCGTCAAGAAACTGTTGCTGTCTTATTCTAGACGGATAAAACATTACCTCTGGAATAGCAATAATTTCTTCCATTTGGGTAGCTCCATAAATCCTAAAATATGGAAATTTTATTTTTTTATGTTTCAGATAACAGGGTAGTTCTTAGTTTTTCTAAATTAAATCAATTTACTCTATGTTAATTTCACTATTTTAACGGCCAGATTCTCCAACACGCTAGACCAGTCTAACTTAACAACCAAAAGTTTTAAAATGACTAGTGTAAGAAGACAACTAGTTTTTATACTATGATTTTGTTTGGGTCGAGTTTTTCGCAAATTTATGAAAAAATGGGCAATTTTAGTACGTACTTTCTACAATAACAGAACAAAATTCATTTTAGTAACGCGTTTCAAATTTAAAATTGTTTGAAAACCAAGCAAATCGAAGACATATTAGAATGATTCATAAATTTTCAATGACGACTTATTAACAATGACCTAACTGATCAACTAGAAGATCTTAATCTAAACCAGTACTAAAATCTTAAAACCTTTTTAGAGAACCTGAGCGGAAGTATTAAGTTTTTTTTTTCTAACGCTGTATTCTGGAAGTATATAACAAGTATCAGATTGGCGGGTAATACATTTTTTATAGGAAAGAGAAAATTCAAAATAATCAACAATTTTTACTTGCGTGCCAGCTATTAAATTGTATAATAATTACATCCCTAACTAAAAAGAAGCCAATCGCGTAACAATAATTTTATTATGATTTTAAATACTTTTATATCCCAGTATTTATGATTTATCCGCTGGATAAAGAAATATAGTTTTTTTGATTAATAGAAGTTTTTTTATCTTCATAAAATTTAGATTCAGCAAAAATGGGTAAGAATGGGGTGAGTCAACGATTGCGCGGAGTAATTTTATGCCTTGAAGATAAGATTTGTCGATAATAAGCTTTTGTGTTAAGGTAAGGTTGGATATTCTGCACCTTTTAAAAATATTTTGAATTATACAGGGTGCGTTCAAAAAGCAGGGTGTCACAAAGTTAATTTTTTTAAAGGGGCACCCTGTATTTAAAGGGATCTTTAAATTTACACGTTTAATTTCATAACTTTCTAACCATGGTTTGTTATACGATAAAGTCATAGTTTTCAAAATAATTCCACTTGTAATGAAAATTTAGCATTTGCAAGCATCTCTTTGTTAGGAAAATACTACTTAAATTTTGACTCCAAGCGATTTATAATTTGTATCCTTAGTAAATTAAGTTATGAAAACATCAATTATAAAATATTTGACATCCAAAGTCAGAGAACTTCTAATTAAAAATGTCACTTTTATCAAATGAAACACCCTATATATTTTTCTGCCATCTTATAGCTCGTCAGAAACTCTTCACATAATATGTGAAAAATGTCGTATCCCTATCTCTAATAGTTTTTTAAATACCTATTTTGATTTTTCGGTATTTTCTGTTCTCGTTATAGGGGATTTTGTATTTATGACTTTTATATGTTATCAAGCAAATCGAGCATGCCAGGAGGGTGTTTGTTAGTAGTGTTGTGAAACTGACTCTTCGCCATGATTTTTCAATAGAAATTGAAAAAACCGACCAAAATTAACGAAATCTTTAAAATGAATATGAATCCAAAATGGAAAAGGTGTTACGAAGGCTCTCTAATACTAGAGTCGGACGGGGCTTCGACGTGCTCCTACGCTGGCAAGGCTTCGACTGAAGATTTCGATTTCGTCTGCCGCAGGATATTTAAATGAAATTTGACTCCCTAAACAAGCCCCGCGCCTTTTCACAAAATTCGTGATCTGGAGTGACACTGGCTGTTTTCTGAAATGGGAAAAATCTATAAATATCCGCAAGAACGAGGCAAAGGAAGGCAGTATTACGATGGCCATGGCCACGTAAGAAACTCCAAGATTTTCAAGATCGTCGAGAATCAACATGCAGTAAGACGAAGCATTGGCAGCAACGGTCGACCGCGGTCACCCAAAATGAAGACTTTGGAAATGAAGCAAGAAAAATTCAGAGAACCAAAAGCAGGATTTCAGCAGGACATAACAGGGTCCCAATTGATCTTCTAGTGTGCTTCAAGAGTCCCGTGCGCACCTGGGACATCGCGTGTATATACACTGTGCATTTGGCGGCAAAATTTCCATTACCTGTTATCACCCATATATCAGTTTGGGATTTTGTTACATTTGGTACAGGCTACTTGATCCGGTTAACACTTGGAATACCTCCTAATAAGTCGTTGCCCCAGGGGACCGGTCAAGTGGCAGCCAGCATCGACTTGTAAATGTCGAGTGAAGCAACCAAGAAAGAAAAAACAAAGAAACAAGAAGATAAAATTGTCGGTCGCGTTTCAGGCTAGCCTTCGCACCCAAAACGCTCGTAAAGCCGTCAACCCGGGTTGTGGAAGGCTAGGTAAGGGTGCTAGCCAGAATAGCCATAGTTCGCCCAATACCAAAGCAGCACTTTCCTCGAACTGGAGGCGGTGTGTCGGCTGCGGTGGGATTAGAAAATTGTTAGTCTTAAAAAATCATAGTTCAAAAAAATTTGCGCAACAATTCGGTCAAATCCGCTCTAAAATAAAGCGTGGGAGTCTTGTGCGACCACTTAGGAAAATATATGCTCCCGCAACTGGGGAATGGACGATTTTATCTGGAAACCAAAAGTTAACCGAGCTGCAATGTTCTTGTCACAACGTTGGAGAAAAAGGGCGCTTTCAAGATTCGTAAATGAGAAAATACTTAGTCTAAGGACTCTGCTCTTGTTGTACGTCGGTGGGGAAAGGCTTTAATAACCTATTTCCGTTTGTTGACAATGAAAATTCTTAGTCCGGCGGTTTTTCGTAACCAGATGAAGGAACTAATCTCCGGCAAATTGATTGCTAATTATCAATGACGACAAAAATCATTTAACTCAACGTCAGTTAATAATCATTTGGGGATTGTGTGTCTGGCGAAAGGACGCACCTTACTTCAATAATCATGGAAATTCTTAGTCCTTCGGCGTTGCCCGGCTGAGATAAATTACGGACAAATAAAACATTCAGGTTTTCACGATTCAGTGAAGATCGAGTTTTTATCATAAACTCCGCTTTTGGGAAAAGACGTGTGATCTCCGATATAAGTACAGGAAAGTTCTTTGCCAGAAAGCACTGTCCTTGCTAAATTTGGAGAGAAGCAATTCATTCTAAGTACGTGTCTTGGAAAATGGAAAAATAAACTAGGAAAATTGAAAATGGTTTCTTAGACAGGTAGTAACTCCTGCTACGTTATAATTCTAGACAACGGCACAAGTATGGAAAAAATGGAAAACGAAACTTCTGGTCCAGCGGCGTCGCCCTGGCCAGCGACAATAAAAAGAAACGGGTATAACGCATCCAGACGATGTTGAGTGTCTGGGAAAAAAGGACAAACTTAGTCCATGGTCATTAGCCAAGTCGCTAATCAATAATTAGGGAAAAATAACTTATAGTGAAAAGGCGTTGCCCTGGCTAATAACAACAAAAGTGACATGCATAATGCAGCCGAGCCATTATGTGTGTCCTTGGTTTTCAGCTGAATGGCTGATCTTGAATTGGTAGAAAAATCGCTCGTCGGGGAAGTACGCCCATACGTGCGCGCCTGGGGAGCGGACGACGATGTAAATATATTATATATTAGGTAGTCGGACGTCTCCAGAATACAGCGAAAATATAGGTTAGCGGAATGAGTGATGCATACGTATGTAGGTAGAAATAGGGTAGCGTTGACTACGTAAAGTCTGTAAAAAATAAGTGTTGCAATCAGCGATTAGATTAGTCGTTACAGTGTAATACAAGATAGTGTTAGGGAATAATAGTCCACAAAGACCCTCTTAGAGTGATTAGGTATTAGGAAAAATGCTTAATAAGGGACGTACCTTCAGTAACGGCTTTTGTTCCGGCCATAGTACTAATAAAAGGCTTTTCTCTTTCGAGCCAGAAAATACTTCTCTCCTTCGAACTTATACACTCTCTATTTTTCTCAAATAAGACCTAACCTAGAGTACTGCTCCCACATCTGGGGAGTGGCATCACCTTCGACACTTAAGATCCATGATTCTATCCAAAAAAGAGCCATTCGACTTATCGATGACCCAGCCCTCACGAGAAAACTCCCTTCTCTCGCTCATCGCCGCGCTGTAGGGGATTTATCCCTTTTCTACCGTTACTTCCACGGATTTTGCTCTGAAGAACTAGCCGGTATTATTTCCCCCTTGAATGTCCCTAACAGAACAACAAGAGGCGCGTTACGTATGCATCCCTTTACTGTCCAGCTACAAAAGCCTAGAACAGATCACTTCTCTCGCTCATTCATACCTAGGGTCTCCAGATTATGGAACAAATTGCCTGCAGATGTTTTCCCTTCCCGTCCCAACCTTCAATCCTTCAAATCCCGTGTCAATAGACTACATTTCCCTTCTCTTCAGACACCCACGGTACGTTAGTACTTAGGCTTGAAGTCTACGTGGGATGTCTTAGATAAAAAAATAAAATAAAGTTTTAGTGTAGTTACGCAACTCATGTAAATAAATAGCAATAAGGGTTTGCGTGACTAGACGGACAGGACAGGACTTTTCCCTGATAAAAAGTATATTCAAACAACAGGCAAAGACAAAATCAAGAAATTATCCCTCCGTGCAAAATTTCAGACTCGGGTAGCAGCGGATACCCGAGTTGGTAAATTGCTGGACATGCCCGTGCCAGCTTTCTCAATTCATAGAAAGTCCCCAGGACGTTCCGGGCTTTGTCTCATCTTGGAGATACTTTCTAATTCGACATTCTTTTGGAAATCTTAAACATTATCGTCACCTCTTCCTTGGTGGACTGTTAGCAGCTTCCAGCTAGCGGGGAAGGATGGCGGGTTCACCCCTGACAAAGATAGATGCGTTGTCTGTTCTTTGTCCAACCGGTACCATGCGTACCTGGCATCCCTCGACATAGACAAACCAGGCAAAAGACAAGTGATAGTTTAAGGAAACTCAGAAATAAGGCGCCACGGATGGGTCCGTTTCAAGTGTCAAGTTAGTAGTCCGGGAAACAAGGCTGTTTGCGCCTTGAAGAATAAATTGCAAACAATTGGACGTACGCATCGGAGGAGCGTACCAAGGTAAACACTGGGAGGGGATATAGGATCCTTGGGGAAAGAAAAAATCCAATAGGGACAAAATTAAATCATTCTGAAAAAAGAATCAGGGGAAATCGGTGATAGGCAGGACGGCTTTCCCGGATATTCTTTGCCAACTTTGAAAGTAGTTACTTCATAGTAGAAGCCGGGAGGGACCGTATTCACATCGACAACGTTCAGGGAATTCTCTGCAGAGGTTTTCTGGGCCGGAAATTTAATTATTCGGGATCGTAGCCGTCTCGAAAATTATTTTTCCAAAACGAACTAAGGGTCGAATTTGTGCGACAGTAGGAAAACTAAGCTTTATGGTAAACTAAGCAAAATAATGGAAAGGACCTACTTGAACCTACCTATGCGAACGAGGATTCCGCAAAATGGCTTTCAAACGATGAACTTGCCAAATCGACTTGAACTTTTTGAAATATTCGCTCGAAGGTACCAAATTTATGTGTGATTTTATGCTGTTGTTGAAGGTTAAGCAGACTGTAAAAATTTAAATATCTTCTGCTACTCGGAGCACTGTTATTTTGGTAAAAAATACTAATTCTAGTTTTAACAAACGTAACGTGGCGCACGGCGCTTGATGACATTCAGAATAATGCTGATGCTTATCTATCTTTGTTACTTCCTGTCCTTAGTGTCTTGAGAAAGTAGATGGCGCTAATCTGGCGCAAAAGTTTGAAATACAATAACTAGTCACCGACTGAACACACCCTGTAAATAAGATGTCAAATATTTCATAGTGGATATGTTTTTTTGACTCCATTTACTCAGAATACAAATTATGAATCGCTTGGCGTCAAAATGTAACTAGTATTTTCACAACAAAGAGATGCTTGCAAAAGCTAAATTTTCGTCGTCGAATTATCTTGAAAACTATAACTTTTTGTATCTTAAACCACTAAAAAATGTTATGAAATTACACGTAGAATTCAAAAATCCATTCGAATACAGGATGTCACTTTTAAAAAATCCAACTTTGTCACACACTACTTTTTTAACGCACCCTGTATAATTCAAAATATTTTTAAAATGTGTAGAATATAAAATCATATCTTATCACAAAAGCTTATTATCGACAAATCTTATCTTTAAGGAATAAAATTATTCCGCGCAATCGTTTACTCACCCGGCACAAAATCTCTCACGAAATTAAAAATTAGTTTTGTCGGGAATTTTGTATTAGAAACATTTTACTAATTGGCGGCAAAAATTACCAATATCAGAGACACTTTTTTTAATGAAATTTTCCAGATTGCTAGAATTGTCCTAAAACTTACTTTAAGCGTCCATCTACAATTGAATGACCAAATCTTAGAGCAGCAGCAGCAAACTCATTTGTAACAGACGCTTCAACATTAGGACTATAGTCAACAGAATATTTATCGTGTTCTTTCAGCATAAGACCAAACTCTTCCATGGCGTCGTTACCTGTAAAAAGCAATTATTATTGAAATGCTTGTTTTAAATTGGAAAACCATTATGTTCTTCTATAGAAAGATATCTCTTAGACATTATATCACAACATAAACAACTTGCTTTATTTGTACGATTTTCAATGTAATACTCTCTACAAATAATAAAATATTTCAGAATAAAAATTCTAATGTCAATGTTTTGACACACTGTGTGTAAAAATCTCGGGCTGGCTGATTCTTTAAAAACTATACCATAAAGCAGGATTTCCTACTTTCGATCGTTGTATGTTTCGCGTATATACAAAAATTGATTTAAAAACAAACTGCATAAGTACGACATGTTACAATGCATCTGGTTAATTATAACAAAATTTCTGCACTGATACTAAAACTCATGTTTCAGAATTAGTGCCGAAATCTTATTACAAATTAAAAGTCCTTTACATGCATATGAATAAACTTACAACTAAAATTGAGTTAAGACCATGCGCCTTACGTATTTTGACACATCTTTCCTATTGCGATATTGTTTTGGCCCGCTTTGACCTTTTCATCGGGAAAAAGTACACTAAACTTAAAAAATTGCAATTGATGTTTAATTTTCTGCTATAATACTCGGAAGTTTGATCACGCAACTTCATTATTCCAGGCCTCAGGGTGGCTTAATTTGAAAAAAAAGGTTCTTTTTTACATATGGCGAGACTGATCGACAAAATTGTTTTAACCAGTAATCCAGGATATATTTGTATGAAGCTGGTTATGGGGAGCAGCATACATGATAGAAGTACACGCCACTGTCAAATGTTTAGTCTAACAAGACATAAAACTACACAAGCCTGTTGAATGCAATAGTGGCACAATTCAAAATTTATCATTTTTGAGTTATCACTAGAGTTAGGATTTTGTTTTTTCCACTCACTAAATCGTGTGAAATACCACCAATAAAAATAAGAAGCATCAATACGAAATGCCTTGCTATTTGGTATTTAGTTTTGATATTTTCATTCTAGGATAGCTTTTATTCTAGGATCACGCTTCTTGCACCAATAAAAGTGTAAACTACTATTTTTTTCTATTCCTATTCCATTATTTTAATAAACAAAAATTGACTTACTTCATGTATATTAACAAACATTTAATTTATGTAATTGTACTGTTACTGGAGTTCATATTTGCCGCAATTAAGAATAATTACCTACATAAATACAATGCTTTGGTGCAACTAACTCTCTCTGCAAGTGCACTGCGAAAACTGTCCAAGCTCTAATTCCAACACAACCCAGGATCAGTTGCGTTACACAGGGAAAACGTATATTTTTGCAAAAATAATTTTTTATGTGCAAACATTGCATAATTACTTATTTGACAATGTTTTTCCAAAAGTATATAAATTGTAGTAAACATGTGAACCCATAAACGTCACGGGGTAGCAGGTAAATGATTATTTATTAATCGGAGAAAATTGGTTATGTTTTTTTCTCTTCAGACAGCCCACGAAGACCGAAGTCTAAGTACTATGTACCGTGGGTGTATTGGGGAATCGACTCACACATCCAGAGCTGGAAACATCCTTAGGGATTTCACCAGCCCTTTAAGAGGATGTGTGGGGTGGCACGACCTCGGTCGAGGAAGAACTCCTCTACCACCTTCCAACAACAATCACAAAATATCCATGGTCGAAGCGGGATTCGAACCCGCGCCTCTCGGTTGCAAAGCTGGCGCCGTACCAACTTGACCACCGGAGACCCGGTGGTTGCGGCGTGTGTAATGATGAAAAACTCTACTTTGAAAGTAAATCATTTTACTGGCCTTACAACTTTTTAGCCAAGCTTATAAGTACATTAAATTGGGATCACTTAACACAAAAATATTAGTAAATTTGCAAAAATGCAGGTAATAATAGATTAAACAATAAAATAGTACATAGTAAATACATAATAAAAATTTGAAAAGGAATTTAACGGCTGTCGTCAAAGTACATTAATGCAAGCCGCGTCGTCGGCGGCATTTGATCTAAACGGTGCAATTACTGAGAAAATCTCGTAGCGGGTTTAAAAGTATTACACAATTGTTAAATTCGTTTGGTGTGTCGTGAGGTAAAGTTCCCCTGCAGGATGCCGTTTAGTTCGTTTATAGAGTGACTGCAGTGTCTGTTGAAATTTGTAAAAAAGCAAATAAAGTATTAAAATGAGTGCAAAAAAAGCTGAAGTTAGAATGGTTAATATCTCATTCTGATGTTTTATTTCAAAGTGACTCAGTAAAGAACGGAATTTGTTTTTTCCATTAGTAAATAACTTTAAGTAAACATCTAGACAAAGAGTCGATATCAAGAGAGATAGGTGTTTGTTCTTTGTAATTAAGATTTTTTGGCGGTCCAGTTTTCTATCTTCCGCGGTCCAGATCCGGATCGCGGTCCGCCAGTTGCCGACCCCTGATCTAGACCCATAGTCGTCCCACGTAGTGGAAAAGTTAGTTGTTAGTGTTACATTGTAGAAAAATGTTTTTTGCGGATATTTGCATACTTAGGGTAGTTCTATCCCCAACATGCCCTCGGGGCATACCAACTATGTTTTGTGTGGCGATCTTTGTAGTGACAAAAAATATTCTCAACTTTTATTTTTTTTAGTTTTACACAATATCGGCACAACTTAATTTTTATGTTCTGAGAATGTTGTTCTAATACACACACCTTGACAGGTGTACACAAATTATCAACATTTGTATGTTGACAGAATATATGAAAATATATCCTCAGTCCTCTCCGAAAATGTCTTTATCGAGGTTATCCTCATTCGGCTAGAATGTTTGCACGTAGATTAAATAATTTTCCGAACATACCTATCATTAACTAGGTATAAGTAAAGGTACGCCATTATTGTATTTGAAATGAAAATATTCTTAGCACAGCGCAACCACAGTTCTCTGCAAATTAGGTCACTATACCTCTTGGTAATCTCTTAATTACGTAGTACCTACTTGTGGGACCCAAAGGCTGATCCGATACAGTATCTAAGGAAAAAAGAGGTGTGTTTTGCACAGGTACAAGGTTGCCTACAAATGTTGGCATGATGGTCAATAAATAATAAATGCCTACTTGACATTCCCATACAATTATTCTTTCTTACTCTGAAGTGGATTGGAAGATTGCTTGTAAATTTAATTGGTTTTTGAGATATAAAACAGAGATAGCACTTATTTTTGTGTTCAGTTTCAGTGTAAACAAGTTAGTAGTGTGCTGAAATTCTTGTGTTCCATATTATCTGTGAGCATTTACAATAGCCGCAATGAGTACAAGTAAAAAACTTAAGTTGGAGTGGCTGCTTTCATATTCCACTATCTTATTTGAACGGAAACAAGGTATTTGGTGTACAGTGTGTAACTCTAAATTTATTCGTACAAAACGAAATCATATTGAGCGGCATGTCAAAGGTCCAAAGCATTTAGAGAAGATGGAACCTCATACGGGGCCATCCGCATCTAGAGAACCTGTAGTCAACAGTAAATTACTGGTTAAAACCAATAGTGAGACAATAACTCAAGCTGCAGTAGAAAATATCAGGTCGCTCTTTCCAGATACGAATATTACTGAAATAGTTGTTTTGCTGCTTTCGGATAGTGCAGCATATATGCTAAAAGCAGGAAGACAGTTAAAAGAACATTTTCCAAATTTGATTCACTTTACATATCTAGCTCATGTCTTGCATAGAATATGTGAACTGATACGTGACTTTCCAGTTATTGATACTTTGAATAGTGAGGTAAAAAAAGCTTTTCTTAAATCACCAGCGCGAATAAACAAATTTAAAGAATTGTGTCCTAATGTCCCATTGCCCCCATAACCTGTTATTACAAGGTGGGGAACATGGTTATCAGCTGTTATATATTACCACAGAAATTACGACTTAGTTAAAAATGTTATTGACAGTCTAAAAGATGATGCTTTGAGTGTTACGAGAAATAAATAAGTTATAAGTGCGCCGACGCTTAAAAATGATTTAAAGTTTATTTCTGAAAATTTTGGATATCTTCCAGGTGTAAGTGAACAGTTGGAGACACAAAACCTTGCCCTTTTCACTTATTTTAATTTATTTCATACAACCATAGACAAGGTCAAAGCACGTCCTACCGATATCCTAGAAAGAAATCCAGGATTTTCAGAAATAACAAATATGTTGAAACATTAAAAACTAAAAATACTGACTTGTATAATCATTTCCGTTTCGCTCCTGTTAAAAGTTGTGATGTCGAAAGAAGCTTTTCTAGACTTAGAGATATTCTTAATTATAAACGAACGCGTTTTACTGACGCGAACTTTGAAAAAATGTTAATTATATCATGCAATGCCAATAAATTATAATAGTTGCGACGCACTTTGTTAAAGAAAAAGTGTTCAGTTATAAACTGTCAAAGATACTATGATGAGTATCATTGACCAAGTCCTTACCGCTTAAAATTTGAAAGAAACGAACATTAAAATAATTCCGAAAGGTACTCTGTGGAAAAACAGAAACGACAGGGTGTTCTGAGCGAAGCAAGTTGTAGTAGAGCTGGTGCAAATTAGCTCAATTACCGGATAGGTTCTATTGCACCAGTTTTTTACACCGACACAAACTGCATGTCGCCTTGGTGGTCTAGGAACCTGCTTCAACACACAACAAATCTGCTATTCATAATTTAAAATCAAAACGTAGGGCGCAGTGACCTGAATAAAAGATCGTAATACATTTAAACCTATATACATATATTTACATATAGAATAAAAGACATATTCATATACAAAATAAACAAAAAATTACAAGTGCTTAAATCTTTACCGAATGTTGAGCAATTTTTTTGCCCCCGCAAAATATAAAAATTACACCAAAAAAAACCTCCTGAGGAAGCCTGTCCTCAGAAACACATAAATAGGATGACTCCTAGCCCCTACCGAAGACAAAAGTAGGGAGGCTTCTTAGCACCCACCGGAAAAAGATAGGATGTCTCTTAGCACCCACCGGAAAAAGAGATGGGATGGCTCTTAGCACCCACCGGAAAAACCCTAGGAAAAACAATTCATCGTATAGTGTATCCAATGGAAAGTGAAACCGCAAAAAAGTAACGCAGCCGACACCTTTGACGCAACAGTGCCGATAAGGTCTAGCCATAGGCGTCCCAAAATATTCTAACCAATTTAAAATGGGACACAATAAAAAGTTTTAACATTTTAACCAAATATTATTTATAAGTATATCAAAACCTAACTGAATCTGCAAAAACGATGTTTAACCATAGAAATAATTGTATTCATGGGCGTACCGTCGACCGATAATTAAGACTTTAAATTAATGGCCTAAATACATTGATATTTTTATGCTCGTTTTGTAGTAAGTGTAACTATATTATATTTACACCGTCGTCCGCTCCCCAGGCGCCCACGTATGGGCGTACCTTTACGACGCGCGGTTTGTCATGATCGAGATCAGCTATTCAACTGAGAACCAAGGACGTACATAATGGCTCGGATGCGTTATGCGTGTCACTTTCTTGTCGTTATTAGCCAGGGCCACGCCTCTTGATTATAATTATTTTTCCTAAGTTCTTTCCTGGAATTATAACTTAGACCACTATCTGTCTAAGAAACCATTTTTACCGTTTGGTGAATACCGTTCTGGTGCCTGTAGTCGTTGCAAGGCTCCCTTGACCAAGCACGTTGATTTATCCCAAATAAACAAGTACCAAGTATAGACTTCCTACATCTGAGTATAAAAGCCTGCGTCTAATTTCAAGACGCGGAGTGCATGTCCTTCATGCGTTTCACTCAATCGTAACGACAACCGCGGAGACCGCCACACTGAATGTAATTACTAAGGCGGAAGACTTTCGTCCTCTTTCCTGTATATAGACTCTATTCATGGATTGTCCTGCCAGGCACTCAGCAAAAAACCCGCCACTCGGCCAACTTCGCTTAATTGTCCGATTAAAGTTGTCCCTTTCTCAGCAGCATTTTGGAATAATTTTCCTCCTTTAAACCATCTTCCCCAAGACATGTATCCAGGTTGGATCTCCTTACGGGTTACGGCTAGCAAGGTAAAGCCATTCGGCCTGTCCCTTTGCTCGTGTCGGAGGGACCAAGTGCGTCCCGTCCCAAGACGCGAATTTTATAAACAAAGGTATTTTACATCACCGGACCAAGCGGCTCAAACCAAATCAAGTATGAAATTCAAATCGATATATGGATGATATCAATGAAGAAAATCAGGCTCAAAATGTTTGAAGAAGACACGCGATAGCTCGGGTGCGCACGGTGGAATGTTTGGTAAAAGTTGATCAACAAACCACTTTTCAAATAAATCCCCAGTCATGTTCTCATGATAATCGGCAGAAGATTGGGTTATGTTTTTGGCCGACAAAAGCAGTGCATTGGGCACGAAACCATTTTCACCTCCGGCATGAAGTATTATCACGCGCTTTCCTCTTGAACACGGTGCATTTAAACTGCAATTTTGAGTTTCATCTACCCAACCGTACTGAACAACATCATGAGTATCAAACCATGTCTCACCTAGATACACTATATACCTATTTGATTCCCGGTATTCTTTTATTTTACGCAAATATTCTTGACGATGTTCAACAAGACGGCGCGATTCCATTATAACCATCCGATTATCAATTTTTTTGTATTTAAATCCGCAATTTAATAAAATTCCTCGAAGAGTTTCCAATGACTGGTAATTGTAATCAGGGAAATCGCGTAACTTATCCCGGATCATTTATAATGTTGGCACCGTATTTTCCTTATATAGATTGTAAACAATTCGTCTAATGACATCTTTTGCTGCATCGTCAACTTTCTGAAACTTTTGATTATTTTACTTTCGCTTTACCGAATGATCTGTAACATCTCTTGTTTTAATTACGCAATAAATTGTAGATATCTAAATTTGTGTTAATTCGTTAACTCTAATAATGGCTTTATCTGACTGTGTCGGATTTTCTATTTTAAACAGCCGTAAATATTTAGAATTATTCGTTGACTTTGAACATGTAAATCTTTATTAAACTCCGGACATGGTTCGACTGGCGATGCCACGGTCAGTAGCGAAGGTAATTCAACATGTAATAATTCGCTTTCATCGACTTCAAAAGGTCGCCAAAAAGCCATTATTATAATAAAAATTCACTTACGTAAAGCAAGTATCTAAAAACAAAAACACTTATAATACGCACTTCACTGGTAAAACCCTAAAACTTAACTGTTTTAAATAACTCATATTCTAAAAGAGCATCTGTCTAGACGTAACGTCTCAATTAAATGGAAATGACTCCGCCCTCTGCATGCGATAATATAATATTACCCTTAGTGGAAAAGAGATAAAACGCATCGTCGCTGTTTGAACTGTATACCGAAGTTATCACTAATAAATCTGCATGAAATGTGGGTTAGTTGCTATGCGGTATGGAGCGATCCCGGTATAAGCGGCAGACTTTTGTCTCCTAAGAATTTATATTTATGAGATTCAGTTTCCTCTGGCAAAACTATAGTAAGAAGTAGGGTGTTATTAGGGTTGCCAGATTCGAAAGACTAATTTCCGGGACGTCCTGTCAACCAAAAAAAAAAACGCTCTATGGTGTAGTCAAAAAATGTACCTATGTGCTTGGCCAAAAGAACGACGGTAACATCGTTTACAAATACTACTTATAGTTATCGCTAGACTTGGCAAGTTTTAACAATTTTTCGTCTTCAGGTCCTTTTCAAAAGGGCAAAAATTCTGAGCAAGTCTAACTGGAATTAATTCGAATTTGCAGCTCAGCTGCAAGTTGTTTATTTTTGTTTGATTAAAGATTTCCGGGATAATACAGTAAAATTCCGGGATCCGGGACGACCTAACAAATTCCGGGATTTTCCCGGAATTCCCGGACGTCTGGCAACCCTAGGTGTTATAGCCGATTGTACATCACTGGATATACTGGACATACTGGATTCACCTTAAAGCGTCCCACCTCTCTTTTAAACGCACAATCCTCTCTCCACAGCACCCCACTCTTCACCCCACCAAATCCCCCCACTCTTCACCCTACCATTTTGCCCCACTTCTCTCCCTACCACTTTACCCCACTCCTCTCCCCGCTACTATCAAACCCCCGCTTCCCCCACTCCTCTCCCCTCTCTTCCCCCACTCCTCTCCCCTCTCTTCCCCCCACTCCTCTCCCTCTCCTCTCCCCGCTAATTCCAAACCATATTTAAAGCAATACCGAATGATTCCTTGTTAGCTATGTATCCTCACTGGTTAGTTGACTTAGCTTTGATATTATATTAAGGTATCATTGTTTAGTTTGCAAAAACACAAGTATTGCAAAAAACAGTATTGTGCAAAGTGTTGTGAGCTGAGACCAGTGAAAATATCTCAAGAATGTGTTGATTTTTATAAAAGAATTGTTGAATAAGTATCAGTCTTTTCTGCTTCTCTGTTCAGTTCTCAAGATGTATCAGTGCAGCGAATGCAACAAAAGTTTTACTCATCAATCGAACGTGTATAGACATAAAAAAGAATCGTGTCCCACGAGGTCATCTTGTTCGCGAGAGAAAAGAAAAACCAACACCCAGTTATGTGATGTACCTATGAAAAGACCCAAAGTAGAAGATGGCGCACAACCCCCAATTCCTAAACTTGTTCTTCCGCGATGTAAAGATTGTGATACTTGGTATGTGAAAAATAAACTTGGTGCCCATTTACGTTCAAACTTACATAAAAGTAAACTTATGAAAAGTGACGACGAAGTGAAAACTTTAACTTCCGCGTTTAAAAACAGGATTGTGTCCTACATGCTGCTCCCATCCAAAAAGTATGTAGATGTCGATGATTTTTTTGAAGAAGTGAAACAAAAGTTTGTAAGTTTACTTTCAGAACAGTTAGTTAAGCATAGGTGTGTTAAGATCAATATACCTTAGAACTGTTTGGACAATATCTCTTACAAACAAAACAGACAATCGAAACTAAATCATTTAATACAAAAAATAAGGTAATAACATCAACAACAAGTTAAATGGTATTTATAAACAGTTTTTGTCTGAAATAAAAGAAAAAGTTTCAATATTTGCTGAGAATGGTTCAGGTTGGGCATTGGAAAAAATATTATATTTGGAGCTTAATATAAATAAATTTAATCTAATTAGAGCTTCATTCTATATACCATTACCAAAACAAATTTCAAATAAAAAAGCTGTTATTGATATTAAAAATAATGATTCATATTGTTTTGCATGGAGTGTGATAGGTGCACTGTTCCCTGCTAATATTAATTTTGATAGAACAAGTTCATATCCAAATCCTTTAGATTTTTTAAATTTTGAAGGAATTGAGTTTCCTGTGACATTAAAGGATATACAGAAATTTGAAACGCTTAATCAAATATTGTTACGGTCTTATTTTTCCCACCCTGTAATTTTGTAAAATATTAATTTAAAACTTACCAGCTGCGGTTTGCTATTGCTTAATTAATAATAAAAGTACCAATTTCCTATTTCGATCTTTATTTTCTGATATAAATCAATGGTAAAATTCAGTAACTGTAATACATCAAACAGAAACATCTAGTAGTCACATAAATCTCCCAAGTACTTACAGCCATCTTCGGTTCACCTAAAAATAAGAAAATACAGCATTATTTCATAGTCACCGACTGACTAAAAGTTGATCCTAGAAGTTGAGGTTATAAAAGTTCTAGTTAGCCCTTGCTCCAATCTATATAATAAATAGGGGTTGTTTTTGGACAGGTTGGTTATCTGAATTTGTTTGGGACCTGATATTTGTTTAATGAATATTTGCTTAATTAATTTCTTGTTTACCTTTTTTTGCTTATCTCAACTGGACATTTGTCAAGTGTCATGTCAGTCGGTTGAGAACAAAAATCCCTAAGGTTTTTGACAAGGAAACTTGCCGCCTTTTTCGTAAGAAACGTGTCATTTGGACAAAAACCTCCTGCCGTGGTGTATTGAGGCAAGTCCTGGCAATTTTGCCGATTTCTTTGTGGGGGTCCCTAACTTGAATTTGGTGGCAAAATCCTCTTTTCTTGCACCAGAGAATCTGTAGTGTTTCAGTTTTTTTTCTCGTTATATGGGAAAAACCCCCCCCCCCCGCATTTCTGTTTGAAAAAGGCCACCTAACATCTCAGGTAAGTTTTCCTCACTATTTCTAAACATTAAAGCTGTCTATTCCTAACTTACATTGATATAATGTATACATACCTTGATTGTGCAAATGTCATAGATCTGAAACTTGGTTTCCTTATAGGCCTTTTTATTTTACATCTTATTGTGTCCTGGTTGTTGAAGAACCACTTCCTGGAGCACTTCATTTGGAAAGCTTCCATCCTGGTCCATGTCCTATCATCTTCGTCTTGGCAGGCTCCGAGAGGTTCCCAGAGTTGACATGCAGGGCTCCGACAGACACCACTCCTTGGAGTAAGGCAGCCACAGCGGACCTCAGACGATCCCCATAGGGCACAGGTTTGATAGGTTTAAGTTATGTGTGTTAACTCAATAATCAAGACACGGTTTCACAGTCCTTGAGCCATACATTACGAGTGCCCCCTTCACTTTTGCTTAGCCGATGCCACCCTTATAGGGTTTGCATCTTGTTTTACCCTGCGACTCGGCTCTAACACTCGGTGTATACCTTCACTTTATTAATTTGGCATGGAAACAAAATATAATTCTAAACACTTCACAGTTCACACCGATCTATTTATGTTTATGCACGGCATACTAGTAAATTACTGTCTTTTCTTTTTGGCATGATTTTTAACACGTATACAAACTAATAATTAGCAAGTTAAACTGCTGTGACTCCAATTATTCAGTTTAATAGTGAATTCACACTTTGAAAACTTCTCTAATCTAACCTGCACTTTTTATACATCTTTCAGCTTTCAAAAGCAGCTGATTGCTATCAAATCGAGTAGAGATGTTCTAGGCGTTAGCCGCGGTTCCCCTTTCTCGCGTTAAGAATGAGCTAATTCATTTGAAAAGAATGTTTAATTAATTTTATAAATATTAGTAAGTGGGAACGTCACCCCCTTTTTAAGTCATTGTTTATGCCCATCCTGGGCCGAGTTATTAAATACATTTTAATATTTTAATAAATGGGAAAATATTTATGAAATTCGGTTGTTTTCTTTAGGAGTCCCTAAGGGTTTTCCTGTTTTTGCGGTCATCTGCAGTCACTGCCTTTATCCATAAAGGGCATATTAAAACAGGTGGCGCTTTTATTTGGTAGTTTTACCCAGCCCACTCACCGGCAATGAGCTAGCCTTGAAAAAGTCAGTGACTACGTTTCTCCGGTAGAAAAGCATACGAATTGAGTTGCAGAAAATTTCCCTCGCCTCGTATTGACTGAGATAAAGTTACCATTGCGTTTTCCGGTCATAACATCAGACCCCCTTTTTTTGAGAGGTAACGAATCCGGCCACCACCCGCTCATCACTTTTTTTTTAAGTCATTGTCCATAAGAAAATGGCGCCCAACGTGGGGCACGACTATACCCAACAAGTTCTTGTAGTGAGGAAATCGGTAGCGTTGCTAGACGCGATTGTATATAGGGTAACAAGTTACGACGAATAATTTGGAGACGGTTAGACTCCGAAGGCATAGTGGGCAGCTTTCTAAATAGATTCTCCATAGCTACCACGAAGCTCATAACTTTTTCTTGGACACCTTGGGTTCTGTGCCTGATTTCGTCCCACAATGCGAATTCGTAATCGAATGGTTGAAAGGACTCTCTCAATTGACACACCAGGTCGTCCCAACTGGTAAAACGACGAGTACGATACCACAAAAGAGCATCCCTCGCAAAAAGCTCTGGCGCCGAACGCAGCAACTGCTCTTTCGAAACGCCACGGGATAATCGAATCTCTTCTACACGCTCTAGAAAGTCATTCACACTAGACTGTCCGTCGTATGTAAGATTCCAGCGGCTAATATCATAATAGTGGGGTGCGGGACTGTGACGTAGTGACGGTTCGCGACAGGAACCGCGCAGAGGGGAATACTGAAAATTTTGTAGACGCTCTGCCATATCTACAAAGGGATCTGGGTAACTCAGTGTCGGGTCGCGATAAGTCGAGTTGGCATTAGCTGCCAAAGAATCGGGAACATCGTCAGAAAATCGGACATGAGAACCCATTGATTGGGAAGCCGAGTTCAATCTGGATGTGGCTATAGAAGGAACAGGTCTAACCTGGTCGACAAGAAATGGACGTCTGGTTGATTCAAGGTATTCAGACCTTGTGAGAAACTGAGGATCAGAGCTCTCAAAAGCGAGACGAGACGGTACGGGAATCACACGTCTGCGAGTGGGATTCGGTGGGGGTTCTGGAGCGTTATCAAAACTAGGAAAATGTTCTGAATTATTATTAGCAGAAGAAATTAAAGGATTCACGTTAGCTAGGTTTTGAGTATTTCCGATCGGATCGAAAATTTGTTGATCTTCTACATTTAAATTAGGATCGGCGATGACCTGATTCTCGTGATCTCCAGGACCGTCGTCCAATAGCAACAAGGCATCTGAATCCCCCCTATGCCCCGACACAGGAGGTGGAAGTATTTCGGGAGCTAATACATTATTGCCGTGATTAGGGTTGTCTGTATCTAGCAGACTTGCATTACGGGATTGCAATCCGGAGGTCTGATTAACTATCGGCGGAGTAACTGAGGTCCCATTTACCAACTGAAGTTGGGTCACGAGTTGATCACATTTATCCAAAAGCATCTTTTTGCGTTGATGCTCTGACGTTTCAACTGTTTGTATGCGACTTATTCTTAATTTAACGTGCGTCAAAAGTGTACGAATTCGTTTAAATTCATTCTCGCGATTCTGTGTATCGAAATGCGTAATATCGCGAGATAAAGTATATAGTTTGGCCTGGCAAACGCACAATTCGCTGGTCGTATCAAAACACGTTGTTTGGGGTGGAACACCACGCCCTTCACGCTCACAACGCAATGCCTCTCTTAGGGTCGCGCGTTTTTGCGGAAAAGTCCCCATTATAGGAAGACCTCGGATTTCTAGTTCATACCGAATTTCCTCCGAACCCAACAGATTGACTTCCATCCTAAACTTTACCCAAAACGTTTAATTTTAAAAAAAAAAACGGTAGCGATGCTCTAATATGTTGACAGGAAAGGAGAGATAAAAAAAATTGAAAGCTGCAGCGGTATATCCTTGATATACCAAACCCTTCCCCAATATAATATGTTGACAGGAAAGGAGAGATAAAAAAAAATTGAAAGTTGCAGCGGTATATCTTTGATATACCAAACCAAACAGAAATGTGGGGGGGTTTTTTCCCATATAACGAGAAAAAAAACTGAAACACTACAGATTCTCTGGTGCAAAAAAAGAGGATTTTGCCACCAAATTCAAGTTAGGGACCCCCACAAAGAAATCGGCATCATCATCCGTCATCATCATCATCCTCCACAGAAGCAGCGGACACACAAGGCACGGAACAAACCTACTCATAATCAGTGAAACTGCATACAAAATACGATTGTGTAGCTATCCAAATCAAGAGCGATTAGGCTATAATATTTTTTTTCCCAAAAACAGCTGTTTATTACTATCAATTAACATCACCGAAAAAAGCAATTATACTTATATAACTACTGTAAAACCTTAGATTTCGGTTTTACATGGTAAGCAAAAACAATTAACCCGTTGAAAGGCGCCATTTTCTTACGTTAAAAAAAAGTGATGAGAAGCGGTGGCCCTTTAATTTGAAGGTGTATGGATATATACATTATATATTAGGTATATATTATATATAGTGTAGATGTTAATGCTATTAGATTTTTTTTTTAGTATCGCTATGCTAGTATACTTTGATAGTATTTGACTTTAACGTTTTTTTTGTAGCAGTAATTTGGTATAATACGCAAGTATATTTTTTTTTGAAGTACCTAGCATAACCACTAACTTAATGTTTAAGTTTATATTATTGGCATAATATATGCATTTTGTTTTTCACTGTTTGCTGCCTGGCGCACTAATAGCGTTTCGGTCTAATTTTTCTTCTTCTTTCTAGGGGTGCTAGTTTTTTTTTCTTTTTTTTTTGTTGGTTGGGGAAGGGTTTGGTATATCAAAGATATACCGCTGCAACTTTCAATTTTTTTTTATCTCTCCTTTCCTGTCAACATATTATATTGGGGAAGGGTTTGGTATATCAAGGATATACCGCTGCAGCTTTCAATTTTTTTTATCTCTCCTTTCCTGTCAACATATTAGAGCATCGCTACCGTTTTTTTTTTTTTAAATTAAACGTTTTGGGTAAAGTTTAGGATGGAAGTCAATCTGTTGGGTTCGGAGGAAATTCGGTATGAACTAGAAATCCGAGGTCTTCCTATAATGGGGACTTTTCCGCAAAAACGCGCGACCCTAAGAGAGGCATTGCGTTGTGAGCGTGAAGGGCGTGGTGTTCCACCCCAAACAACGTGTTTTGATACGACCAGCGAATTGTGCGTTTGCCAGGCCAAACTATATACTTTATCTCGCGATATTACGCATTTCGATACACAGAATCGCGAGAATGAATTTAAACGAATTCGTACACTTTTGACGCACGTTAAATTAAGAATAAGTCGCATACAAACAGTTGAAACGTCAGAGCATCAACGCAAAAAGATGCTTTTGGATAAATGTGATCAACTCGTGACCCAACTTCAGTTGGTAAATGGGACCTCAGTTACTCCGCCGATAGTTAATCAGACCTCCGGATTGCAATCCCGTAATGCAAGTCTGCTAGATACAGACAACCCTAATCACGGCAATAATGTTTTAGCTCCCGAAATACTTCCACCTCCTGTGTCGGGGCATAGGGGGGATTCAGATGCCTTGTTGCTATTGGACGACGGTCCTGGAGATCACGAGAATCAGGTCATCGCCGATCCTAATTTAAATGTAGAAGATCAACAAATTTTCGATCCGATCGGAAATACTCAAAACCTAGCTAACGTGAATCCTTTAATTTCTTCTGCTAATAATAATTCAGAACATTTTCCTAGTTTTGATAACGCTCCAGAACCCCCACCGAATCCCACTCGCAGACGTGTTATTCCCGTACCGTCTCGTCTCACTTTTGAGAGCTCTGATCCTCAATTTCTCACAAGGTCTGAATACCTTGAATCAACCAGACGTCCATTTCTTGTCGACCAGGTTAGACCTGTTCCTTCTATAGCCACATCCAGATTGAACTCGGCTTCCCGATCAATGGGTTCTCATGTCCGATTTTCTGACGATGTTCCCGATTCTTTGGCAGCTAATGCCAACTCGACTTATCGCGACCCGACACTGAGTTACCCAGATCCCTTTGTAGATATGGCAGAGCGTCTACAAAATTTTCAGTATTCCCCTCTGCGCGGTTCCTGTCGCGAACCGTCACTACGTCACAGTCCCGCACCCCACTATTATGATATTAGCCGCTGGAATCTTACATACGACGGACAGTCTAGTGTGAATGACTTTCTAGAGCGTGTAGAAGAGATTCGATTATCCCGTGGCGTTTCGAAAGAGCAGTTGCTGCGTTCGGCGCCAGAGCTTTTTGCGAGGGATGCTCTTTTGTGGTATCGTACTCGTCGTTTTACCAGTTGGGACGACCTGGTGTGTCAATTGAGAGAGTCCTTTCAACCATTCGATTACGAATTCGCATTGTGGGACGAAATCAGGCACAGAACCCAAGGTGTCCAAGAAAAAGTTATGAGCTTCGTGGTAGCTATGGAGAATCTATTTAGAAAGCTGCCCACTATGCCTTCGGAGTCTAATCGTCTCCAAATTATTCGTCGTAACTTGTTACCCTATATACAATCGCGTCTAGCAACGCTATCCATTTCCTCACTACAAGAACTTGTTGGGTATAGTCGTGCAATCGAGGAGACTGAAGCGAGAGTTCGTCGATTTGCTCCTCCTCCCACAAATTATCGTTGTCTTGTGGAACCTGGACTAGCATACCATAAGCCGTCTTATTCAGCCGCCATTGATGTTCCGCCCACTTTTTCGGATGATCCCCCACAGAATCAATTTGCTAATAGTCCTACCACTTCTCCTAGCCTAGACGCAATCTCGTCCACTCTTTTGTGTTGGAATTGCCGAGAATCTGGTCACGGATTCAAGCAATGTAACAAACCTCGTGGTCGGTTCTGTTATCGCTGCGGTAAGCCTGACGTTACCGCGAGAACATGTAGTAACTGCACAAAAAACGTGAATCCGGGAGGGCTGTCCTAATTTCGCAGTCTTCCCTTTATCCAAAGCAAGCAGAACTAAGCAAAAATAAAATAATTCTTGATTATATTTTATCGCATGCTAAGGGAGACAATCGTCCTTATTTGGAAGTGTCAATTTTTGGTAAGACCTTCCGGGGTTTGCTTGATAGCGGTTCATCACGAACTATCATCGGCAGAGCCGGATGGGAAATTATTCGGCCCCTCAGCGACTTAGATAAAAGTGTAAAGCTAAGTTGTACGGTGGCGAACGGACAAACTTGTCAATCCTTGGGTGCTGTTCAGCTGCCATTTCGACTGCGGGATCGCATTGTCCTTGTAGAAACCTTGGTTATACCCTCCATTCCTCATAGCCTCATCTTAGGAGTGGATTTCTGGTCAAAAATGAATCTTGTACCCGATCTCCATGCTGGCGAGTGGTCTTTTGGTACCGAAGTAGACCGCAATCCGCTGATTTCCGCCATTCATTCCTTCGATTCTCTTTCTCTTGACCAACGTAAGACATTGGAATCCCTTATCGAGGAAACTTTTTCCGCTATGGGAGACAAACTGGGATGCACGGGCCTGGTGGAACTCGTAATTAGGACGGATGCAGCCCCAATCAAGCAACGCTACTATCCTCTCTCACCTGCGTTGCAGAGGGAGGTGAACGCCGAGCTGGAGCAGATGCTTGCTGATGGAATAGTTGAGCCTTCCGAGTCGCCTTGGTCGTCGCCCATTGTGATGATCAAAAAGAAATCTGGTGGTTGGAGGTTTTGTGTTAATTACCGTGCTCTGAATCAGGTAAGCGTCCCCGATGCTTATCCCATCCCCTATATCAGCGCTACCCTTGATAAGCTTCGTGACGCTAAGTATCTAACTTCGCTTGACATTAAATCGGCCTTCTGGCAGATCCCGGTTGCCAAGGAATCACGTCCTTTAACGGCTTTTACAGTGCCAAATCGAGGCCTATTTCAATTTAAACGTATGCCTTTCGGGCTCACTAATGCCCCGGCCGTATGGCAAAGACTTATCGATCGTGTCGTCGGGGTAGATTTGGAGCAGTACGTGTTTGTGTACTTAGATGATGTAGTTGTTTGTACTCCTACTTTCGATGATCACGTACGCGTTTTAAAGGAGATTGTTAGGCGACTTTTAAAAGCGGGACTCACTTTAAACCGTGAAAAATGCCAGTTCTGTAAGTCGGAACTAAAATACCTCGGCTATGTTGTCAACGCATCTGGTCTATTAGTTGACCCAGAAAAAGTGGAGGCCATTCTGCGGATACCAACTCCTAAAAATGTGGCCGAAGTGAGAAGAATTGTCGGCATGGCTTCCTGGTATAGGCGTTTCGTGCCAAATTTTTCAACCGTGATAGCACCTCTCACCTCTCTTACCCGTAAGAATGTTAAGTTCGTGTGGAGTTCAACGTGCGAGGAAGCGTTCCAGGCTATTAAGCAAAATTTGGTAAAAGCTCCGGTGCTCTCATGCCCGAATTTTAGTTTACCCTTTTCAGTCCAGACCGACGCCAGTGATTATGGTTTGGGCGCTGTCTTATCCCAAGTGCAGGACGGCGATGAGCACGTCATTTGCTACCTCAGTCGTTCCTTGACCAAAGCGGAAAGGAAATACAGCACTACCGAAAAGGAGTGCTTAGCCGTCCTGTTCGCCGTAGAAAAACTGAGACCTTATTTGGAGGGTTCTAAATTCACGATTATTACTGACCACTATAGCCTTAAATGGCTTTATTCCATAAAAGACCCCGTTGGAAGGATTGCTAGATGGTCACTCCGGTTGCAACAGTATGACTTTGAGATCGTCCATCGGAAAGGTAAGGAGCACGTGCTTCCCGATGCTCTCTCGCGCTCTGTGCCCGCCATTGATTTGGTGCAAGACGAGTCAGATGACCCTGCTACTGATGATCCGCCTACCGAACCATCTGATGCTTGGTATTTGGGTATGTGTAGACGAGTCGCTAAATATCCTCAAAAATATCCACTTTGGTGGCTTGATTCCGGACTCCTCTACAAGCGCGCTAGGCTTCTCTACCCGGCATTGGAAACGGGCGAGGCTTGGTTAAAGGTAGTACCCCGTGAAGAGCGGTCCGCTATTATTAAGGCACATCACGATCCACCGACCTGTGGGCATCTTGGTGTCTTCAAGACATTTTCAAGGGTTGCTCAAAAGTACTATTGGCCAAACATGCGCCGTGACATTGCTCGGTATGTTCGTCACTGTAGAATCTGCCTGCAAACTAAACCTGAACAAAAGCCCCCTGCTGGTCAACTTTTAAGCGTTCAGCCAACAGTTTCTAAACCTTGGCAGATCGCCAGTATTGACCTGGTTGGACCCTTACCTAGATCCTCGTCTGGATATGCATATATATTGTCCATTTGCGACATATTCAGCAAATTCGTCCTCTTCTTCCCTTTGCGTTCGGCTACTGCCTCAGGCATCGTCAAGTGGTTGGAAGATCACTTTATTTTGATCCATGGTGCTCCGAAAAAGATCATTGCTGATAATGGGACTCAGTTTCGTAGTAAAATTTTTAAAGAGTGCATGGAGCGCTATGGGATAACCCTCAAATATGTTGCTAATTATCATCCACAAGCAAACCCTGTAGAGCGGGTACATCGTGTCCTCAAAACCATGTTGTCCAGTTATATCGACAAGGACCACAAACAATGGGACAAAATACTTCCTAAAGTCGGAGCGGCTATGAGATCCGCAAAGCACGAAGCTACCGGTATGACCCCTAACTTCATAATGTTTGGTCGTCAAATACATTTTCATAACGACCAGCCGGTTCATCCTGATTCTGCATCAGCCGATGATACGCCTTTAGATCCCGTAGCTAAGTCGCTGGCGCTGGAGAAGGTATTCAGCGATGTTCAAAAGCGAATGCTTCAAGCGTGCGGAAAAAGTAAACGAGTATACGATTTGCGGCGACGCGACGAAAAATTTCAACTGCGGCAAAAAGTTTGGAAGCGAAATTACACGCTTTCGGATGCCTCTAAGCATTTTACTTCCAAACTGGCGCCTAGGTTTGTCGGACCCTACACGATTGCAAAAGTTTTGTCACCCTGGTCGTATGAATTGGTCGACAACGACGGCCGAAACCTTGGGGTATGGCATGCCAAGGACCTCAAAGCCCATCCTCCAGATGACTCATCCTGAACATTGCCTTCCTTGTAAATATCCCTTGTACATAAACCCCGAAAAAAAATAACAATATTAAGAGTTAAATTGCAGTTATTCTTCATCTCGAGATATTTGATTGTTCTTGCCTGAACATATTGAAGATTATGTACAGATGCAGTAATCCTGCTTAACCTATGGTATTTTTTTTTAGGTGCGGCATATAGTATTATGTTTTTGTAAATATACATTTAGTAGTTTTAAGGTCTGTATAGAAAAATTTTTCTCTGAGGAAAAAAATTTTTCTCCGAGGAAGGGGAGGCGTGTTACGGTCTTATTTTTCCCACCCTGTAATTTTGTAAAATATTAATTTAAAACTTACCAGCTGCGGTTTGCTATTGCTTAATTAATAATAAAAGTACCAATTTCCTATTTCGATCTTTATTTTCTGATATAAATCAATGGTAAAATTCAGTAACTGTAATACATCAAACAGAAACATCTAGTAGTCACATAAATCTCCCAAGTACTTACAGCCATCTTCGGTTCACCTAAAAATAAGAAAATACAGCATTATTTCATAGTCACCGACTGACTAAAAGTTGATCCTAGAAGTTGAGGTTATAAAAGTTCTAGTTAGCCCTTGCTCCAATCTATATAATAAATAGGGGTTGTTTTTGGACAGGTTGGTTATCTGAATTTGTTTGGGACCTGATATTTGTTTAATGAATATTTGCTTAATTAATTTCTTGTTTACCTTTTTTTGCTTATCTCAACTGGACATTTGTCAAGTGTCATGTCAGTCGGTTGAGAACAAAAATCCCTAAGGTTTTTGACAAGGAAACTTGCCGCCTTTTTCGTAAGAAACGTGTCATTTGGACAAAAACCTCCTGCCGTGGTGTATTGAGGCAAGTCCTGGCAATTTTGCCGATTTCTTTGTGGGGGTCCCTAACTTGAATTTGGTGGCAAAATCCTCTTTTTTTGCACCAGAGAATCTGTAGTGTTTCAGTTTTTTTTCTCGTTATATGGGAAAAACCCCCCCCCCCCCGCATTTCTGTTTGAAAAAGGCCACCTAACATCTCAGGTAAGTTTTCCTCACTATTTCTAAACATTAAAGCTGTCTATTCCTAACTTACATTGATATAATGTATACATACCTTGATTGTGCAAATGTCATAGATCTGAAACTTGGTTTCCTTATAGGCCTTTTTATTTTACATCTTATCTCTCCTCCTATTGTGTCCTGGTTGTTGAAGAACCACTTCCTGGAGCACTTCATTTGGAAAGCTTCCATCCTGGTCCATGTCCTATCATCTTCGTCTTGGCAGGCTCCGAGAGGTTCCCAGAGTTGACATGCAGGGCTCCGACAGACACCACTCCTTGGAGTAAGGCAGCCACAGCGGACCTCAGACGATCCCCATAGGGCACAGGTTTGATAGGTTTAAGTTATGTGTGTTAACTCAATAATCAAGACACGGTTTCACAGTCCTTGAGCCATACATTACGAGTGCCCCCTTCACTTTTGCTTAGCCGATGCCACCCTTATAGGGTTTGCATCTTGTTTTACCCTGCGACTCGGCTCTAACACTCGGTGTATACCTTCACTTTATTAATTTGGCATGGAAACAAAATATAATTCTAAACACTTCACAGTTTACACCGATCTATTTATGTTTATGCACGGCATACTAGTAAATTACTGTCTTTTCTTTTTGGCATGATTTTTAACACGTATACAAACTAATAATTAGCAAGTTAAACTGCTGTGACTCCAATTATTCAGTTTAATAGTGAATTCACACTTTGAAAACTTCTCTAATTCTAACCTGCACTTTTTATACATCTTTCAGCTTTCAAAAGCAGCTGATTGCTATCAAATCGAGTAGAGATGTTCTAGGCGTTAGCCGCGGTTCCCCTTTCTCGCGTTAAGAATGAGCTAATTCATTTGAAAAGAATGTTTAATTAATTTTATAAATATTAGTAAGTGGGAACGTCACCCCCTTTTTAAGTCATTGTTTATGCCCATCCTGGGCCGAGTTATTAAATACATTTTAATATTTTAATAAATGGGAAAATATTTATGAAATTCGGTTGTTTTCTTTAGGAGTCCCTAAGGGTTTTCCTGTTTTTGCGGTCATCTGCAGTCACTGCCTTTATCCATAAAGGGCATATTAAAACAGGTGGCGCTTTTATTTGGTAGTTTTACCCAGCCCACTCACCGGCAATGAGCTAGCCTTGAAAAAGTCAGTGACTACGTTTCTCCGGTAGAAAAGCATACGAATTGAGTTGCAGAAAATTTCCCTCGCCTCGTATTGACTGAGATAAAGTTACCATTGCGTTTTCCGGTCATAACATCAGACCCCCTTTTTTTGAGAGGTAACGAATCCGGCCACCACCCGCTCATCACTTTTTTTTTAAGTCATTGTCCATAAGAATATCTATAAATGTTTACGGTTTAGAGAGTGCTTATGAGGATAATAAATTAAAATATGAAGTAGTCGGTCATCCTCATTACACCATTAAAAAACTTACAGTACATATAAATTTGTTGTTAATAAGTGAATGTGAAAACAATAATTATTGTTGGATTAAGGGTATGTCAAGATTAGTGTCATCTCAGATCAATAAAACAGACCATAAAAATATTTTTCTGATGGATGTTTAATTTATTTTACATCAATGAAAAGACTTGAAGAGCATCAATTAAATGATTGTAATCATTTGTTTACAAAAGTTCCTACCAATGACATTAAAATAAATAAGTATGGTCAACATATACCAGAAAATATTTTACAGTTTGAAAATTTTCAAAAACAGTTAAAAGTTCCATTTGTTATCTATGCAGATTTTGAATGCTTTTTGAAACCTTTAGAGTATCAAGAACCAGGAAACGAACGTACTTCTTATACTTTAAATACATTTAAACATGCGCCATATGCCTTTTGCTATTTCATTAAATGTTCATATGATGATTCTTTGTCGGTACTAGATTACTATTTTGGTTTGGATGCAGCTGATGAATTTTGTAAACGAATTGAAAGTCATGTACATAGAATTTATAATGAACATCTTAAACCTGTAGTAAAAATGCTTCCTTTATCAGATGAAGAGGAGCTGGCTTATAAAGATAGTACTATTTGTCATATATGTAATAAAAAAGTCGAAGAAAATGAAAAAGTAAGCGATCATAATCACTCCACTGGTAAATTTCGAAACGCAGCTATTAGTATCTAATCTAAATTTCAAAATTCCAAATTTTATACCCATCTTTTGTCATAATTTAACTGGTTATGATAGTCATTTATTTGTTAAACAACTGTGTTGTGAAGAAGATAATATTGATGTACTTGCACAAACCAAAGAAAAATATATTTCCTTTTCAAAATCCATGTTAGTTGACAAAGTAAAAGACAAGGATAATTAAGAAAAAATCTGTTTATTAAAATGAGATTTTTAGATTCATTTCGATTTGTTGGTTGTTCGTTAGAAAAGCTTGGTGAAAGCTTAGAACTAAATCAGTGCATTGAGATTAAAAAACATTTTCAGGATTCTAACCAGTTCAATGAAATTCGAAAAAAAGGCGTTTATCCCCATTCTTATGTTGATTCTATGGATAAACTGTATGAAAATCAACTCCCAGTTATTGAACATTTTTGTGATAAACTTAAAGATGAACCTATGTATCCATCAGATTACAATAGAGCAATTACTATTTGGAATTTATTTAATTGTCAAAATCTTATGGATTATACCAAAATTTATTTATTGTCAGATGTTCTCATATTAACAGATTTTTTGAAGCTTTTCGAAATGTATCTTTAAATAATTTGAAGCTAGATCCTTTACAGTATTATACATTACCAGGTTTAAAATGGGATTCAGTGTTAAAAATGACTGATGTCAGATTATAATTATTAACAGATATAGATATGATACATTTTTTAAAAAATAATATAAGAGGTGGTGTCTGTCATTGCAGCGTTAGAAAAGATGAATCTAATAATCCATTCTTGGAAAATTATGATTCTCCAAAAAAGTGATTTTTCTTGGTTGAATGATGAAGAAACTGAAAAGCTTGATGTGATGTCTCTTCCTGACGATGCTGAATTCGGGTTCGTTTCGGGTTTTTAATGTTTTAAGGTATTTTACCAACAAATATAACATTAAGACTTACTGTCTTAATAAGTCATTTTGACATAATATGTTTTCATAAATGTGTTTCTCTGTTATAATAAAAATAGATAAAGATTAGATTAGCGCCCTCATAGGCCGAAACAATATATTGTCAACAGGATTGAGGTGTAAGTAAATTTTTTAAAATCATTTTATAATAATTTTTATTTTTTTACAGTTGTGTATTTTAAAAGATTTCCTTTTTTAGCTGCTTTATTAACTTCAATTTTTGCTATGTAAATTTAGATATTTTTAGATTTTCATAAAGATATTTTTCTTTAGTAAGCAAATGTCTAAAGTATTGTGTAGGAACAGATATAGTTCTTCCAATACTAACGACATAGAATTTTTTCTTTGTCTTTTTTATTTGTTACATTTAGTAATTTTTGCGTAAAAGCCAAAAAATATGTTCTAACTGAGATTACTCCCAAAAAATAAAATTTAGACTTAAACAAACCATTCGTGTATGGCCAGAATATTTTACTTTTTTAAGGTATTTTACCAACAAATATAACAATAAGACTTACTGCCTTAATAAGTCATTTTGACATAATATTTTTTTTCATAAATGTGTTTCTCTGTTATAATAAAAATAGATAAAGATTAGATTAGCGCCCTCATATTCCTGAGCTGATGAGGCTCAAAAAGGCTGAAAAAATATATTGTCAACAGGATTGAGGTGTAAGTAATTTTTCTTTAAATCACTTTATAATAATTTTTATTTTTTTACAGTTGTGTATTTTAAAAGATTTCATTTTTCTAGCTACTTTATTAACTTCAATTTTTGCTATGTAAATTTAGATATTTTTAAATTTTCATAAAGATATTTTTCTTTAATAAGCAAATGTCTAAAGTATTGTGTAGGAACAGATATAGTTCTTCCAATACTAACGACATAGAATTTTTTCTTTGTCTTTTCTAATTGTTATTTATTTAGTAATTTTTGCGTAAAAGTAAAAAAATATGTTCTAACAAAAGAAATTAATATACAATTTAAACCATAAAGAAAAATATGTTATTCATTATCGTAATCTTAAACAGGTGCTTCAGAACGGATTAGAATTAACTAAAATTCGTAGAGTTATTAAATTTAAACAAGCTGCATTTCTAAAACAATACATCGATTTAAAAAATGAGGAACAAATCTAAAAATAAGTTGGAAAAGGATATTTATAAATTATTTAATAATGCCATTTATGGTGAATCTTTAGAAAACATTGACAAGCGAGTTGGCATTAGATTAATCACAAACTGGGAGAACATTGGTAAAAAGCAAGGAGCGCAGACATTGATTGATAAACCAAATTTTAAAGATCGATTAGTTTTTAATGAAAACTTTGTCGCAATACGAATGGAACGAGTAAAAATAACTTACAACAAACCGGTTTATCTTGGCTTCACAGTCTTGGAATTATCAAAAACCATTTTATATGATTTTCATTGTGACTACGTTAAACGAAAATAAGGAGACAAAGCAAATTTGCTTAGGTTTGCTTAGGTTTGCTTAGGTTTGCCTAGGTTTGCTTAGGTTTGCTTAGGTTGGGTTATACACGAATACAGATAGTTCGATCTTGCAAGTAGAGACTGAAAACTTTTACCAAGATATGCAGGAAAATTTAGATAAGTTTGATACTTCGAATTATAGTGAAAACAATATACATAATTTAACTATAAACAAATCTGTCTTAGGGCGAATGAAAGATGAATTTACAGGTCAACCAATTTTATGTTTTTATGGAACGGGAGCTAAAGTCTACTGTGTTAATTTAGAGAAGAAATCTGAAAAAAAGGCAAAGGGAGTTAAAAAATATGTTATAGAAAATTCCATTACTAAACAAGATTATAAAGATGTAGGTGAAAAATCTGAGATCAGATTTAGAAAAATGGATATATTTCATTCCATTTTACATGATATGTTAACACAACTAAAAAATAAGGTTGCGTTATCCCCAAAAGATGATAAACGCTATATAATTCCAGATTCTTTTAGATCTTTAGCTTGGGGACACAAACATAGATATTTTAGAAGAGAAATCCAAGACTGATGATGAGATAGTTAATAATGATATTGATATCCTAAAAAATTTAGTTCATGATGAATATAAAACATAAGAACCCTGGAAAAATATTTTATTTTGAAAATGGCTCTGCTACCTGTAGGAGTTCTATTTCTATCAGGATTCGTTAACAATACTTTGTTCATACAAGTTGATCCTAATTTTCGAGAAGCATTTATTTATCTATCTGTTAATAATGTAAATAATGATAGTTGGCCTTCAACATGGAAATGAATGAATATAAATAATCGTTTATTTACCTACAAAATAGATGATTATGAATAATTCTACCGTTGTACAGTATAAGTTAAGATTATATTATTTCAATAAAACTTCAATAGTGATACAGGAATGGAATCAGTTGTATAGAAAATCTTGTATAGAAGAATGTAATTCAAATGTCTGTATAGTATTATTAAGTATATTTTTATTATTGTTTATATGTTCATTAGGATATATATTATTCAAAGTATATTCGTATTATAAATAAAATTCTGGGGTCAATAAAAAAACATATCTATAATAAAGGTTTTTATTCATAACAATGTCTATAATTATATAACAATTTTACGTTTGCTAATGCACAATGCCATGGATTCACATTTTTGTGAAAATAACATTCCGGAATTTTCTTAAATCTACTTAATTTTGGTTCTTCACCAATGGGAATAGCGTAAATGAAATCTTCATCCAAAAACTTTTTTAAGAAGTTTATTTTTTCATTATTTTTCATGTAAATGTTGGGCGATTGGTAAACTTCCAACACATGCTTTAAAATATCATCAATTTCATTAAGGTTTATATTTCCAAATTCCCATTTTAGTCCATGATACTCTTCGGCCCATTTAACCAGTTTGATACCAGGAGCAGATAACATGTTTTTTGAAATGGTGATTTAAACACATAATTTGAGCAACGAATCCCATCATAAATCGCTAATTCTTTTGGAATGTATCCAAAGGAACAGTTACATCCTTGAATGTCGATAAAAAGTTCTGTCTTACACTCATTCATGGTTTGACGCTAAATGATGTTTAAATTTACAAGATTAGTGTTTAAATCCCCCCACCACGCTTACTATCCCCACTACCATGCTTGTTTATTTAAGCACTCACCCACAGTTCTACTGAAATTGTTTTAAGCAAGCATCCGAAAATGTATCAACCAACAAACTATAACCATCAATCCCAAAAACATTTTAGTAAGAAGCGCAATGCAGCTCTTGTGCGATTCCGTGAGTCCTTGAATACTTTCTCAGCTGTCCACGGCAATCTGGGGCCCAATACAAAATACTGCACTTCAGAAACTGACAATATTTACTTTATTGTGTTAATTACACTTTTAGATGAAACTTATAAAGGAATAAATACAGTGGAAGTGTTAATAAATTTTTAGTTTTTACATTCTCTGGCGCGGCGAGAATCTTTCTGTTTGTATCGACAATCAATAGTAATCTCTCGTCGTCAACGCAACGGGTTCAAGAGCATTATGGGTGCTGGTTAATCCCTACGCCGAATCTGCTTGCATGGAAAGAGCGTAATGGCGAAGGCGACGTTGTCACGTTTAGTCCCTTATCATTAGTTAGTTTGAACCGCGACATACTGCCGCCCTTGAATGCCTTGACTTTCAACACTAATTCGAGTTATTTTCAATGTCAACTGGTAAAACACAAATTTTAGCTACAGTTCTTCTAAAATGTCCACCACATGTCTTAACTTGCACGACGCGCACAATTCCGTCATCATCCGGAAAAACGTCTGTGATACATTCCAAAACATAGGCGAACTGTCATTTTCTTTTAAAATAACTAAAGATCCAATTTTAATGTCAATATTAGTATCACTACGCCATTTTGAACGTTGTTGTAACGTATGTAAGTAATCACGTGACCATTTAGTCCAAAAGTGTTGTACTAACATTTGCATTTGCTTATAACGCGAAGCATAGGTAAGCCTTTCATTAAGAACTGGAATTTCCGGCAAAGCAAGCATAGGACGACCAATTAGAAAATGACTAGGTGTCAATACGTTTAAATCTTCTGGGTCTTCTGTGAGAGGAACCAGCGGGCGAGAGTTCACGTCATTGCTACCTGAGTTGTCAAGTAGCTGACATAAAATTTTATCTATACATTTTTATACAATTTTATAATTATATTATTACTAGGAACAATTTTTGGCCGTTCGCAGAAAAAATCTAAATTTAAGTAACCCCAGAAAATACAAAATTGGCTTCTGAAACCTAAATTACTGAAGAATATCACACAAATACCGAAACTGACAACTATGTCAAAATCAACGATTTGTTCTACTTGCAAACATAATCTAAAAAATTTAGCCATATGCAATTCTTGTGGAAATAAACTTTGCAGAAACTGTTCTGGTCTGACTCAGAAAGAGTTCAACTGTGCTGTACTGGTAGTTAGAAAATTAAAATTTTTCTGTGCTGAATGTGACAATACGAATACTACCTCAAATAATTATTCGCAAGATCTCTTTCCAACTCAAAATTCAAATATTTTAAATGATGGCCATGACAGCTTTAATGAAGAATATCTAAGCAAAAACGTGTTTCAAGAAGAAATTTCTAAAATATTTACCTTTTTTGAGCGCATTGAACAAGAAATTACTAATTTAAAAGAGTCTAACATTGATTTGGTACGATTTCTCTCTTCTGAAGAATATGTTAAGATGGCTCAGGCTAAAAATGTTAATACGGCACCAAAAAATATCCATCTAAACAGCCATTTTGGAGTATACAAAAACAATTACAGTTCTAATGAAAACGTTGATGATCTTCGAGGAAATGTTTTAAATTCTGTAAATAATAAAAATCAAAACGTCAATCAAGAAAACGTCAGGTAGAATGTCAAAATTTACAATGAACCAAACTGCAAAACAAACTTATCCAGTGAAGCGAACTTAAAAAATCAAAATTCTTCAGAAAATGTCAACTCTTATAAAAAAGTAAAAACCAAATCTAAATTTATACGAGGCTCAAATGAAACTAAACTTTTAAAATCCTCAAATACATTCTGGATTTTTGCAACAGGAGTTAGCAATAAAACTAAAGAAACCGACGTTATTAAATATTTGAAGCAATTCAAAGACCTGGAATATATTTGTGAAAGACTTCAAACAAAAAATCAACATTCTATTTCTTTCAAGATTGGCATTCCTTATCAGTACAAAAATGAATTTTTCAAAGAAGATATTTGGCCACTAGGAATATATATTAATCAGTATTTCCCTCCGAGAAAACAAAATTCAAAAAATGAAGGCGATGTTCCAAAAACTGAATAATAGCGGTAACATACTAGTTGCACACTTAAATATTAGATCATTAAAATTGTCTTTTTATGAGTTTAAAAAATTTCTTTTAGATCTCAACCCCGACATTTTTGCAATAAGTGAAACTTGGCTTACTAATAACGACTCTTCATTAAGCTTTGAAATTTTTGGTTATAATTTTTTCAGGAAAGATAGAAATGGTAGAGGAGGGGGTATTGGTGTATATGTCAAAAAATATTTAAAAGTAAAAGAAATAAGTGTTCCAGACACTGCACCAATAGAATTACTTTGGTTAAATATTTTAATTAACAGAAAAAAATTAGGGTTAGGTGTTGTTTATAAACCACCAAATGTAAATTATAACTCTCTTCTTATTCTTGAGCAAATAATTCCACATGTTTATCTATCTGTTGATAGACTTATCGTAACTGGTGATTTTAACATTGATTTTTATAACAAAAGTATTGATGGAATTTTTCTTGAAGACCTGTTTTCTACATTTAGTTTAAAACAAATAATTACAGAGCCAACTAGGCACGAAAAATCCCCTAAAATTATTGACCATATGTATATTGATGAAAACCTTGACCTAACTGACTTTGGCACTATCGAAACACAAAATATTCAAAATAGCTTAGGTAAACCTATTACTGATCACTCCATGATATTTTGTAAGATTGCAATTCCAAACAAAATACCTGTACAGGTGAAATATTTTAGAAATTTTAATAATTTAAATCTAAACATATTTAATCAAGATTTACAAAATATTGACTGGAAATGTATTGAAAGCACAGATGATTTTGAAAACAAAGTCAAAATTTTTAATAATAATATTATAAATTTATTTGATAAACATGCACCTATCCAAATAATAAGAAACAAAAAATGCAGTCCATGGATTACTAACACCATTAAAGAAATGTCTAAATTAAAACGAAAAGCTTTACAAAAATATAAAAGGGATAGATCCCAGATTTCATGGAAATCTTATATAGATGCTAGAAATATTTTAACAAAAACTATTAAAAAAGAAAAGCAAACTTTTATAAGACTTAATATAAGTACTAACAATCCACAGCAATTTTGGAAAAATATAAAAAAAATTAAGATTAATTTAAAAGAATCTAAATCTATTAGTGAGTATCCTGCTGCACACGATTTAAATAGTTATTTTATTAATTCTGTAAAAGATATACATCCTAATGAAAATTTATTATCATTTTATATAAATAATAAGTTTGCTGGAATTGATAAAAATGTTTTCTTTAACTTGAAACCTATTTCATGTTATGACATTACCAAGATTATATCAAAAATTAAAACAAATTCTTGTGGGGCTGATGGCATAACCTTACGAATGCTAAATCTTTGTATCAGTAATAACTTTTTAAATGCTCTTAAACATATAATAAACTATACTATACTTAATAACTCTTTTTCAGATATATGGAAAACCAGCATAGTTATACCTATACCAAAAGTATATAACGCGCAAAATTTAAATGATTTTAGACCTATTTCTTTACTTTCCATAAAATCAAAAATACTTGAACGTGTAGTTTTTAATCAGGTTATAGAATATATTAATATAAATAATATTTTGCCTGATAATCAATCTGGATTTAGAAAAGGCTTTAGTACTACCACTTTACTTTGTAAACTTAAAGACGACATATTAGTAAACTGTTATTCAGGTTTTGCTACCAGTATTATATTTGTTGATTTGGAAAAAGCTTTTGATTCTTTAAATCATAATTTACTTTTAGCTAAACTTAAATATATCGGTTTTAGTAGTTCAGCCTGTAGTTCCTGGTTTAAAAATTATTTATTTAATCGAAACCAGATTACAAAAATTACTAGTGAACATATAATAGAAAACTCTACTTCATTACCTGTTTACAGAGGGGTTCCTAAGGGATCAGTATTGGGACCATTATTATTTATTCTTTATACATTTGATTTTTACCTAGCTATTAAAAATGGAACACTATCATCTTTTCCTGATGATACTCAAATTTATTATCCAATTCACTATACAAATTTAAAAAATTATGTATCTTTAATAAATAAGGATTTATCTAATATTTCACAAACTATTACACATCATGGCTTAAAAATAAATGAAACTAAGACAAACCTTCTTGTAATTGGTCCTAAAACTTTGGTTACAAAAATTGAAAATTATCCTGATTTCAAAATTATTCTCAATAATGATTTTATATTACCAACTATAAAATAAGGAAGGAATCTTGGCGTAATATTTGATCAAAATCTAAACTTTGATGCTCATATAAGAAACATAGTAAAAAAAGGATATTATAAATTAAGGATCTTGTATCATTTTAAAGAATTTTTAAATATCGAAACAAAACTTAAACTTGTAGATTCGATCATTATAAGTGGATTAGATTATTGTGACGTTATATATCATAAAAATATCAGCTACAATTCTAAACAAAAACTACAAATCCTACACAATAACTGTGTAAGATTTTCAGTAAATCTTAAAAAATATGCTCACATTACCTCAACATTCAATCAGTATAAATTAATTAAATTAGAAACTAGACGTGAAATTCATCAAACTTGTTTCATTTACAAAGTCATAAACAGTAAAACACCTGATTATCTATTTAAAAAATTAGAATTTCGTAATAATGTTCATTACGTGGATACAAGAAATCAAAACAACTTAACTATACCATCACACAAAACAGAAAAGTATAAAACATCTTTTAAATATAATAGTGCAATCATATATAACAGCATTCCCTTCTATCTAAAATATTTTACTTTTTCAACTTTTAAAACTTATTGTAAAAATTATTTAATCGGGGTGGAGTTGGAAGAATGATTATATATAATCAAAATTCTACCTTTTTGTGCCAACTAGTGTGTTACTATTGTTATTCATTTTTGTAAAATATTTATGCATGATATTATATTGTTACTTTTTACACTGTTTATTGTTTACTGGCACAAATAAATAAATATATTATTATTATTATTATTATTATTATTAATAGCCTCAATTTGCACAAGCAATGAATAGAAATCTTCATAGGTTAAACATGTATTATTCAAAACACGTTGTAAATGGTACTTAGTTAATCGAACTGCAGATTCCCACAATCCCCCAAAGTGCGGAGATCGTGGCGGAATAAAATGCCACCTTATTTTATTTTCGAGCAAAAAATTGTTAAATTTTGTGTCGTCTAGGTACTTGTTTAAAAACCTCTAATAAAGTTTTATTTGCACCAACGAAATTCGTGCCATTGTCCGAGTATATATCAGTGCAGAGTCCTCTCCTTGATATAAAGCGTTTTAGAGCATTAAGAAAGGAATTAGTTGACAATTCGCTAATCAATTCCACATGTATGGCCTTACTAACCAAACAAATAAAAATACAAAGATAAGCCTTAATAAATTTTCTATTTTTAAGCTTACGATCTTTAATTAAGTAAGGTCCTGCCAAATCGACACCACTCTTCAAAAATGGATAAGTTGGAGTAACCCGATCTTTCGGTAAATTAGTCATTTTTTGGGTCAAATGTGGAGGTTTTGCTCTAAAGAACACAACGCATTTTTTCAAAACGTTATTAAGAGTGCGTCTACCACCTAAAAGCCAATATTGCAATCTAACATTTGACAGCACTAATTGCGGCCCGGCGTGTAAATTTTTTAAATGTTCATTTCTGATAACAAGTGTGGTAAAATAATTATTTGCTGGAAGTATTATAGGATGTTTACTTTCAGAAATCAATTGTGAGTGTTTAAGTCTCGCACCAACCTTGATAATACCATTTTCGTCTAAATAGGGATCTAATGAAATTAGTTTACTGCCCTTAGGAATAGGTTTTTTGTTTTTTAAACATTTTAATTCAACAGGAAATATTTGGTTTTGAATGAATTTTACAATAGTACAAATACTTGTATTAACTTCGTCAACTGTTAGTTCTAATGTTTCAGGCCTTAATTTTTTAAAGAACAATTGTAAAATCGAAGCATATAAGCAATAACATTTATTAATTTTGATAATGACGAAAATCTGCATCATTCTCTAAATTTGAGACATCTACTGAGACACAGCTAGTATTTTTTGATATATTTTGTTTAAATTCAGGAAGTTTAGTTTTGTCAAAGTTAATATTAGATACTGGCCAACAATTTTCACTCAACGAAAGCCATGTAGGTCCATTAAACCACAGCGACATCTTGAGTGTATCTGTTACTCTAATGCCGCGAGTAATGAAATCGGCAACATTTTCTTCACTTGCAACGTGCTTCCATTGTGAAAGCTGCGAAAACTGTTGCATCTCCGAAATTCGGTTAGAAACAAAAGTTTTTAAATGGCTGGGCTCTGTAGCTATCCAAGCCAATACAATGGAGGAATCACACCATAACCAAATTTTATCAATCGTTAATTTAAGAGCATTCAAAACTATCTGACATATTTTAGTAGACAAAAGTGCGCCATATAGCTCAAGACGAGGAAAGCCTATTTTCTTTAAGGGAGCAACTCGTGATTTTGCAAATGCTAAGCGAACCAAAATATTACCATCTTTATCAATTGAACGCAAATAAACACAACTGCCGTAAACCTCTTCAGACGCATCCGAAAAACAGTGTATTTCGATATAATTCGGTGAATCAACTAAGATTTGACGTGGGATCTCTATTGTATTTATCATATCAAGTTCATTCAACAATTGTGACCAACAAGTATTGATATGTGGAGGCAATGGGTCATCCCAATCGACCTTCAGCTGCCATAGATCCTGCATAAAAATTTTAGTTTTAATCAATAGTGGAACTAACAAACCCAAAGGATCAAAGATTTGACTAATTACGGATAAAATTATACTTTTAGTAATATTTTGATACTTATCGAGATTAGAAGTATAACGAAAATTGTCACTCGATGATTGCCAAAGTAAACCCAAAGTTTTACAATTGGTATTATCAATAATAATATATTGATTATCAGAAACATCATGAGAATTTTGAAGATAATCTAAAACGTCTTGACTATTTGTCATCCATTGTCTCAAAAAAAAAACCCAGCTGAATCCAATATATTTTTAACTTTCTCAACAAGAGCCAGAGCTGAACTTACATCTTTCGCACCATGCAACGAATTATCAACATAAAAATTATGCAGTATTGAATGTGCAGCGTTTGAATTTTCAACAGAGTTTTTTATAGCTAATCCTTTAAGCATCTAATGGCCAAAAATGAGGCTGGAGCAGTGCCATAAGCAACTGTGTTTAGCCTATAATGTTTTATAGAATCAGAAGGATCCGAACGCCACACTATTCTTTGAAAATCTCGATCATTAGGATGCACATTCACACATCTATACATCTTAACAATATCACTGGTGAAAACGATAGGATACATACGAAATCTAAGCAAAATCCAATATATAGGTTCTTGAATACAAGGCCCTATTTTCAAAACCTCATTCAAGGACACATTCGTAGTAGTTTTAGCACTCGCATCAAACACGACCCGTAACTTTGTTGTCACGGACGAATTTTTCAAAACGCAGTGATGTGGCATATAATAATTAGGCTCATTTTTAACATCAGAATTTTCAATTTGAGATATATGTCTTAACTCTATGTATTCATCAATAAACTGGCAATAACTTTTTTTAATATCTGGCAATTTTGACAATTTATTTTCTAAATTATGAAATCCTTTCATAGCCATACCTTTTGATTCTCCCAAACTCTCAACATTATCCCGAACTGGCAATCTAACGACAAATCTACCCTTTTCATCTTGTTCTGTAATATTACAAAATAAATCTTCGCACTCTTGCTCCTCTTTAGAATATAATACCTTTTTCGAAGGGCATTCTTCTATTTACCAAAATGACTCTAATTGCTTAAGCAAAGTGTCATCAGTTTTAGAAAAATGACAAAGACCCTTTGCTTGATCTGCAAAACTATAAAAAGAGCCAGAAATAATGTAACCAAATTTTGTGTTTTGTAAAACAGGTTTTTTGTTACCCAATTTTTTTCGATCTTTTAAAAGTAAATTATAAAAAATACCGGCACCCAACAATACATCAATCTGTGAAGGTTGATTAAAGTTTGGATCAGCTAAACTTATATCTTTAGGAATATCCAAATCATGTATACTAAATTCCTTTTGCGGAATGTTATCTGTAATGAAAAATTGCAAATCAAACTGATGATTATTAGCCCGCGATCTTATTCTAGTTTTAACGATTTCTGAAATATTTGAGACTACTCAATTTATACCTATCATTGGTAAGTTTATTTTATTAGATTTTAATTTCAATTTATTTTGCAAATTTTTAGTAATAAAATTGCTCTGACTTCCGTTATCTAAAAGAGCTCTACAAAGCACTAGATTGCCATCAGAATCCAATATATTTATTAATGCTGTCGATAACAGCATAAGTTCACCATTACAAGCATGCGTGACAGTAACCTTACTTGTTTCAGTATTTTGATTATCTGTTTTATTTTCACAATTTAAGTTATTATTATTACCTTTGGAAACAGGTTCAGGTAATAAATTGGAACTTTTATTGTTTTGTTTATTTTCATTCAAGTTATCCTGTTCTCTTTAGAGTTTGAAAAATGAAGTAAGGCATTATGCCTTTTACTACAAATTCGACAAGGTTTCATTTCACAATCATTAACAAAATGACCAATTTTAAGGCAATTTGTACAAGCCTTTAATTTTTTAATTTCCAAACAACGAGACGACACTGGTCGTTTCAAAAATTCTTTACAATAATAAATCAAATGTTGACCCTTACAAACAATGCATGGGTCCCTTTCCATAGAAACATGTACATGCGCTTTACCCTCTGATTTACTACTATTTTCGGTATCAACAGAAGCTAATAATTGACAACGTTCAGTCAAAAACTCAATAAAACTATCAACAGAGGGAGAAACTACATCCTTTGTTTTAATTTCCCATTCTTTTTTGGTAGGCATATCTAATTTTGACAACAATAAATAAATTAAAATTGTACAGGTTAATTAAGACTTAATTAAGACTGTACAGGTTCATTTAAATTTTTTAATGACCTATAATTTTTTAAAAATTCGTACAAAAAATGCCTTAAAGAATTATGTGAATATTTAACTACATTAGGTAAATCAAAAATATGTTTGGGGTGTTCTCTTATAAACATCTTTTTATTTTCGAAACGATCACACAATAATTTGAATGCCACGGGATAATTTGCGGCATTTACAGTCAGTGATTCCAACACTGAAGCAGCTTCACCCTTCAAATAGGCTTGCAAATAATAAAATTTTTCGACATTCGACAAATTGAGGTTTTTGTTTATGACTGAATCGAATGTGTCATAAAAGGTTGACCATTTGTGATAAGATCCATCGAAATCTGGTATCGAAATTGGAGGTAATGTTAATAATGAGTTAGTCTGTGGTGTAGATACGTGTGCGATTGTTTGTGTATTAACTTGACTGCGATGGTAATAATCTAAGAGCCTTTTCGCGATTGCAACCGCTTCGAAAAACTTTGATTCATAATCAGACCTTTCAATTTCTTGATTACTATCAGTTAACTCTATTTGACTCTGCAATGACATAAACTCATCATAACTTGAATTGATGTAGCCGTTACTTGATGAAGATCCATTATTAATACATTTAAAAATAACAACAAACTTGTTTCAATCTTCACTAAATTTTTATTCATAAACATGAAAATTGTTTCGACAAAACAGTGTCTTCTTCAGATGATTGGAGTAAACTAACTGTTCTTATTATATGCATTAAATACTCAACTAATTTTTACAAGCTGGTAATTATGTTTAGAATACCATTAGGCGTAGGTAATGTCCTATATCTTACATTTTAAGATAAGTATACAATGTACCACAATACCGTTTTATTGCTGGAGGAATTTCCAACAAATTATAAATTTAACAATGGGAACTATTCAAATCCAGCTGGTCATTTAATAATATGTTCAATCTTTTACATTTATTTATTTCCACACTTTCTAATAAATTAAGTTTTATGGATTTGTTTTCTAACTGTAAAATTTCAAAATTATCATCAAACCTATGTTGTTCGTTATTCAAATGTAGAGCGTAATGTGAATTATAAATTTTTTTGTTATAACTGGTTTTGTGCTCTTTAAGTCTTATTTCAAAACTTCTACCTGTTTGTCCAATGTAAATTTTTGGACAACTGCCACATTTGAGTTTGTATACACCACATTTTTGTTCTTTTTTAATTTTACTTTTGTTGTTTTTTATTAATTTTCCTAATTTGTTATTCGTTTTGAAAGCAATGTGCAAATCTAGTTTATTTAAATGTGTTTTGATTTTTTGCGTAAGTTTACCGGTATATGTGAGTGTTTTGTACCTTAGTGTAGCTTTTGATTTTGTAGTAGGATATGCTAAATTGATGGCTTTTTTATATTATTTTTATTAATAATTTGGCCAATCATATTGGCATTATAGCCAATATTTACTGCCAGTTGTTTAATAATATTTAATTCTTTATTATAATTTTCCTCTGACATTGGTATGTTAATAAGTCTATGGACAAAAGAGTTGTAAGCAGAGATTTTATGAGTATATGGATTACTAGATTTATTGTGTATGGTGATATCAGTGTGTGAAGGTTTGTGGTATATTGAAAAGTCATGCTTATTATTTTTCTTTGTTATTGTTAGGTCTAAAAAATGTATTGAATTATTTTGTTCTATTTCTAAAGTGAAGTTTATAATATTATGGTCTAGATTATTGATAAAATGGAAAAAACTTTGGAGTTGGCGTTCCGTACCGACAAAGCACGCTAGAATATCATCCACATATCTATACCAATAAAGAAACTTACTGCTTAGGCTGTTTTTTAGAATTTTATTCTCTAAATCGTTCATGAAAATCTCAGCTAACAGTGGACTTAAAGGGTTTCCCATTATTAAACCTTCGGTAGACAAACATGTGGCATTGTTAAATTCAAAATAATTTTGATCCAGACACACTGCCAACGTTTCTAAAATATCTTGTTTTATGACCGGATTGGTATTGTTTTCAATCAACAAATTCTCTACTAAACTAATGACATCATTAGGTGGTATACTAGGAAAAAGATTTTGTACATCAAAAGAAATAAGTTTAGCGTTTCTAGGTATATCAATCTTGTCATTTTGGTAACCAAATCATATGAGTTTCGAATACTAAATTGTGGTTTAAAATTACACTGTGTCTTAATGACTTCAATAAGTTTATTAGATAATTTGACTGAAGGTGCTGTGATATAAGAAACTACTGGTCTAATGGGCATATTATTTTTATGCAATTTGATTAAGGAGTATAATTTTGGGGTGTGTGGGTTCATCACCGTTAGTTTTTTATTTTCAAATTCATTAAATAAGCTAAGATCTTTTAACACCTCTTTGATTAATTTTTGGAACATTTGTGTTGGACCGGACTTCATGATTTGGAATTTAGTGGGGTCTAGAAATGCAAGAGATTTTGACACATAATCGCCTTTATTTAAAGCTACTACTGTGTTTCCCTTATCTGCCCTTGTGAAAATAATATTGTTTTTTGTTGCTTTACTTTAATTGTTTTTACTACTTCATAGTGTTTGGAAAATTGACCACTTATGTTCACATAATTTTGTGATGAAATGGTTCTTGCGATGACATGTTTATCGCAATTAGAATTTTCCAACTGATTCACAGCCAGTTCACATTCGACCCCTAGATATCGTCTACCTTCAGAATTATCTTTTGGTTTTAAATTATAGTTAAAGCATTTTCCTAGTAACGTGTTCTCCTCCTTAGAAAAGGTTACATTAGTAAGATTGACAACTCTATCATAAAAAACATGGTTTCTATTGCAGTTTTTTCATTACTAAGTCCTTTTGAAATTAATTTATCTAATTTTAGTTTCTGCCTTACAAATTTTTTATTAATGATCTGCTCTACCTGAGTTCTAATTTTGTGATCAAAAAGATCAAATTCTATGTTATGAAGTCTATAACTTATTTCACTATGAATTACCTTAAGGTACACATTATAAATATCCCTCTTACTGTATGTACTGCACTCTTCGGTCCAATATACACCGTTTCTTGAGCCCATATTGTTGAGCTTTCTTTGCCGAGTTCGTGATATTGTTTGTTCTAAAGTTCATGTATCTTGGATAAACACTGTACCGTATGCACATATTGTAATACCATATATTTTGGGAACAGATTTTACTTTTCAAAAGAAGTTTGAAATACCAACGGGCTACAAAACTCGTCGGAGCTTCTTTTAAATATTGAATTGATGTAGCCGTTACTTGATGAAGATCCATTATTAATATATTTAAAAATAACAACAAACTTGTTTCAATTTTCACTAAATTTTTATTCATAAACATGACAATTGTTTCGACAACACAGTGTCTTCTTCAGATGGTTGGAGTAAACTAACTGTTCTTATTATATGCATTAAATACTCAACAAATTTCATAGTGAAATAAGTTATAGACTTCATAACATAGAATTTGATCTTTTTGATCACAAAATTAGAACTCAGGTAGAGCAGATCATTAATAAAAAATTTGTAAGGCAGAAACTAAAATTAGATAAATTAATTTCAAAAGGACTTAGTAATGAAAAAACTGCAATAGATAATAAGTATACAAACCATGTTTTTATGATATAGTTGTCAATCTTACTAATGTAACCTTTTTTAAGGAGGAGAACACGTTACTAGGAAATGGCTTTAACTATAATTTAAAACCAAAAGATAATTCTGAAGGTAGACGAAATCTAGGGGTCGAATGTGAACTGGCTGTAAATCAGTTGGAAAATTTTAATTGCGATAAACATGTCATCGCAAGAACCATTTCATCACAAAATTATGTGAACATAAGTGGTCAATTTTCCAAACACTATGAAGTAGTAAAAACAATTAAAGATAAAGCAACAAAAAACAATATTATTTTCACAAGGGCAGATAAGGGAAACACAGTAGTAGCTTTAAATAAAGACGATTATGTGTCAAAAACTCTTGCATTTCTAGACCCCACTAAATTCTAAATCATGATGTCCGATCCAACACAAATATTCCAAAAATTAATGAAAGAGGTGTTAAAAGATCTTAACTTATTTAATGAATTTGAAAAGAAAAAACTCACAGTGATGAACCCACACACTCCAAAATTATACTCCTTAATCAAATTGCATAAAAATAATATGCCCATTAGACCAGTAGTTTCTTATATCACAGCACCTTCAGTCAAATTATCGAATAAACTTGAAGTCATTAAGACACACTGTAATTTTAAACCACAATTTAGTATTCGAAACTCATATGATTTGGTTACCAAAATTGACAAGATTGATATACCTAGAAACGCTAAATTATCTCTTTTGATGTACAAAATATTTTTCCTAGTATACCACCTAATGATGACATTAATTTAGTAGAGGATTTGTTAATTGAAAACAATACCAATCCGGTCATAAAACAAGATATTTTAGAAACGTTGGCAGTGTGTCTGGATCAAAATTATTTTGAATTTAACAATGCCACCTATTTGTCTACCGAAGATTTAATAATGGGAAACCCTTTAAGTCCACTGTTAGCTGAGATTTTCATGGACGATTTAGAGAATAAAATTCATAAAAACAGCCTAAGCAGTAAGTTTCTTTATTGGTATAGATATGTGGATGATATTCTAGCGTGCTTTGTCGGTACAGAACGCCAACTCCAAATTTTTTTCAATTTTATCAATAATCTACACCATAATAAAACTTCACTTTAGAAATAGAACAAAATAATTCAATAAATATTTTAGACCTGACAATAACAAAGAAAAATAATTAGCATGACTCTTCAATATACCACAAACCTTCACACACTGATATTACCATACACAATAAATCTAGTCATCCATATACTCATAAAATCTCTGCTTACAACTCTTTTGTCCATAGACTTATTAACATACCAATGTCAGAGGAAAATTATAATAAAGAATTAAATATTATTAAACAACTGACAGTAAATAATGACTATAATACCAATATGATTGGCCAAATTATTAATAAAAAACAATATAAAGAAGCCATCAATTTAGCATATCCTACTACAAAATCAAAAGCTACACTTAGGTACAAAACACTCACATATACCGGTAAACTTACACAAAAAATCAAAACACATTTAAATAAACTAGGTTTGCACATTGTTTTCAAAACGAATAACAAATTAGTAAAATTAAGAAAAAACAACAAAAGTAAAATTAAAAAAGAACAAAAATGTGGTGTATACAAACTCAAATGTGGCAGTTGCCCAAAAATTTACATTGGACAAACACGTAGAAGTTTTGAAATAAGACTTAAAGAGCACAAAACCAGTTATAAAAAAAAATGTAATTCACATTGTAGCGGTTAAATCTTTAACCACTATTACCCTTATAATTTCTTAATATTTTTGTAAATTTCCATGATCCATCGCATTCGCCAACTTCCAAAATATCTTTACTGGCTGCATCCAAGCAGACGAGATGTCGTCTAGTACCCATGCGTGGTACTCGTAGATCGACGTACCAGCGTTTTTCGAGACACTCCGATTTTGCTAATCGTGTGAGGAGTCATGATTTTTCTGACTGAAGTCTTTTTGCCTTTATAGTGCTATTTTATGCACCAATTATTGTAATGTGAAGTAGTGTCTGATTACTTACATACATATTATTATGTCTTTCTGCCGATTCCTGATTATTCTTCCTGGGAGAAGCCCCGTTTTAATTTCTTATTCGCCATGTGCATAGTAAGGCAGATCCCCTCAACCTAGAGGTAAGCCGTTAAATTTCTTTAATGTTTTCGAACGTTTTGGTTATTGTAAATATTATTTACAGGGATTTAGAGAGGCGTTAGAAATGGTTTTAGAGAGGTGCTAGATAGGATTTTAGAGAGGCGTTAGATAGGGTGTTAGAGAGGCGCTAGAGAGGTGTCCACGTTTCACAGCACGTTTTCCTCCACTTTTCTCATAAACTATCAGAGAAATAGCTGCCTGTAGTAACCAGGATTGGCGGCCTAACATTTAGCCACCAACAAGTGTCTGTTTCACAGGATGCATGGGACACTCTAGAAGCTCCCACCAGAACCAAAGGCCAGTCTATTCCATTTTTTTAATTGCGTAATTTTTTTATACTATAACTTTCGTGATATCCTCTTTATTTCTTAAATTCATTCTTTACATATATTACATATTTACCTGTGTAAGCTAGCCTTCTGATTATTTTAAAATTAAATTCACATGCGACTTTTAAATATATTTTTGTACATAAATGTACATAACATTGGGGTAATCTTTGGCCAAAGATAAGGGTTATGTATATATTACTATAACTCGGGAATTTTGGCTTCACTGCATTATATTTATTTTTATCAGAACAAATGCATTTTTAAACTATTTTATTTGGTATTTTTAAACATATTTTTTGTTCCTCCTTGGGCACAATTTGCTAATTAAATTGATTGAAGCTAATCTCAGGTAGTCTATTTATTTATTACCAACTTAGATTAAAAGAGCTTGGTTTCTCAGTTCAGAAGCTCTGAAAACGAATCCATTAAAGGAAAAACTGAGTGGCGCCTTTAAAAAGCGTAAGTGTTCCTAGCCGACGACCATCTGTTCTACCGACGAAGAGCTGCCGTACGCAAGTGGGTACCTTTCTGAGGAAAACTAAGTTTTCCCTTAAAAGTACGCCACATAAAATAGCGCCCATAGGCGTGGGGCTTGAGTGCTTACGCTTTTTGTATTTTTTCTACTGAGATTAGTTTCAAAACCCCATAACATTTTTTCTTAATTTTCAAATTTTCTTTCATGCATGTTTATCCATAAATTTTTATATTTCCCCAAAAACTGACTATTCGCAATATGTATTTTTACTGTTTCTATTTCTGTCTTTTTCTGTCTTATAAAAATACTCATACCTACACACAAACAGTGGTGTATATTACTTATCAATTATAGAGATATTAATTTTGATTAATATTTTGGCCAATTATTTATTAATAAAATTTTGTTGCCCCTAATTTTCAAATAAAATTAGATTCGTCGCGTCCTTGAGTTGTTTGGCTAAACCATTTTTTCTTGCATTCCTTTACCGATACAAAAAAGCATATTTGTTGGAAATGTATACGTCTTGACGAACACTGTAGTAAAATAATATTTTATATTATTTACCGAATGCATCTTATTTGAATAGAATAAAACATTATTTCAAAATTAAAACCAGTATTTAAGATTTATAATTAAAAAGTTTTAAGCAGTTATCGGTTATTTCAATTGTCACCTAAAAATTTGCTTTTGCCTGACCAAAGTTTATATTTATTTTGTGACTAAATTTTAATTTATGTACAGGTTGTCTCAAACGTGATCTTTGCATAAGCAACTATACAGGTTGACTTTAAAAATTATATACCGGTTGTCCAAATATTTTTAATTTGTTTTTTTGTAGTCTTTTATAACATACTTGAATTATTTAATTCCTAACGTTAATTAAAAATGTTTAAGAAGTTTTTTGGAATACTTATCTGAAAAGAAAAATTTTAAATATGGCTGCCACAGTTGATAAATTTCAAATTAATCACCTCTTAGATTATGAACTCGATTATGAACTAAATATTAGGTCTGTTTATACCGACCGTAACGTGGTAGAAAAAAGAAAAATTTTGTCTAGACTTTTAAAAAAAGAAATTCAGATACCTGGAAGTCAGATTTGTATAGAAGCGTATATACCCGATTTTATAACCGAACGAGCAGAAATAAACAATAGTATTGCATCTATTGAAAATATTATTTCAGATTTTGAAGGAAGTGCTACCGATAGTACTTACCTTCGCGTTAAGTCAAGACTAGCTCATTTATGCGGCCGAATAAAAAGAATCAAAATTCCCGAAGCCGATGATGGCGATGCAGTTAAATTTCGTAACGAATCTTATGCAACATGTCTTAAAGTAGAGTCAGATTTAGATGAAAAAGTTTCAGAGGAGTCGCCCTCATCAAATCCTAATTTAAATAATCTTACTCATACCTCTCCACCGATTGTTAATGTTAATCCTGTTGTCACATGTACAGCCAGTAAGCAACCAATATCTTCTTGGGGAATTAAATTTAATGGGGATACAAAAAGTGTTTTTTACTTCTTAGAAAGAGTTTCTGATCTTGCTCAGGCTCGTGATGTTTCAGAAAATGAATTAATTAACTCAGCTGTTGAATTTTTTGTTGGTGATGCGTTCATATGGTACCGTAGCATTAAATCTAGTATTACAGATTGGCCTTCTTTAGTATCTCGTTTAAAGAAAGATTTTTTACCTCCTTATGCAGACGACGATGTCTGGGAACAAATAAGACAGAGAAAACAGAAGCGAAATGAATCAGTAACTATTTTTATGGCTCATTTAGAAAACTTATTTTTTGCTTATCTACGTCTCCAGCGGAGGTCACTAAGGTGAAATACATACGAAAAAATTTATTACCTGAATATATCAATCAAATTGCCTTACATTCTATTGATACTGTCAATGAATTATCTATTTTGTGTAAAAGATTGGAAGAAGCTTCCAAGACTACTTCTAAAAAACTACCTCAATTATTTTATTTATCGGATTCGGATCAACAAAGTGGTTCACGACAACGTGACACTCGAAGTAACTATAAAAATTTTAATAAAAAATTTTCTCGTTTTGATAACCAAAATACGTCTAATGCTGATAGGAAATTTAAGAAATCAGAAAATGTAGATAAACCTTCTGATGCTTTGGATAACAAGGAATCTCAATCTATATCTAAGAATAAAATTATTTGTTTCAATTGTCGGATACCTAATCATACCTATAATTCGTGTACGGAAAAAAGAAAAATATTTTGTTATCGCTGCGGCGAGCCCAATGTAAAGACTAATTCTTGTAAAAATTGTTCAAAAAACTAAATAGGCCATCAAGCACTGCCCGTGGTCGGTACTTTGATGGAAAGTTAACCACAAAGTCCTATTTTGATAAATCTGATTGGAACAAATGGCTTATATATGTCTCTAATTTTTTCAAAACACCTAAAACTAGTAACGAAATACTACCTCTATTTATTAACAAAGTTAATGACAACAGACCTTATATCTCAGTTCGTCTTTATGATCAAGTTATCACAGTTTTATTAGATTCTGGAGCTAACTCTTCTATTGTTGGATCAAGTGGAATAAAAATTTTGAAAAAATTAAAAATTAAGATTCAGTCAGTAGTAGATTTTAATGTTCGCACAGCAGACGGTACACAGCAAAAAGTTGTTGGTGTCTCTGATTTGCCTGTTTTTATTAATGATTGTTGTAAAATAATCAAAGTTTTAATTGTACCTTCTGTAACGCATGCATTTATTTTTGGCATTGATTTTGCAAAACAGTTTAATTTAGTAATGGACTTCAAAAATAATGGTTGGTCTATTCATAGTAATGAAATAGAAATAAGTACTACTTCTACAATAACAAATAAATTTTGTATTCCTAAACTTTGCACTGTAGATGACTTATCTCCTACTCAAAAAATAGAAGCTCAAAAAGTTTTAGATTCCTTTAAAGAAATTGATAGTAAGGATAAGTTAGGGAGAACAAATAAAATTAAACTAAATATAGATACCGGTGATAACCCCCCTTTTAAAAAGAAACCTTATCTACTTTCTCCGTACATGCAAGAAATTCTAAACAAAGAGTTAGACTCTATGATTAAATTAGGTGTAGTTGAAGAATCTCAAAGTCCTTGGAGTTCTCCAACCTTATTAGTTAAAAAACCAAACGGTGAATATAGATTCTGTTTTGATGGACGTTTTTTGAATAACTTGACTAAACATGATAGTTTTCCTTTGGCTCACGTAGATCGTATCTTAAATAACTTGCGTAATGCCAAGTTTATTTCCTCTATAGATCTGCGAAAAGCATTTTGGCAAATTCCTTTGGATGACGCATCTAAAGAAAAAACTGCTTTCTCTATAATTGGTCGAGGACACTTTCAATTTAGGGTAGTTCCTTTTGGCTTGTGCAATGCTGCGCAAACTCAACAAAGGTTGGTAGATTCAATTTTTGGACCTAAGTACGAACCGCATATATTCTCTTATCTAGACGATATTTTACTTTGTTCTCCTACTTGGGAACACCATATTGAGTTACTGACAACTGCAAAAAATTTACTAAAGGATGCAGGCCTTACTATTAACCTTGAAAAATGTCAATTTTTTAAGACATCTTTAAAGTACCTAGGTTTTATTGTTGGAAACAATTCTTTAGCTACTGATCCTTGTAAGGTTGATTGTATGTTGAATTATCCACGTCCCCGCACTTCGACTGAAGTTAAGCGTTTCATAGGAATGTGTTCATGGTATCGCAGGTTTATCAAAGATTTCTCGTCCCTTGTAAGTCCCTTAAATTCACTTCTTAAAGGCAAAAAGAAAAAGGAAGTTATCAGTTGGAACCACGAAGCTGAAGCCGCGTTTTTGTGTATCAAGCAAAAATTAGTAAGTGCACCTATTCTAGCTCAACCAGATTTCAGTCAAAAATTCTATGTCCAGTCAGACGCTTCCGATGTTGGTATTGGAGGAATGTTGACTCAGTTTATAGACGGAGAAGAAAAAGTCATAGCTTATGCAAGCCGTTCTTTGTCTAGAGCAGAAAGAAATTATTCGGTGACCGAACGGGAATGTTTGGCAGTTATATTCTGCATAGAAAAATTTAGACCTTGGGTAGAAGGTACGCGTTTTACCGTAATCACCGATCATTTCAGTTTACTTTGGCTTAATAATCTTAAAACTCCCTCTGGTAAACTTAGTCGCTGGTTGCTTAGATTAAGGCAGCACACTTTTGATTTACAGCATAGAAAAGGCTCAATGCACATTGTTCCAGATGCCTTAAGTCGTATACCTTATTCTCTTCCAGATAATATGGGCATGGACAGTCCATCTACCTCACAAACACTGCCTCTACAAGTATCTTCCGTATCTGTTGATTTCTCATCTCTTGATCCCTGGTATATCTCTCTTCGTGACAATATTCGTAAAAGTCCTGAAAAGTATCCTCAATGGCGGATTGAAGGTGACTTAGTCCAAAAATTTATTCCTTGTCGTTCCTCTTATTCTTTTAATAAACAGGAATGGAAACTTTTGATTCCAAAACCTCAAAGGGATAAGGTCATCGAAAATTGTCATAATCCTCCAACCAGTGGACATTTTGGTTTTCGGAAGACTTTGTTTTGTGTTCAAGAATTGTACTATTGGCGTCAGATGAGGTCACAAATTTTAAAGTTTATTCGTAAATGTTTGGTGTGCGGTGCGCAGAAACATTCAAACTTACCTAAGATTGGTACCATGGGGAAGGAAAAAATTGTTGACTTACCTGGTCAGATTATATCTTTAGATTTTATTGGTCCCTTTCCACGCTCAAAAAGAGGCAATAAATGGTTGCTAGTAGCTGCTGATTGGTTTTCGAAATACACTTTTACTTTTCCTCTTAAACATTCTAAGTCTAATCTTATTGTAGATCTCTTAGAAAATCAGATTTTTCTTATATTTGGTGTGCCTCAGATCCTTATCTGTGACAACGCAACCAATTTTTGTAGTCATAACCTTAAAAATCTCTGTGAAAAATATCACGTCAAACAGTGGTTTACTCCGTTTTACTCACCACAATGCAATTTTGTGGAAAGAAACAACAAAACTATAACTACTGCTATCAGATGTTACGTGGATAAACATGAAGATTGGGATCTACATATTGCTGAATTTAGGCAGGCTATTAATACTGCAGTTCACGAAGTAACTGGTTTTCCTCCTTCATATTTAATGTTTGGGCGACATGTTCCTTTATCTGGTGATTATTATGATCATCCTCCCCAAGACCAATCTTCCGAAATATTGCCTGGTGATAGGAATACCTACGCCGAAAATTTAACTGAGTTTCGTAATCTGTTCGCAGAAATACGCCAGAAACTGCATTCTGCATTTGAAAGGAATTCTAAGTCCTATAATCTCCGGAAACGGGATGTCTGTTTTAATGTAGGTGAAAAAGTATGGCGTCCGAACAAGATGTTGTCTAATGCTGCGAACAAATTTGCTGCAAAACTTAGTCCTAAACATATCTTATCTCTTGTCTCTAAAAAATTATCTCCCTTGGTCTATGAATTAAAAAACCTAGACGGTTCTAAAGTAACCAAGTGGCACGTTAAAGATTTATTGCCTTACCGTGGACATTCTGAGGATATAGAAGATACCCAAACATCTCTTTCCTCATAAGTTCTTACCTTTATTTTATACCTAAAAATGTCTAAAGTAAATTTTGATTGAAGTTATAACTTGGTCAAAATTACCGTGCCTTATCTTCAATTTACTTACCTTACCTTTTTTCTTTTGCGTTTTGGCTTAGGTATTTGCCTAGGGCAAACCTCCGCTAAGCATACCTTAGCGTAACTCACCTCGCCTTGGCGTGGTTCAGTGTCAAAATTTTGTGCAAGTGTAATGGGCTGATGCACGCGGGCACCTTGCCGCAACTTCAGTTTCATTAGACCCTGCTTGACACTTAAAAATTATCGGTACTATTTTTCTAGTAATTAACTTAAATAGTTTGGTTTATATACCGTGAGAAATTTGAAATACTAAATCATTTTAGGTTATTTCAGTTTCTTATAACCGATGGTTTTTCTACTATAAGTGATGTTTCTACTTTCTTATAGGCTGTAAATAGATTTAGTTGTAAATATATTGAATTAGCTGATATGAAATTATTAGTGAGTGTTGGTAGTAATAATAGTGCTAGGCAAATAGTTGTCAGATGTTAGTGGACTTACCAATTTAGTGACCTTACCTGATTTGTGACCTACCGATAGTGACCTACCGACTGTAATCTCCCCTGGGGGCGAGTGATACGCGAGAGTTATCAATACTAAAATTTTGACAACACTATTTTGTGCACTGCAGTTTTTGTATATTTTTTCGTAAGTTCTAAGGTTACTTATATTTTTTATTGTTAGATTATCGTAAACTGTTAATATTTACCTCACATATCATATTATGGTTATATGAATCTTAAAAAAATGTAAAGTCCACTTTGTAGTCTTTAATTTTTTCTTTTGGAGAGGGGCAGTGTAGCGGTTAAATCTTTAACCACTATTACCCTTATTATTTCTTAATATTTTTGTAAATTTCCATGATCCATCGCATTCGCCAACTTCCAAAATATCTTTACCGGCTGCATCCAAGCAGACGAGATGTCGTCTAGTACCCATGCGTGGTACTCGTAGATCGATATACCAGCGTTTTTCGAGACACTCCGATTTTGCTAATCGTGTGAGGAGTAATGATTTTTCTGACTGAAGTCTTTTTGCCTTTATAGTGCTATTTTATGCACCAATTATTGTAATGTGAAGTAGTGTCTGATTACTTACATACATATTATTATGTCTTTTTGCCGATTCCTGATTATTCTTCCTGGGAGAAGTCCCGTTTTAATTTCTTATTCGCCATGTGCATAGTAAGGCAGATCCCCTCAACCTAGAGGTAAGCCGTTAAATTTCTTTAATGTTTTCGAACGTTTTGGTTATTGTAAATATTATTTACAGGGTTTTAGAGAGGCGTTAGAAATGGTTTTAGAGAGGTGCTAGATAGGATTTTAGAGAGGCGTTAGATAGGGTGTTAGAGAGGCGCTAGAGAGGTGTCCACGTTTCACAGCACGTTTTCCTCCACTTTTCTCATAAACTATCAGAGAAATAGCTGTCTGTAGTAACCAGGATTGGCGGCCTAACATTTAGCCACCAACAAGTGTCTGTTTCACAGGATGCATGGGACACTCTAGAAGCTCCCACCAGAACCAACGGCCAGTCTATTCCATTTTTTTAATTGCGTAATTTTTTTATACTATAACTTTCGTGATATCCTCTTTATTTCTTAAATTCATTCTTTACATATATTACATATTTACCTGTGTAAGCTAGCCTTCTGATTATTTTAAAATTAAATTCACATGCGACTTTTAAATATATTTTTGTACATAAATGTACATAACATTGGGGTAATCTTTGGCCAAAGATAAGGGTTATGTATATATTACTATAACTCGGGAATTTTGGCTTCACTGCATTATATTTATTTTTATCAGAACAAATGCATTTTTAAACTATTTTATTTGGTATTTTTAAACATATTTTTTGTTCCTCCTTGGGCACAATTTGCTAATTAAATTGATTGAAGCTAATCTCAGGTAGTCTATTTATTTATTACCAACTTAGATTAAAAGAGCTTGGTTTCTCAGTTCAGAAGCTCTGAAAACGAATCCATTAAAGGAAAAACTGAGTGGCGCCTTTAAAAAGCGTAAGTGTTCCTAGCCGACGACCATCTGTTCTACCGACGAAGAGCTGCCGTACGCAAGTGGGTACCTTTCTGAGGAAAACTAAGTTTTCCCTTAAAAGTACGCCACATAAAATAGCGCCCATAGGCGTGGGGCTTGAGTGCTTACGCTTTTTGTATTTTTTCTACTGAGATTAGTTTCAAAACCCCATAACATTTTTTCTTAATTTTCAAATTTTCTTTCATGCATGTTTATCCATAAATTTTTATATTTCCCCAAAAACTGACTATTCGCAATATGTATTTTTACTGTTTCTATTTCTGTCTTTTTCTGTCTTATAAAAATACTCATACCTACACACAAACAGTGGTGTATATTACTTATCAATTATAGAGATATTAATTAATTAAAGCAAACCCAATCAAAACTGAGTGGCGCCTTTAAAAAGCGTAAGTGTTCCTAGCCGACGACCATCTGTTCTACCGACGAAGAGCTGCCGTACGCAAGTGGGTACCTTTCTGAGGAAAACTAAGTTTTCCCTTAAAAGTACGCCACAACATTACGCTCTACATTTGAATAACGAACAACATAGGTTTGATGATAATTTTGAAATTTTACAGTGAGAAAACAAATCCATAAAACTTAATTTATTAGAAAGTATGGAAATAAAAAAATGTAAAAGATTGAACATATTATTAAATGACCAGCTGGATTTGAATAGTTCCCCATTATTAAATTTATAATTTGTTTGAAATTCCTCCAGCAATAAAACGGTATTGTGGTACATTGTATACTTATCTTAAAATGTAAAATATATTACATTACCTACGCCTAATGGTATTCTAAACATAATTACCAGCTTGTAAAAATTAGGTAAAAATTTGTTGAGTATTTAATGCATATAATAAGAACAGTTAATTTACTCCAACTATCTGAAGAAGACACTGTGTTGTCGAAACAATTGTCATGTTTATGAATAAAAATTTAGTGAAGATTGAAACAAGTTTGTTGTTATTTTTAAATATATTCATCATATCTTGCTTCAATTTTTTGCAAACGGGACATTAACTCGAAAACTCTGTCATGGCCCTTATAATCTTTTACCTAATTTTCAAATCTAGTCAGACTACCCTTTAAAAATCCCTTTGTCATTTTAAAATTTCAAGACTTGTGTTATTTATTTCTTTATTTTCGTTGTCGTTCGACATTTTAAATATTTCAAAATTTACCAATAAATATTTTTTCTTGTACAAATATATTTTTATTATTCTATTTTAAAGAATCTATAATCTTATTTCCGAGCTTATTTCAATAAATTTTCCCCGCCGCCCCTAGGGAGTTTTTATAGCAATCGACAATAAAATGTGCTTTATTCAAATTTAACAAAGCTCCAAATAAGCGAGATTTCCACTTTTAACGCATTCAAAATAAAACAATTGCAAACTACAAGCCTTTAAAACTGGAAAGAACTCACCAATATCCTATTTTCTTTCTTCAACATCACCACAAATAGGTACCTACAAACTGCTTTTCGTAGCCACAAATAGGCCTTCAAACTGCCTTTCTTAGCCACAAATAGGCCTTTAAACAGTCAGAAGTTTTTCACCAAATCGTCAGCACTGAAGAATAAACCACGCTCTGCTACCAAAATGTGCGATTCCGTGAGGCCTTGAATACTTTCTCAGCTGTCCACGGCAATCTGGGGCCCAATACAAAATACTGCACTTCAGAAACTGACAATATTTACTTTATTGAGTTAATTACACTTTTAGATGAAACTTATAAAGGAAAAAATACAGTGAAAGCGTTAATAAATTTTTAGTCTTTTTACATTCTCTGGATCGGCGAGAATCTTTCTGTTTGTATCGACAATCAATAGCAATCTCTCGTCGTCAACGCAACGGGTCCAAGAGCATTATGGGTGCTGGTTAATCCCTACGCCGAATCTGTTTGCATGGAAAGAGCGTAATAGCGAAGGCGACGTTGTCACGTGTAGTCCCTTATCATTAGTTAGTTTGAACCGCGACAGCTCTCATCAATGAAACATTCTACTACATAAAAGTAGTAGAAGAAGAGGGACTGTGCCCCCACCGTCCGCCGGCGGGATCTTATCTTGTGATCTATGACGTCATATCTCGGCCACCTTTGCGCATGTGCAAATTTCAAGTACGTCATCGAAGTCTACGTCACTGGATCTTACGTCAGCAAACCCAACCTGCGCGCGCAGCTGTCAAATGTCACCTGTCAACTGTCACCTGTCACTTGTCAAATGTCAAAATTAAAATTTGACATACGTCACGTATGAAGGATGACGTCATAAGACATGTGTAAAAGCATGTCAGCTGTCACCTGTCATTTAAGATCTGTCAACTGTCACCTGTCACTTATGAAACGTTAAAATAAAAAACTGACATACGTCACGTGTTCAAAATGGCGTCAGAAGACATGCGTAAAAGTATGGCAGCTGTCACCTGTCATTTAAGATCTGTCAACTGTCACCTGTCACTTTTGAAACGCCAAAATTAAAATTTAACGTAGGTCACGTGTTCAAAATGACGTCATAAGACATGTGTAAAAGTATGGCGGCTGTCACCTGTCATTGAAGACCTGTCAACTGTCACCAGTCACGTGTTAAACGTCAGAATAAAAATTTAAGATACGTCACGTATTCAGGGCGGTGTCCGAAGACGTTTAAAAAAAGAATGGCGTCGATCGGCCTTAGGGTTCCGGAGATATAGTTTTTTGCGATTAGCGACCTAACGGCTGATGGTGGAGAGCCGAAATTCGCATGGGGGGATAGTAACGGAGCAGATCTTTCGATTTGTCAAATTAGTTTTCAAAAATCTCGACTTTGAGAAAAAAATTAGATTTCAAAATTTTTACATCACCCTGTATAGTAAATTTTGGATTAATTATATAAGTTATGAATATTAGGGGATTTGGTAATAGAAAAATAGGTATTAGATCATCGGAACTAGTAAAAAATTAGATCTCAAAATTTTTATATCACTGGACATAGGAAATTTTTTAATTTAATTATAGAAACTATGAATATTATTTGATTGAATTTTATGGACTAATAACAGCAAAAATATGTATTAGTGCCGCGTGAAACATAGGAAGCTGCGGTTAGCAGTTTCCGGTGATAAGGCTGGCTTTGTGGTTGCCATTTCCGGTCGATAAGGTGAACACTTGTTTTAATTTATGCATGGTAACCGCATCATAGGTAGCAGATGTAGATAAATAAAACCTTGAATAGGAAAAAATCGGTTTTAATTAATTATGTTGTCGAATTGTCTTACAAATATTAAATATTACATTACTTAACAATAATGAACAAGCTATAGTTATAAATATAAGTAAATTCAAAACTGTGTTTGATGATGATGATGATGATGGTGTGCTAGTTAATGTATCCCCACGAAGTATTGTCTTCCAATCGGTTTCGCCAACGGTGTTATCTCGAAAGATGAACTTTACTTTGTAGCGAAGAAGGCTGCTTGATGCTGCTGCTGCTGCCGTAGGAATCTTCATAGAGAAAACAGGTGTCTGCTGATGGTCTATTCTTTCGTAAACCATATGTAACCACGTATTATTGGAGGGAAAATCCTCGGTTTCCATCATGATGGCGGCATCCTTAACATTATTTGGCATGTATACGTAGAAGACGTTTTGCACTAACGCAACGAGCAGAATGTACGTCGAACTTAACGCTGCCATGACTGATGTCAAAATGATTTAAAACTTGGAATGATAGAGATTTATAAGGTCGTATATGTGTATCAGTCCGCTGTACGATAGTACCAAAAGCGGTATTAAGAACAGAGAACTAACATGGAGAGTTGGGAGCGGCTCCTGCTGTTGTATCTTCGTCTTCTTCTTCAAGCTTTGGGGTGATGATGATGGTGGAACTGCCATTTTCAGTTGGCGACACTTCCACAATACTTTAGCTAACGGACAATGTTGGGAGTACTTGTAGTGGTCGGCCAGCGGATCATCTCCCTCTTTCCAATCAGTAAACTCACAGCGGCAAAAGACACATTGAACGATATCCAAACGCTGGGTGTAATAAAAACCAGCCTGTGCTAGGTCTTTAGGACTAACTTTATTGGTCCAATTTGCAAACGTGATCAGTCGTTCTTCAAAAGTACGAATAAAGCCAAGACCGTCGTCTAAGCAATCAGTACAATCTACACTGCGACCAGCCATTTTACAACGGCTTTCTACTTAGACTAATCGAGCTATACTAAGAAATAAAACAAACAAAATCTGTTATATACTTTTATTCCAGATCATTTAAAAAACAATGTCGGAAATTATACAATAACTTAGCATTATTACAGGCACAATGCCAAACATTAAAGTCCTTATGGTGGAAACATTCCACAACTTTCTTATATTTACTTAATTTAGGTTCGGTCTTTAAAGGAATACTAAATATAAGGGAAGAATCAAAAATCTGCTTTAAACAAGCTGCCTTTAAATCGCCCTTAACCAGAAATTTCGGAGAGTCATACTGAAGCCATATGTTACGTAAAACACTTTCAAATTGATTCAAGTCCAAACAGCCAGACTCCCACATTAGTCCATGGTAGTTTTCCTCCAAATATTCGACAATCTTGAGATCTTCAGGCTTTAAAAATTTCCCGCTATACGGAGGTTTGAAGAGAAAGCTGCAAAATCGTACGCCATCATACACAGCCAACTCCTTCGGTATAAACCCACTGGCTAAGGGGTAACCTTGAAGATCGATGCAAACTTCCTGACGTTCTTTTGACATCTTGCACAGACACGCTTATGAGACTCAAAGACGTGTGTTTTAAGGTTATGTAACAAGTCGCGACAGGTCTGAACAGGTTACAACTGACTGCAAGGAACGTCGGAACAACTATGAAAACTCTGCCGGAAATCGAGTGGTTTTATGAGTAACAGTAGGATAAGGGTGAGAGGAAAAAAATAAAGGAACCGAGAGTTGGAAAAGATTTATTATTATAAGTCATCAGAATACATATACAGTTTATCAAAGTCATCTAACAATTTTTGCAGGTTGTAATGCAATAATTCCAACATGTAATAACTTTGTTCAGATGGGTTTAAATTACAGAGATTGGTTACAATTTCAAAAAAGGTATCCTTAATATTAACAAAACATTTTGCATACTGCAAAGTATCATCATAATAGCTTCTAAATTGTAAACGTTCGACTAACTTTAATCTATAGTTAATTAAATGCCTAATGCTAACAATAGATTTTATATCATTGGAAGAAAACGTGAAAGTTACATCATCATCATTAATCTTGAGTCTAAATAATCGATCGTTCAAAAGAATAGCACTGGATACGGTAAAATTTTCCGATGAAGACATCTGCGTTGTTGTCACACTTCCATCAGTATCGGCAATCATCTTGTCGATAATCTCCAAAAACTCGATCCAATCAGAATGGCAGAGGGAGAGCTGAAGATGTTCGGGTGTTGTTGTTGTTGTTGTTGTGGTTAGTTTTACACTTGGCATCATCCCCCTGGCAATACTAAGGCCCACAATTACTGTAACATTGCCAGTAGGATAGCAAAATTCACCCAAGAGTTTCTTCTCGTTGCGAATTTCTCGGTTACTTCGGAGAATCATACTGTCCAAATACGTCCAATAGGGTGATGAGCTTCGGGAACTGTCGTCGTTGTCTTCCATCACCTCAGAAGCAGCAGCAGCAGGAGCGGTACAACGTTTACTGGCCATGGTTCGCACGAAAATAATGACGTCAGCCAACGTATTAGGATTAGTATGAGTTTAGAGGAAACTATACCCCCACTCCACATTTATTGATGTTAAGTTCGAGAAACAGCAGTTTGGATAACGCCCATCCGCTTCCCATCTCGGTGAATTCGGAAGCTTTTTTCACTAGAGAGATCTGATATTCGCTGTAAAAGTCGTCCAAATTAGTGTTGGGAGAAATAACACTAAATTTTGTATTAAACGATTTTATGTCTTGTTCCTGTGTTGATGCCAACAGATAACGTCCATATAGCTCCATATTAACTTTAAGCTGGGGAAAAGTCTTTAAAGGATCAGTGAGTAAAGTCATAACCGTATCTTTGAGATCTTCTAAATATTGCTTAACATCGGTCGGATGTAAGTCACTTGTCAGATGGTAAGTTAGTATGCGGTGTTTAAAAGCAGTTCGAACTAATTTTACCTGAGAATACAAGTTCTCACTACATTGCTGCTTATGTTTTAGAGTGCGGTTATGAGCACTATGAGATAAAATTTCACTATCACACTCTTTGCAATACGGCATAGTTTTAACTGATCGAAAGCTGGAAAAATTCTGTCTATTTATACAAAGAACGAGCGTTTAAACCACATCCTTAGCCATATCTATCCAACTGTTATGAGACTTATCAAACCCAAGCCATTTTACATACATCTTTTTGCCCTTTTTACGCAAAATTTGTTCAATAAGAAATACATCAGATTGTTTGGTTTTTTGCAATTCCTCTTCATAGAATCCACCACTAATGGGTTGACCGCTCGTGTCCTCGAGCAAATAAGTCGTTGGATTTGTAATCTTAACCTGAGATACTTTAAACAACTCAGTGGTCCAATTAGGTACAGGGTCTTCCAAAGAGGACTGAACAGGGGCTCATTTTTGAGCTTCCTTGTATTTAAAGAAAAATCTAAAATAGCCAATCGATGTACTTTTTCCTGCAGAATTCAAAAATGAAACCAAAAATTTATTTGAACCAGAAACAAAAGAGTTACTCTATGGATAAGGTGTTTTTTAAATGGAGCATAGCTTTTTTTATACGATTTTCGGAACGAGTGATTTTTTTTATGTCCGTTCTGATTAAAATATTTAATATTATGACAGCTATTTTTATTAAATTTTAATGTTTTATCCAGTATAATTTAACTTCAACCTGTTTGAAACATACACTAGGTAATAGAGGTAAAATCACCTTGAAATCCTTCAAAGTCAAAAAATTTGACAAATTTACTATAATATTGCCGAAATAAAATATTCATTAGATGAGAGATTGCAATAAATCTTCTCCTTGCTTCTCTTGCATTTTCTTGGCATTTGTAGAACAAGATAACAATCTGCAATCTCTCATCTAATGAATATTTCATTTCGGCAATATTATAGTAAATTTGTCAAATTTTTTGACTTTGAAGGATTTCAAGGTGATTTTACCTTTATTACCTAGTGTATGTTTCAAACAGGTTGAAGTTAAATTATACTGGATAAAACATTAAAATTTAATAAAAATAGCTGTCACAATATTAAATATTTTAATCAGAACGGACATAAAAAAAATCACTCGTTCCGAAAATCGTATAAAAAAAGCTATGTTCCATTTAAAAAACACCTTATCCATAGCGTAACTCTTTTGTTTCTGGTTCAAATAAATTCTTGGTTTCATTTTTGAATTCTGCAGGAAAAAGTACATCGATTGGCTATTTTAGATTTTTCTTTAAATACAAGGAAGCTCAAAAATGAGCCCCTGTTCAGTCCTCGTTGGAAGACCCTGTACATAACCCTTTTCAAACACGTGCTTAGCCTTACTGATGCGAACAATGTCGCCAACTTTGAATTTTTGCTTTCCCACAACCTTTAAACGACTATAAACCGAGTTCAATATTTTCTTCTCATTACTCTTGTTAACATCCTTCGGTTTCATGTGGATTGTGTGATGTTTGGTGTTATTGTAAGTATTTGTAACTTGTTCCAACAAGTCGATCCATTTATGATTACCATTCAAGGTAAACAACTTAAACAGTTGTTCTTTGAGCGTTCGAATTACTCGTTCAGCAATAGAAGCCTTTAAAATACTAAAGGTACTGTAATGATGTATCCCATGCTTCTTCATAAGACTTTGAAAGCTAGCGTTGTAATATTCTTTCCCATTATCAGTCACCAGCTTTTTCGGAATCCTCCGAGACTGTTTGAGTATATGATCCATGGCATTAGTCACATCCTGAGCATTTTTCGACTTTAGAGGTCTGGTCCAGAGAAATTTGGAAAAGCAATCAATTACAACCAAGATGTATTTAAATCCCTTGTTTTCACGAGCGTACTGATCGAGCTGCGCAAGATCGGAGGCAAACGTATCATCTAAACCATACTGGATAAATCTGCGACGTTTAAATTTGATTCTAGCGGGTTTATGTAGTTCCTTAACAACTTGTTCTCTAGCCTTCGTAATGCCCTTGGCCATTATTTCTCAAAGAATGAGGTTCTGCAGCAAGATATCGAATTATATACGTCTACATTTTAAACAGTTGGTAGACGGGAAGATCCTTTCTTTAGCAAATCAACTGTTTGTAATAATTTGGAGAGTTCTTCACGAATCTTTCCCATATCCGTCCTGACTGGTCTGAGAGCATTTTGAGTAGCCTGATTGGTGTAAACTTTTAGGCGTTTTTCGAGATCCTTGAATTGGGTAGATAGGCGATCCAGGTGGGTATCCAAAACTAAAGTCTCGCTCTTTAATTTGTTGTCAAGCAGCTTAAGTTGGTCGGATACCGAGTCTACAGAATCCTTATTAGTTTTTGTAAATGCCTCCATTTGCTTTACAATACTACCGATAGAGTTGTTTACTTTTTGTTCCAACCCCGTTACTTGTCTCAACATCTCCAAGTGGGATACTTGTATTTTATCATTCAGCGATCTATCAATGGTAGTAGAAAGTGAAGTTAGCATACGCTCTACAAACTTTTTATTTACTGCATCAGCGATATCTGCTGGCGATTTGACGTTACAAAGCCGATGATCTCGAATATCATAATCGCCATCTTTTGTAAGAGTGATCAAGTTGGGTGCTTGCAACACTCTCACTCTCTTCTGATTAGACGACGTGGGCAAGGAACGTCCAAACTTATTCATGATTACTGCGGTACTAAGGCATAACAGCTTTAACAAACTTATTTATAGAATTCAATTACTCCAAGGTGTTCCAATTCATGCAAAATGCTCCAAATCTCGTTCATGTTATTATTGTTGCCAACCTGATTGGAAGCGTCTAGCTTTTTTAACCTATCAACCAACTCGTTGACGTCATCGTAGTAGACATATTCTTTGGGTTTTTCGCTGTATTCCATTAAGGCAGATCCAGATTTCACAGATCCGGATTTCTCAGACTTCGATCTGGTCGCTATTCTACCCCCGGGCGAAGGAATTTTACTGGTAGAACCTTTCGAAATTAGTGGTTTCACAATGGCATTGTATTTGTGGGATCTATTACCTTTCAACTGACCATTGTCTTTCAAGTATAAATCTGTTCGCCTTAAAATATCTTTGTATTGTTCTTCATCGGCAGCGGTATTAAATTGAGGAACCTTGAGAAACAATAAATCGTATAGTCCCAGAGTTCCTTTATACGTAAGGGGGCCAACTTGAATATCGCCATTCTTTAAGAAATTAACCGGTTCTGAACCTAAGCTCCAAGAATCAGTCACCAAATCATATTTCAGGCTGTTAGCATCTATTTCGCTAGAGTGCGACCAATATAGTTTCAGATATTCTTGAGCAATCTTCGGATACTGCTCGATAAAAGTCTCAAACACTTCAGATTTTTGAAGAGAATCTTCAAAATTCTTTCTTATGTGCTGCGATGATTGTGTCGCAGGATCCTGAGCTGGTTCTTCAAACACATCATCAGCAGCAGCAGCAGCATCATCCCCGTAGTGAGTTTCCTCGGTTAAAAATTGTACAGGAGGTTTCACTTCTCGAGTTCCTATGGGTGGTTTAACTTTGGGTTTTACACCAACACTCTGTTCCCCTTTAATTTTACGTTTCTTAGATTTTGCAGTGGCGGCGGAAGCACTCACAAGCTTAATCAGAGGATCGGTAATCGGCATTAATAATTTATTAAGAGCTTCATCTTCTTCGCCTCGCTCCAACTTTAATGCTAAATACTTCTTTCTTATTGTTCGTGCAGCTTGGATAATCCTACGTTTAACGTCTTTATCGAGCTGGCTCATGGGGGTAGACATACTAAAAAAACAGACCCCGTTCTGGAAAAACAGCTAAAAAACAGACCCTGTTTCGGGAAAAACAGCTAAAAAACAGGCCCGGTTCTGGAAAAAACAGCTAAAAAACAGACCCTGTTCTGGAAAAAACAGCTAAAAACAGACCCTGTTCGGGAAAAACAGCTAAAAAACAGACCCGGTTCTGGAAAAAACAGCTAAAAAACAGACCCTGTTCTGGAAAAACAGCTAAAAAACAGACCCTGTTCTGGAAAAACAGCTAAAAAACAGACCCTGTTCTGAAAAAAAAAACAGCTAAAAAACAGACCCTGTTCTAGAGAAACAGCTAAAAACAGACCCTGTTCTGGAAAAACAGCTAAAAAACAGACCCTGTTCTGGAAAAACAGCTAAAAAACAGACCCTGTTCGGGAAAAAAACAGCTAAAAAACAGACCCTGTTCTAGAGAAACAGCTAAAAAACAGACCCTGTTCTAGAGAAACAGCTAAAAAACAGACCCTGTTCTGGAAAAACAGCTAAAAAACAGACCCTGTTTGGGAAAAACAGCTAAAAAACAGACCCTGTTCGGGAAAAACAGCTAGGAAACAGCTAAAACAACTACTAAACAGACCCTGTTTCTCGAGACTTAACACATCTAGCTTCTAGAACGTCAAGTGTCACACTGAGTCCCGAGGGTTTAGGGTATGATATATGTATCAAACTTGCTACGATATCGGCCTTTAGCAATATCATTGTCTTTCACCATTACTAGGAATCCATACCGATCCTTCCAACATTCGGAGCAAATATGTTTAAATGCATCGAATGTCATGTCTGTATTGACGTGATCGTCGTAGATATGTTTCAAGTTTAAGTCGTCCTGCTTAAATAAAATTAATACATTGGCATTGTCACGAACCAGCTGTTTAGGTATTTTCGAGTAAGTTTGCGATAAATAGAATGAATCAATCGCATGATGTCGACCCATACAAAAATAATTACGTATTTTATCCTGCTTCTCACATGCTACGTCATCAAATATGAATACAGAGTGAGGTCGGGCACTGGCAGGATCTAAAACTTCATCATTATCGCTGTAGCCGAAATAGCCTAAACGGGAATGTTTCATAGCCTGTTGAAGAAAGTCGTACTTGTCTTGCTGTAGAGATTTAGAATACACGTACACATTCTCGAATTTTAAACCATTTTCATCAATCAAAAGACTAATCATTACATTGGTTTTGCCACAATTACTCGGACCACAGATTAACGCTCGAATTGTAGAAGGCAAAAGTTGACCATGTTTGCTACTGAGGCACTTTTCTTTTTTCATATCGCAATTATAAACTTGGATTTTGAGTTTCTGCTTCTCTTGACGCATCTCTATAAATACTACTCTACACCCTCCCAGGGCTTCATTACGAATGAAGACTCTGCAGGGTGCAGGTGTGTTAAATACAGCTATCAACAAGCTCCCGTTCGAGCTTCATTTGCCTGGTTATTCCTATTGCGGACCGGGAACCAAACTTCAAGAGCGACTGGCTCGAGGCGATCGACCAAAGAACAAATTGGATAGTGCTTGTCGCGATCACGATATCGAATACGCCAAGTCGACAGAGTTGGAACAAAGACATAGAGCCGATCGAGTGTTGGAGAACCGAGCTTGGGAACGAGTAAAGGCAAACGATTCCAGTTTGGGTGAAAAAGCTTCAGCGTGGTTAGTAACGAACGCTATGAAGGTAAAACGCAAGTTGGGTGCTGGCAAGAAGGTGAAACGCAAGTTGGGTGCTCGCAAGAAGAAGATGAAACCCCTATCATCAGTGGTCACTCTGCTTAAGAAACAACTTCGACATACGGGTACTGGTGATGTTAGTAAGAAAAGAACTCTCAGTAAAATACTTAAAGCTGCACGAGTAACGGTCAAGAAGGTGGGAGGACGTAAGAGGATCAACATACCACGAATAATACCCTTACCGAAACAGGGTGGGTTTCTACCACTTATTCCCATATTTGCAGGACTTAGTGCCCTGGGAGCACTCAGCGGAGGCGCCGCGGGGATAGCTAAGGCCGTTAATGACGCTCAAAGTGCCAAGGAGAAGTTGAAAGAATCGAAACGACACAACGAAACAATGGAAGCGATTGCATTGGGAAAAAAGGGTAGCGGCATGTATTTAAAGAAACACAAAACTGGCTATGGATTGTTTTTACGAAAACTGCCAAAAAACTACCAATAAAGCTACCTGAAAAACCGTTATCCGATCATGATATTAAGTCGTACGTCACTCGATTAAAAATACCGCATTTTAGAGGAGTATTTATGCGAAACACTTTACCGAACGCACCCCTCAAAACAGAGTGTGGTGTTATTAATTTGGATCGGAACACAGGCTTCGGAACACATTGGGTAGCTTACAAGAAACACGGTAATCGAGTTGTTTATTTCGATAGTTTTGGCAACTTGAAACAACCCAAGGAATTTGTCAGGTACATGAAAAATGTGAAAATCTATTTTAATTCCGATCAGTATCAGGATTATGGAATGACCAATTGTGGACATCTTGCTCTAGCATTTCTCTACAATGAAACTTTATAAATGCAGGTGTTGATGCTTATTGCTCGCAGTCATGTCACAGACATTCACGTTAAAAGGTCGCTCTCATCGACTTGAAGCATACTTTGTACCTCCCATAGAGCTCGATTCCAGGTTTGATTACTCGTTAGCATTAATTTCGCTAAACACTTGGAACACGATTCCCAATATAGAAGAGGGACGAAACAAGTTTTATTATATTGTCAATAATCAGGAGGAACGAGTATTGGAAATACCAACAGGGTCCTACGAGTTGGAAGATATCGAGCAGTTTCTACAACGTAAGCTCCTAGATCCCAGTGCTCCCGCAGACGAACGGAATCGTATCTTATCGCTTAAACCCAATAACAATACGTTAAAGTGCGAGTTAACCAGTGTCTACGACATAAACTTTAAACCAAAAGACAGTATTGCAAAGGTGTTGGGATTTTCACCTCAACTGTTAAAGTCTGGTAAATCCCACGAATCAGATCAACCTGTGGAAATTATACAAGTTGTTACTATTCGAGTAGAGTGTAACATCATTTCCGGCTCGTATTACACAAATAATCCCTCACATACTCTGTACGAATTTTCACCAACTGTTGACCCCGGCTACAGTATAAATATCGAGCCAAGGAATCTAATCTATTTACCTGTGAACCAGAAAAGCATCTATAACATTACTCTCACGCTAGTAGACCAGGATTCTAGACCTCTTAATTTTCGAGGTGAAGAAGTAGTAATTCGATTAGAACTTAGACGAAATAGTTCTAGTATTTAAAAGGTATTTAAACACTAATACCTCAGCCGGCAGATCATTCAGTGGTCAGAAGTCGAAGGGGTCACTCACGTTTTCAAATATCTTATATTTGCAGTCTATAAGCAGTCCTTACGGCTACCATGTCAGAAAAACTTCAAATCTTCAATCAGATCAAGAGTGATGAGTCGGTCATTCGCGAAGAATGGCACACTTATCACCCCTTTACCAACTCCTTTAATAACAATGACGAAATCGAGATTGTTATCAATCAGCAAGATGTCTTTTTGGATATGAGTGAAGCTCAACTCTACATCGAGGGTACGTTTAAGGTGGAAGCAGATGCCACTGGTAAGACCGGTACTTGCGATCTAACCAATAATGCCGGAGCCTTTCTCTTTGACAACATTTCCTATGAAGTTAATGGTAAGGAGATTGAAAAGATTCGAGATCCTGGTATTGTTAGCACCGTTAAAAATCTGCTATGTTTAAATGAGCAGGAAAGCCGTGCTCTAGACATAGCTGGATGGAATTGGCCAAGTGGAACTGTCAAGACCTTGGATGAAACATCCAAAGACTTTAATTTTCGTATCCCCCTTTCCCTATTGTTTGGCGTGTTTGCCGATTACCACAATGTATTAATGGGTAAACAGAAAATTAAACTGGTTCGTGCTCGTCATGATGACAACTGCTACAAGTCCACTGGTACTAAGAAGGCGACAATAACCTTAAAAACGGTTGAGTTGAAAGTGAAGCATATTTACCCGAGTGATGCAGTGAAATTAAGGCTTTTGGATGAAATTGCCAAGAACAAACCGATATATATTCCGTTTAGAAACTGGGAACTACATGAACTGCCTGCTTTGAGAACAACAAAGCGTGATATTTGGACCGTTAAGACCATGTCTGAGAGAGCCCGATACGTCATTGTATTTTTTATGAAGAAGCGAAAAGATAACTTTGACGCTGATTGTACCTACTTTGATAATTTAAACATCACCGACGTCAAATTACATTTGAATTCTGAAGTTTACCCCTATGAGTCGTTAAACCTAAACTTTGCCAATAGACAGTTTGCAGAAGCCTATCAGATGTATACGAACTTTCAAAAAACCTATTTGGGAAAACAACGGTCGGAGCCGCTCTTGGATTTTCTCGCTTTCGCTGGCAGATCCCTATTTGTTATTGACTGCTCCAAACAAAATGAAGCCCTCAAGAGTAACACTATTGACGTTAAGTTGGAGTTTCAAAGTTCCGAAAACTTCTCGAAGGAGTCCCGTGCCTTTTGTATAATTATTCATGATCGAGTTCTCGAGTATCAGGCTTTAACAGGTCAAGTACGTGATCTGTTGTAATCAGTTACTATTCAACCCTCTCAGCACGATGAAGTTTGTTGTGGTTGACGTTCAGGGATTCAGCGTTCCAGAATTTCAAGCTAAAGAATTGGCTATTTACGATGGAAAGCAAATACGGAACTATCTTTTCAAACCCGTTAAGCCGTTTTATGAGCTGTCCTATGATTGCCAGGAGCAAGTGATGTTTCTATATGGGAACCGACATGGTTTATACTACAATTCCGGCGAAACCGATTACAATGAACTTCACCGCATTATCTACAACGATCTACGGGATGTTGATGTTATCTATGTGAAGGGGCATGTAAAGAAGACCTTCTTACTGGAAACTTTTTCCACGATGAAATATCTTAAGCATATACCCGATATTGTTAATTTAGAATTTACTGGGGACAGTGTTGCTGTACCGAAATTAGCTCTAAGTAAAACCACTTGTTCTTATCATGCTTTAGAATATTGTATTTGTAGTGCTAAGAATTCAAAAATTTTGTATGAATATATTTATGATTTTTTACCTAAATAAAGAAGTTAAACTGTTTAATTTTATCCTATATTATTAGGCCCCCCTTGAGAAATTTGGTCATTTAGTCTCGAGCTTATGACAAAGACAGTCGACTTGTCAGTTAGATTAGACGAACATTTGAAAAAAATACGCAAGCTGAAAAGAGACATTAAGTTTTACCAAGAATATAAATCTGTGGTTAGATTGTTTTCGAAACTTACCATTTCAACTTACCAATGGCGGCCTCCTCCTCCTCCTCCTCTTCCGGCTGGGATAAGGTGTTTGAATCGTCCTCTAGATGTCCTGATGTTCCAGCGAAAGTTCTTAAGACTAAGCCGAACCGAGTTTACGAGATTGATGACTTTATAACTGTCATTTTTACTACGTCCGAAGAGGAACGCAAACAAGTAATTTTGGATACTATTGGTTATGGCAAAATTTCTTTCTCTAGTGAGGAATTTGAAGAATTTTTAAGCACTTTTGATTGTTTCAATACCCATTGGGTGGATATATTTATGATAATTGGACAGTACACGCTAGTGTTTCATCGCAATGGTGATAAGAAAAGTCTCAAGTTTGAAGATGCCACAACAGACAAGTATCTATTTCGATGGACCGAGAAGCTAATACACCTATTTGCAAAACATGTTTATGAATTGTATAAGCTTAATATTGAATATTATACTGTTACTAAATAAATAGTCTAACGTTAATTTGTTTTTCTTTGTTCTAACTAAGGAAATAAAACACCAATATAAACACAAAAATTTATTAAAGTGTAAAAAAAGTGAAAAAAAAGTTCAAAAAAACACAAAATGTGACCGAACAGTGGTCTGTAAATAGAGTAAAATAACAAACAATATAAAAATCAAAAAAGGGTAAACTTGGGTAAAATAAGTTAAAAAAGCAAAAAATCTGACCGAACAGCGGTCTGGAAATAGTAAATATAGTAAAATAAACAAACAATATAAAAAATCAAAAAAAAAATAGGGTAAACTTGGGTAAAATATACATAGAAACAAACAATATAAAAATAAAAAATAGGGTAAACTTGGGTAAAATATACATATAAACAAATAATAGAAAAATAAAGCTAGGGTAAACTTAGGTAAAATATACATATACAGTAACTAAATGAATACAATAAATAGGGTAGACTAGGGTGAAATACATTAATACAATAAATAGAGTGGAAATAAATGAATACAATAAATAATAAAATAAATAACATATATGCCTAATCTAATATCACAGCCTCTAAAGTCATACATTTAGCTACCAAAGGGGATTAAAGGAAAGTTAGCTGCCCGTGATCAGTCTTCGCTCATGGAATTTCCGATGATTCCTTATACTTTTTAATATCTCTATGACCCCAAGCAAGCGTGTTCTCCAAGTCGCCGGGAATAAGGTAACGCTTATCGTCCGCGTGTGATAGCGCTACCTTATTTTTAAGTTCGACATACATATCGTGTAAATGAGAACGGAAAGTGTTCATCTGACGATGAATCTGAGTTCCTTCTACGTCAACCGCCTCCCTATAATCGTCCAGAGTTAGTTCGGATTGGGTGACGTAGTCAGGAACTCCCTTAGCTTTTTTGGTTAACTTTCCCTCCACATTTACACAATATGCCTTCGCCCCGGTACCGTAGAAATCCAAAATGATTTTTCCTGCATACTCATCTTTCATTTTGCCCAAAATTGACTGGTTTACAGGAACATCATGTGGATTTTCCTGTGAGAAATTAGACGTGTCGAATCTATCTAAATTTTGTGTCATATCGCTATAGAAATTTTCGGTTGTAATTTTCAAAACAAGGGAATCGGTGTCAGTGTAGAGTAATACCGCGTTGTTGCCGTATTTTGGCTTAATATACCCGTACAAAAAGTCATACATAATCGTCTTGGATATTTCCAAGATACTAAAACCCACGTAAATCGGTTTATTATATGTGACTTTTTGTTTTTTCATCTGGATGGCTACCAGGTTCTCGTTAAAAATAGTGCGATCTTTAAAATGAGGTTTTGAAATTAACGCTTCGGCTCCCAACCTTCTACCAATATTTTCCCAATGAGAAACAAGTTTAACATCTACCCGTTTCTCCACATTTTCCATTGTTTTCCCAAACACGGCGTTGTTCATAAGTTTAAAAAAGTCTTTTTCAAACTTATTTTGCGCTTGATTGCGCATCGCTGTGTTTAGGTCAATGTATTTCTTTAGCCACGGTGATTGGTCAAAAGATATAACGCGATGAATTTTGGTGAGCTTAAGCCCATAATCTAAAGCCTGACGCAAATTTTGGTAATGAATTATATATTTACTTTTAGGTTTAAAATTTGGAATTAATTTTTCAATATCTTGGAATTTTGATTCTGGTGGAGCTATTGATTGTGGACAAAAGGGTAGTTCGTTGTGTAAATAATGCAACTGTTCGGGGTATTCTAAATCTACCTCTAATATATAGCCAGTTTTAGAATCGTTCGCGACATTCATGTAATCTAAACTTTGAATTTCGGTCTCATCCAACCACTTAAAATTCCCCGTTGGTAAATATTGAGACATAGCCGCACCATAGAGGTTGGTAGCGTCCAAATACATGATGTAGGAAGTAGGTTTGGAAGCGTCATAATGAGATATAAATTTATTATTTGCAAAAGCTTTTCTAACACTACACTGACTGACCCCACCGCGAATACCGTGTTTAAAGAAGTGTACCATGTCTAGATCCGTCAGTAATTCCAAGCAAATTGATGTGGACTTGAGTGCGGCGTCCATCGCAAGAGAGGGCGCCGTGAAGTACTGCGCAGGATCTAGACCGTAAGTGTTAAGGCACACGTCTCTAAAACTTTCAAAAACATCTGTCAATAATAGTACATCGGATTTTAAATAAATATCTGAATATTCGCCTAAAGTTTTACATTCAAATAAATTCCATACAGCCCCAGCACGCTTGTAATCCTCGTTACTGATGTCTTCTTTTTTGAGTTGGTTATAAAAGTCTTTCTGTGATGGCAGTTTACTCTCATTCAATTTCGCGAAACTATCCACGTAATTATATGGGAAGACACCCTTCTGTCGAATAAGCTGAAACTTATTTTCTTCCGCGAAATATTTTCTCACTTCTCGACATTGTTCTGGTTTTAAATTTTGACTCAGTTTATCGAGACTGCTGGCCATGAAACGAAAACTGTCGAGGAAGCGTAATTTTAAAAATACCTGTCGTTGTTTACCATCTCTGTTCTCGATGTTATCCACCAAAACATGTTTAGTAAAGGAGATATACTTTTCCTTGTTTTGGGGGATAACATCCAACTTTTCTTCGTTGGAAGCCAATTCCTTAACAAACAGGTGGGAGTCAAAGTTGGACATGTTATGGAAAAAGATGGGTATAAATTGAGGGATTTTGTAATTCAGGTTGCATACAGAGTGCGCGGGACCTCGATAGGAGCCGTCTGTATGATTATGTTCGTGCACACGATCGTTTAACGCTACATCAAATGGCTTTTCGCAAATATGACACACCCTAGCTTCTTGATGCTCCCTCTCTTGTTCCGCAGAAATAGGTGTCATGGGTACTACTTCCTTCATAAAGCGATTATAGATTGATTTACAATCAATCTCTAAGCGTTTTACGAATTCTTTGTGAGCATCCGGACCTCTATAACTTTGGTAAATCGAATGAGCATCGTCAAAGTCACATTTGATGTAGTAACCGAACGAGTACGGAACATGTTTGTGCGTTCTCACCGTGTATGACGTATCGGGATCCTGCGCATTTTCCTCTGTATCCAGGGGCTCAAGGATCGTTTCGAAATCGGCATAAACAACGAAAGGTACTTTTAATTTTTTTTCAAAGTTTGTAAATTTCAAAATATTCTCGGGAATCTCTTCACCATATTTATTTTTTTTTAAATTTGTCGTTGGGACTTTAGCTAAAACGTGCCCGCAATCGTGCTCCTGATGAGTCTTTAATTTTTGTTCTGAATAAAAATATGATAAACAACCATCACATAAATACTTAGCTTCCCTGCGTTTGGATAATTGACTTGAGATCAAGCGAGACATGTTTCTTACTAAGCAGTAATGACTATTTCCATAGTCATCACTGATTACTAACAAATTTACGTGTCGCTCCCTATTACGAGATTTTGTAAAGTATAAGGGACCCACGACTTCAATAATATTTTTACCATTGTCAAAAACCCTTTCAAGTCCATAGACATTAATAGAAATATTATTGAGTCGCTCAAACTTAGCGATGTCGATAAGTTTAATCGGAAATTCTATACCTGTAAAGTCCAGTTCGTTCTCAAAAGGCAGATAGTTCGCGACTCTCTCTGCATGTTGAGTTCGATCCAAAGGATGTAAGGCAGCTAGGACTGACCACATGAAACATTTTTGATCCGTGTTCTGGATGTTCAGAACAGCTTTCTTTGCTTCAATCTCCTTTGGCAGCGGGATGTAGGAAGATGGCTTTAGAGGCTGGATCTTGTTGATACCTAATTCTAAGTGGAGGAGTTGTTGGAGCGCCCACCCTGTAACAATAGAAATAGGTATTAGTAAGAAATATTAAAGTTTTAAAAAAAAATTGCAATAGTTTTACACTTACCACTATCCTTTTCCATAAATTCTCCATACTTTCGGTCCAGGATAGCGATAAACTGGTCAAACAGCTCCTCTAAGTCCGTAGCCCTGCTCACCAGCTGGTATTTGGTGTTGAAGGACTTCACCTCCTCTGACTCGTTCGACTGCAGGAGGAAGCGGCCGAAAAGCTCCAGACCGACCTTAAGCTGTTCATACTTTGCGCAGATGTCTCCCACCAACTTGACGAATTTTTGTTTCTGATGCTGTAGATACTGCTTTACGTTGGTGGGATCCTGGCTTGAAGTAAGTCGGTACGTCGCAATTCGGCTTCTGAACGATGTTCTTATCAGCTCTACTCCTTCCTCCTCCTGCATCACGCAGCATTTCTCACGATGCCCCAGGGTCCTGAGATGACCGCCCCATCGGTTCGTGGGGACATCTATCCGGCATGTTGCACAATGCTGCGTGGATGATGTTGTGGGTTCTGAAAATCGGAAATAAATAATTAGTACCTAAGTTATATAAAGACAAATTTATTATTTAGATCACCAAAAATTTAAATTTTAACTACTCACCATCTGTCGAAACGAGTCTTGCTCTTTTCGCCATGGATGTCTGCGTGGTCTTCGCTGGTCTTTTGGGGGCCGGGTGCTTCTCCTTCTGGTGGCGAAGAAGAGCCCCCTCCGACTTGAAAATCCCACTGCAGACGTCGCAGATCTTGACTGCTAAGCGGCAATCTCCATGACGATTGAGGCTGTCCTTCCTGGTGAACGCATGGCTACAGAATTCGCACACAAACATTTTCTGGAAAATAAAATATTTTGACTGAGGAAAATATTCCAGAACCCCTCACTAGTATACTACTGCTATTATGTGACTCCGAGATGTGAGTGGAAACCGAACATCCATCATCTTTCCCTACTAGCTGTTTGATCAATTTTTTCTTTTATTAAATTTCCAGTTTTTAGCCTAACTTCAAGCAAAATTAGCGTTTATACATACCCGATAGATAAATTATTTTTTAAAACACTATTACATGCATAAAGAATACTTCGTCAGGTTCTAGTTTAAAAGATTTCTTGTTTGGGTGTTACGTCCCTCTACTGCTAAGGTAAATTAATATTTTAAAAATAATATTTTAAAAATAATAAGTCCCTGCGTTTAAACAAAAAAAAAAAGAAATAATGAAAAAATAAATGTTTTGAACACTGTCAGCGACTTTAAAATTTTTTCAAACAATATTACATGTATGAAGACTACGAGTGCTTTGTTAGGTTCTAGTTTAAAAGATTTATTGTTTGGAAGCTATGTCACTCTACTGCTAAGGTAACATATTTTAGAAAATATTTTAAAAATACTCAAAGTCACTACGTTTAAACATCAAACAACTAATGAAAAAAGAAATATTTTGAACACTGTCAGCGACTTTTAATTCTAAAAAGTATGTTTGATCTTAATCTATATAGTTTAAAAAATAAAAAAGGGTTTAAGACCAACCTCCTTTTCTCTCCCTCGATCCCGATTCCCAATATTACTGTAAATAATTGAAGATTTCCATGCTGTTACTTAAACGCGAATTTAAAATCATAATTTTGTGTAATACGGTTGTAAGACAGGCACATCGACAGACTATTTTTGATTTTCCCTGGCAAAGCGGCACTAGGTTGTAAGACAAACACATCGACAGACTATTTTTGATTTTCCCTGACAAAACGGCACTACTATTCTTGTAACTATTCGATATTTCATTTTTGTTAATACGTGCAGACTACAAAACTTTAAGCTAATATCAATCGGTACTTACCCAAAAATTTCAGACTACACTTTCTTCACACAAAAAAACAAAGAACAAAGAACACTCCGACTGGCTGGCAACGAACTTAACGTGCACACTAGGAGATTCAGACGCCAACTGTGCTTTGCAAATTGCCTCTTTCTCCCTTTTATGCTTTTCCTTATCAGCCGGAAACTGACGGGTCCTAACAAGTTAACGACGCAGTTTGCTGCTTCAAATAAAGTTAATAATTTCTAATTGTGTGTTTTATTTATCAGTACAATACTAATATTTTGCAATTCTTTCTGTTGTTCGCACGTTCGAGCCCACCTTATCACCGGAAATGTTAACCGCAACTTCCTGTGTTGCACGCGGCACTACTACATATTATTATTCACTTAAATAATATTAATACATTCTATTTCTTCAAACATTTTAAAATCTTAATTTTTACCGATCGGTTCTACGTACATATTTGCTTCTATCTAAACTCACATACCGACTGTTATTTTACAAGCAAATAGCTTTTTCAACTAATTAATATTCTCCTGATAAGGACGGAAGTTGCGAAGGCTGACGGCTTCCACCGTCCTTATCGCTGTATACTCATTTCTATTGCCACTAAACGACATGTAAATACGTTTTGATTTCCTTGCAAACAATTTCAAATTAAATCATTAATTTTGTTTAATTGCTAATGCCCCCTACCTCTCGGAATTAAGAAACCCGAATAGCGCTATTACTTTATTTAAATTTTTCTCTTTTCTTTGATATCCATCATGACTTTTATCATATTCGACCCCCTTATCATCAACCGGAAGTGCTACCGTCGACTGTTTAAACAGGGGTGTTTAAACAACCCTGTTTAAACAGAGGCGTTTTTAACAGGGAAGTTTCAACAGGGCTGTTTAACAGGGCTGTTTAAACAGGGGTGTTTAAACAGCCCCAGTTTAAACATTGGTGATTTTAGCGTGGGTTGTTTAGTTGTTATTAACTTAAATAATATTCCTAAATTATATATATTTCATCGAAAATTTAGTATACAGGGTGATGTAAAAATTTTGAGATCTAATTTTTTACTAGTTCCGATGATCTAATACCTATTTTTCTATTACCAAATCCCCTAATATTCATAACTTATATAATTAATCCAAAATTTACTATACAGGGTGATGTAAAAATTTTGAAATCTAATTTTTTTCTCAAAGTCGAGATTTTTGAAAACTAATTTGACAAATCGAAAGATCTGCTCCGTCACTATCCCCCATGCGAATTTCGGCTCTCCACCATCAGCCGTTAGGTCGCTAATCGCAAAAAACTATATCTCCGGAACCCTAAGGCCGATCGACGCCATTCTTTTTTTAAACGTCTTCGGACACCGCCCTGAATACGTGACGTATCTTAAATTTTTATTCTGACGTTTAACACGTGACTGGTGATAGTTGACATGTCTTAAATGACAGGTGACAGCCGCCATACTTTTACGCATGTCTTCTGACGCCATTTTGAACACGTGACCTACGTTAAATTTTAATTTTGGCGTTTCAAAAGTGACAGGTGACAGTTGACAGATCTTAAATGACAGGTGACAGCCGCCATACTTTTACGCATGTCTTCTGACGCCATTTTGAACACGTGACGTATGTCAGTTTTTTATTTTAACGTTTCATAAGTGACAGGTGACAGTTGACAGATCTTAAATGACAGGTGACAGCTGACATGTTTTACACATGTCTTATGACGTCATCCTTCATACGTGACGTATGTCAAATTTTAATTTTGACATTTGACAAGTGACAGGTGACAGTTGACAGGTGACATTTGACAGCTGCGCGCGCAGGTTGGGTTTGCTGACGTAAGATCCAGTGACGTAGACTTCGATGACGTACTTGAAATTTGCACATGCGCAAAGGTGGCCGAGATATGACGTCATAGATCACAAGATAAGATCCCGCCGGCGGACGGTGGGGGCACAGTCCCTCTTCTTCTACTACTCATAAACAAATTCAAATCCAAATGGGTTAGCATTGGATTTTCCTTAGAGAGAAAATATATTCCTGTTGTTAAACTCTGTGGATACAAATATAATCAAAATGTGATTTTTAATGAAGATCAATGGATTTCCTTCCTAAATAATCAAGGAATTATGTTGAGTTTTATTTATTCCAACAGCACAGGGTGGCAACCCATGCAGGGAAGTGGTTATGAGATTCACTTTGTGTTTATTGGTGATGCAAGAATAATTAAGATTACACAAGATGGGGGCAATGAAGTATTCTTAGCTGGTGATACTATAAGTGAACTTATGAATTTGACAAATTTAGTCAAGTATCGGTTTGATATTCTAAAATCACAAGGATTTTCAAAATATTACAATATTTTGGTTAGTGGAATTTCGACTAAAAATGGTGATTTAATTCAAAATGTGTATGATATTATCTCACCATTGACAAACACAAACAGTATAAATGTTTGCTGTGTTTTAGAATTATTAAACTTTTATTTTGGTTGTGTTGAGGATGTTAAAACATTCGCATGTAATGAATTTGTAAAGAGTTGTATTGAAAAATAAAATTTTAAAATATATTTTTCTTTTTATTCCTCCCACCTCCTATACTAAATTAATATTTAAAACTCTGAACTTATTTTAAGTTTGAACATTCTCCAACAAGATGTGGTTAGCATATACATCTCAACGAGTAGCATATAACCTAACAAGTTCTATAGAGAATCTATCACAACACTTTAGTAATTTAGAATTTCATGCTGAGCATGAAGCCGAGTATGGATTCGAAAGATTTTATCCATATGATGAATGTATGGAATTGGCAAATAAATATGGAAAAGCTGCAGAAGCCTGTAACATATATTTACATACTTTTGATTTAAAGACTTTTCTGAACATGATGAAAGAAAGGGAATTTATGGAGTATCTGAATGAAGTAAAACAGTTTATTCCACATGACATCATTGAAGAAGTATTTGAAGATAATAACACCTAATTTATATATTTTAAAATAAAAAATCAATTTATTTCATTTATGTGTTTTATTCAATCATTAAATAATTATTATATAAATTGTATACATTAGTAAGTGCGCATATACATGGTGATTGTTATGTTACTACTTTTGCAACCCCTTAAAGAACCGTTGGGTGCCAGTGTAACGTCTCGTAAAATGAGGTTGGAAATGAATCGCCCTAAACCGTTATCCTACAGATAACACCTGTGACCCAGGTACGCCCTGAGAAGGTTATCTACCTATAACTCTTACCTAATCGACCAAATCAAGCTGCTTGTAGAACACCTCCATACGCTAGCTCTATCTCAGGTATAGGTTCTTTTAGTGACAGATGAGTGTTTAGCTTTTAAAGTCAAAATCGGTATTTTAGTCCAAATTTAGAGAGGCGCCACCATAGTTCTACTTTCTAAAATTAAGGCTCCAAATGGTGGTCCGTTTAGCCTTTAACGTTGAAACAAAACCAGGAAAAGAAAACTACTATGTCAAGTCCGGTATTAAAAATTACTAGGTAATAAAACAAATTATTGTTGGAGGCCAATACATTTAATCTTCAAAGAAAAGTTTTAGGATATAAAGACGAGTCCTGTTTTCCTTTTTTTTTGTTAAATGTAAGCTCCTCTGATAAAAAAAATGATGAGTGATAACTCACCCAGTAGAATGGATTCAAGTGGGTTTGACGGCAGTCACTACACCCACACAATAAAATCAGCTGTGCCTTCAGGGTATAGTGACCACATAGACCAGGCAACTGGAATTTCCGCTAGGTCAAAACCACTAGAATCAAGACTGTTGACCGCCAGATAGTAATATATTTACAAGAAAAAGTTACGGTAATGAAAAATTTACAGTTACTGGGAAAAAAAATATACAAGGTTATTTCCAAAAGGTCCAAATGGTTGTGGACACTAGCACGCTTGACGGTGACTATACCCCCTGCACGAAAAATCCAACTGTGCTTCTATAGGGTACAGCCACATAGGCCAAAACGATGCTAGGATCCACCTCCCTCTAATACCCGACGAAAATAAATGCTACCCCTGTATTTACACTTAAAACTTAAGTCCAAGTAAAAATGTAGTTCCTTGACTACACGTATCGATTCTAATATTTGAATTTAGTTACATGAAAATTTTATAAAATACCAAAAATTAAATGTCCAGTTTGGACTAACGAGGCCTGGTAGTACGCATGCGTGTTGTCGACAAATCGCCCGCGTGTACAAGTTACTGGCACTTTACATTTGTTCGAAACGCACAAGAGAAAAAGGTTATTAAAAATGTAGAACAAAAGGATTATATTATTATAGCAAATTAAGTGTCTGAAGGACTCCACCGGTAAAGTTCATAACATTGATTCCTCGGTAAGGCCCCCCAAAATAAAAGAACCTCGATGAGGTACAAAAAATATTGCACCAGGTAAATAAAAGATAGGGAAAATTGCCCCTCGACAAGAATCAATGTTGGTAACTACACCGGTAAGTGAAATTCTAAAAGCTACACTTAGCTGTCTGCAACTATCGGAGTTGCCTCTCGGTGCGTTGAAACCATGGAGAAGGTTCTCAAGTTCCCTGCAGAACCCTGTTGTCCCGACGTGGATAGGATATAGGAGATTGTTCCAAAAACTGACAACTACAGAGTTCCAAGGTCATTCAAGGTCATGTCAAAACCTTCCAATGGAATTTTAGGTTCTAAAATACTAGCCCCCAATGTGTCCAAACCATAAACTCGGATACTTTAACCCAAACGTAAAACATCTGATCCAAAATTAGGTAGTTACAATTTAGTCCAAGCCAAAACTTTATCTAAACAAAACGTTTAGGCCCTTGCAAAAAAAACCTTAGTCCATCCTAAAAACCCTGCAAAGGAATTACCGTATATAAGTAAAATCCTTTCATACTAGAATTACTTAAATCAATTTTGAATTTACAAATTTACAAATTTTTTACAACCCTAAATCTGGTCTGTACAATTTCGCTTACCTTAAATTAATAAGGGTTTTTCCGTCCCTGAAGAAAACACAATTGTATCGGTATCCTAGCCAGGGATTGTATACCATCCAAAGACCACTAATAATACAATCCGAAAAAGGGATGATTCCCAAAATTATATTTGACCATGTGGCATTTTCCAAAAGAAATTTATTTGGGTCTTATCCCATGTGCTCTTCCCTTGACGGCCAACAAAAGAAAGGGGAGAAGAAACGTTGTCCCCTCCTAAGCTAATATCAAAACTTATAACTTATGATTTCCATGACCAACTGTCCTCCAAAAAACCCAAAATTCCCCAGAAATCTACGCCACTTCGAGAAATCGCAATAAAACGGTTAACCCTTTTCTCATCAACCGCCCGGTCGTCCGTCATCGGAATACGGCTTTAAGGCAGGTCATCCCGCCTGAAATCTAAAAAGAAGAATGTCAGCGTCCTGACATTTTACTTATATGGCAAACAGCTGGCTGTCACATAATAGATTGTTTTAAAAATAAACACTTTTACAGAAACCCCATTTCGAAAACAAAAAGATCCAATCCAAGTTCAAAACCCATGTATCCAATTATCAAGTCTCTACGACTAGCAATATATCAAGAAATTGTCATAAAAATATACTACCCAAAACATGGAAAATAATCAGGAAAAATTCACTCGAACTCACATCGAGCCCTATATTTGTCTTTCACCCTTAACGAGGATTTACAGAAGGTATAAGGTATTATTTATTTAATTATTATTTAATTGCTTATTAAGGTCTCTAAAATTCCACACTAAAAATATTTACTTATAAGAATGAAGTCTAAAATTGGTACTTTATTATGAACTTATTTATTACATCGGGTTACGGTTTTCTACCCATAACATCACCCCCTTTTCCAAGGAAAAAAAATTATGCAATAATTTTTTTTTTATATTCAAAACTAATAAAAAAAATGTCATTCAAAATTTAATCATCTTCAGGACCAAAGTATGGTTTAAGATCCTGGATATGCCAGTTACCCTTAGACTTTCTGTTCATATCCTCTAATTCATATACACAATAGCCTACTTTTTTACATATCTTAAAAGGTCCTTCAAATTTTCCGGCTAATTTAGAAGAATAATAATTTCCAGCGTCAGACAAAGCATAAAGTCTTTTCCAAACTAAATCTCCTATCTGAAAATGAATGTCTCGACGCCTAAGGTTATATTGATTTCTTGACCTTTGATGAGCTTGTTGTAATCGTTTATTTACAAATTCCCTTAATTTTATCAAACTGTCTACTCTTTTGACTAAATTATTATGTTTATCTCTCTCAGTTAAATTTTGAATATCCGTAGCCCTATTATATTCGCTGGCGTGAAGTATCATTTCTTTTCCGAAATTAATAAAATATGGTGTGCGTCCAGTCACCTCATGTACCGCAGTATTAACAGCACAAGCTAACGCCGCTAAATTTTCGTCCCAAATTCTCTGATTATCCGAGACAAAAGCTGGAATCATTGATTTAAGTACTCTATTAACTCTTTCTGTAACGTTTGGTGATTGATGATAATTTGGATTAAAAAGTGTTCTAACCCCATATTTTTGAGTTAAAGATTGAAATTCGCGACTTTTGAATTGTACTCCATTATCGCAGCGAATAACTTTAGGTACACCATGAACTAAAAATACTCTTTCTTCTAAAAGATCAACAACTGTTTTTGCAATAGCCCTTCTGATTGGAAAGAAATAGTTAAATTTACTAAAAATATCTGTTACTACAAAAATATACATATTTCCCCGTTTGCTTTTAGGTAGTGGTCCAAACAAATCCATACTGATGACTTCCCAACCATGTTCTGGAATCAAATTGTCCTTCATCAAACCAGCTGGTAGTTTTTGCTCTGGTTTCACCCGTTGACACACTATACAATGTTTGACAAATTTAGTAATGTTAGCTCTCATACAAGGCCAATAATATAAACGACAAATTTTCATATATGTTTTGTGGACTCCTAAATGACCTCCAGTAGGAGAACTATGACAAGACTCCATGATCTCTCGTCTCCTTTCCTTAGGTAAAACCAATTTCCAAAAATCAGATGGGTCACGCAAATCTGGAAAATCAAGATGAACATACTTATAGATCTTACCATCAGTAACTCTCCAACGAGGAAAATTCAATGGATTGTTCATAATACGCTGTGCAAGGTCAATATACCACTTATCCTGTACTTCTTGTAGATCTACGTTAACGATCTCCAGGGTATCACACGATTCAGTCACACTACGGCTCAAAGCATCTGCAACAACATTATCTGGCCCTTTGCGATGGATGACCTTATACTCAAACTGCTGCAATCTCAATGCCCAACGACCTAATCTACCCTGAGGATTCTTAAGATTATCTAACCATAGAAGGCTATAGTGATCACAAACCACTGAAAACTTGGCACCTTCCAAATAACATCTTAATTTTTCAATAGCAAAAAGCACTGCCAAAAGTTCTCTCTCTGTAGCTGAATACACTCTTTCTTGTCGAGTCAAACTACGCGATATATAACATACCACATGTTCTCTACCATCATAGACCTGATATAAAACAGCTGCTACCCCATAATTACTTGCATCTGTCTGAAGAATAAACTCATGTTCAAAATTTGGACAAGTCAAAATTGGTGCAGAAACTAAAACGTTTTTAATTTTTTGAAAAGCTTCGTCGCAGTCATCATTCCAAGAAAATTTTGCTCCCTTACGCAACAAACTAGTAAAAGGTGAAATTAAATCAGAAAAACTAGGAACAAAACGTCGGTACCATGATAACATACCTATGATTCTACGTACTTCTGTGACTGTCCTCGGTGTTGGAATCCGTGTAATAGCTTCTATCTTAGCAGGATCTACAGAAATACCATGTCGATTAACCACATAACCTAAATATCTTAGTTCAGCACGACAAAATTTACTTTTTTTCCTTATTCAAAGTTAAACCAGCTTTATCTAACCTATCAAAATCAATCTGTAAAATTTCTATATGTTTGTCGAAGTCCGGAGAAACAACAATGATATCATCTAAATAGCAAAAAACATATGGTTGTAAATCAGCACCTAAAACTGTATCGATAAGCCTTTGAAAAGTAGCTGGAGCATTATGCAAACCAAAAGGTAACCTACGAAATTGAAATAAACCACGCCCTGGAACTGTAAAAGCTGTATACTGTTTACTATCCTCCTCCAGTTCAACCTGCCAATATGCACTTTGTAAATCTAACGAACTTAGGTAACGAGCACCTCCAAGTTTGTCCAGAATAGCTGAAATGTAAGGCAATGGATACGCGTCCTTCCTAGAAACAGCGTTCAGCTTTCTGAAATCTACTACAAATCTCTTCTCTCCTTCGTCCTTTGGTACTAGTAGCACTGGAGATGACCAAGCAAAAGTTGAAGGTTCGATAACACCAGTAGCTAACATCTTGTCTACCTCTTCATCGATAAGTTTTTGTTTAAAAGGAGAAACAGGATAATACCTTTGCTTAATAGGCTCACTATCTGTAGAAATTTTATGTTTAACCATGGACGTACATCCTAAACGATCCCCAATTTTATCAAAATAAGTTGAAACTACGTTCTTTAATTTTTCCAGCTGTCCATCGGTTAAGTCTGCATCACATTGCATCAAGGATATCTCAGAATTAACTAAAGGCTCTGATGAAAAATGCCACTCTCCTCTGCGCATGTCCGGTACAATACCTAACTTTATCCAAAAATCAATACCTAAAATAAGCTCATGGCGCAACTCAGGTACTACATAAATATCGATCAATTTTACTACATCCCTAACCTTTACCGGTACACTTGCTATACCTATGCATTCACATGAACTATCATCAGCTATTGTACACAATGCTTTCTTATTGACATCCAATTTAACCCCTAAAGCTTTTAATTTATTCCAGCCTTTGCCTCCTACAAAAGTTTTGTTTGCCCCTGAATCCAAAAGTCCGTAAAATTTTAAACCCAAAACGTTCACCATTAAATAAGGACATTCTCCAGGTCCTACGTGAGAAAAAACATAATCCAAAACAATTTTATCTTTAAAATCAAAATCTTTTATGGTCGAGTCTAAATTCGAAGCTAATCGCCGACCTAAGATTGGCTTCTCGAACCGTTTCCCTGATTAGATATATTACTATTATTACAAGTTGGACAAGTTTTCTTTGTTACATTTAATTTACCACAAGTAAAACATTTCTTAGTACGCGATGTGCAATTTTTTGCATAATGATTTGGTTGGCTACATTTAAAACAAACTTGAGTATCACTACTTTGATTTTCATTTTGAGAAGTATTAGAAAAATTTTGAGAATTTTGTGCCCTAAATCTATTTTGAGATTCCACTGTATTATTAAAATTAAAATGAGAGGGATTAATATAATTACGATCATTATTGTTCTGAAAATTATTCGATCCATTTTGATAAGAATTATTATTTTGATTTCTATTAAATTTTCTAAAATTATTCTGTGAATTGTTATGGTAAGACTGATTATTCTGTGAACTATTGTTGTAAGCATTATTATTCTGTGAACTATTGTTACAAGCAGTATTATTTTGTGAATTAAAATGTACATATCTATTTTGTTTATTATTTTGAAAATTTCTACTACCTGTAAAAGAATTTTGGCTCTGAGGCCTGTATTGTCGATTTGAAAAATTTTGAAAGTTTGGTCTCCCTGTATATTTTGTATTATTATTGAAATTTTTATTAGTATTACCAACATTCAAGTTACTACAATCCAAATTAGATTTTTGTGACACAGAACTTGTACAATCGACTTCACTAGCAGTATGCTTAGAAAACTCACGTCTTATAGGCTGATAATCTAGATCAGGTTCAAGAGAGACATTACCCTTCCTAGGCGGTGTAAATTCTTCGACACGCAATCTAGTTTCTTCTAACTTCCTACATAATTCGATCAATTCAAAAGGTGTATTAATTTCATGTAAACTTAACCGTTCCTGATAAAATGGTAACATGTTAGATCTTAAAACTTTTAAACGTAAAGAATCTGAAACTGCTGAAGGCATTCTATCAAATAATTGCGTCATAGCTGCTACGTAAACTCCTATGGCTTCATCTGAACCTTGGGTACGATTCAAAATCTGTTTCCATAGTTTGTCTCCAAAATGCGCTGGTAAAAATTCATCTTTCATTAACTTAATCAAAGAATCCCAATCAGCTGCATATTTGCAAATTAAATGATAATAATTTAAAGCATGTGACTCAAATAAATCTGAAGCAGAATGAAATAATTCTGTCTTAGTTACACGCCTCGAAACACGAAGTTCGTCAACTTTTTGTAAAAATGCATTAAAACTTAGTCCTGAACTCCCTGAAAATTTAATACCCCATTTATAAACTGGTACACTTTTATAATTTGAACTACCTGCAGAGGTTTGCTGAAAATTATTAGAAGTATTAGTATGTGAAGGACTTTGTCCTGTATTTGCCATAGTTGAATTTGCTAACGTTTGATCAACCCCTGTATTATCCTCAAAATCTGGATCTAAAGGCGGTTCTGTATTTGTATTAGAAGAGAATAATTTAGCCTTTGACTCGTACTCAGTCACTAAAGTCGTTATTTGTTCCAATAATTCCGAACGTTTATTCTGAGTATCCCTATCCGCGTCTGAAATTCTTTTGATTCTACCAACTAAATGCGTAAATTTTGTTTCAATTTTTGAAATTTGTTTTGTTGTTCCAGAAAAAGTCGAAATGATTTCTTTTAATTCTACAAGTTTAGTTGTGCACTCTGAAATTTCTTTTTCATTATCTAGTTCCACAGAACTTTGTACTAGATCACCTGGCATTTCTAAACGTAATAGCGATCGTAAGCATTTCCTTAACGACTCAACTGTTCCCGAAGGATTAATACCCCTTATTCCTACTTCATACTCCAGCTCATCTTTAGCGAGTCTATCTATATTTAACTTATACATTTTGAAAAAAAAAAATTTAAAATATTTCGGGCCAAACAAAATTCTCTAAAAAAAATTTTCACCAAAAAGTCAAGAAATTTACAGTTATAATTTAATATTATTTATGATCAAATAAAATTTCAAAAAAATTAAGCTCACCAAAACGTCAAGAAAAAAATTTCCATGTAAAATTTTATCGTCACTAAGAATTTATTATAAGTGTTTACTATATTCATATACCACCAATGTCAAACAAAACAACTTTAAATTCGCCAAGTTGCAAATTTAAAATGTCCAAAATTTAAAATACAATAGTAAAAGCTAAACCTCACAAAACCTAGAAAACACAAAAATGTCACTGTACGATATTAGACAATATCTAGTTAAAGTTGGGCGCCAGTGTTATGTTACGGTTTTTGCAACCCCTTAAAGAACCGTTGGGTGCCAGTGTAACGTCTCGTAAAATGAGGTTGGAAATGAATCGCCCTAAACCGTTATCCTACAGATAACACCTGTGACCCAGGTACGCCCTGAGAAGGTTATCTACCTACAACTCTTACCTAATCGACCAAATCAAGCTGCTTGTAGAACACCTCCATACGCTAGCTCTATCTCAGGTATAGGTTCTTTTAGTGACAGATGAGTGTTTAGCTTTTAAAGTCAAAATCGGTATTTTAGTCCAAATTTAGAGAGGCGCCACCATAGTTTTACTTTCCAAAATTAAGGCTCCAAATGGTGGTCCGTTTAGCCTTTAACGTTGAAACAAAACCAGGAAAAGAAAACTACTATGTCAAGTCCGGTATTAAAAATTACTAGGTAATAAAACAAATTATTGTTTGAGGCCAATACATTTAATCTTCAAAGAAAAGTTTTAGGATATAAAGACGAGTCCTGTTTTCCTTTTTTTTTGTTAAATGTAAGCTCCTCTGATAAAAAAAATGATGAGTGATAACTCACCCAGTAGAATGAATTCAAGTGGGTTTGACGGCAGTCACTACACCCACACAATAAAATCAGCTGTGCCTTCAGGGTATAGTGACCACATAGACCAGGCAACTGGAATTTCCGCTAGGTCAAAACCACTAGAATCAAGACTGTTGACCGCCAGATAGTAATATATTTACAAGAAAAAGTTACGGTAATGAAAAATTTACAGTTACTGGGAAAAAAAATATACAAGGTTATTTCCAAAAGGTCCAAATGGTTGTGGACACTAGCACGCTTGACGGTGACTATACCCCTTGCACGAAAAATCCAACTGTGCTTCTATAGGGTACAGCCACATAGGCCAAAACGATGCTAGGATCCACCTCCCTCTAATACCCGACGAAAATAAATGCTACCCCTGTATTTACACTTAAAACTTAAGTCCAAGTAAAAATGTAGTTCCTTGACTACACGTATCGATTCTAATATTTGAATTTAGTTACATGAAAATTTTATAAAATACCAAAAATTAAATGTCCAGTTTGGACTAACGAGGCCTGGTAGTACGCATGCGTGTTGTCGACAAATCGCCCGCGTGTACAAGTTACTGGCACTTTACATTTGTTCGAAACGCACAAGAGAAAAAGGTTATTAAAAAGGTAGAACAAAAGGATTATATTATTATAGCAAATTAAGTGTCTGAAGGACTCCACCGGTAAAGTTCATAACATTGATTCCTCGGTAAGGCCCCCCAAAATAAAAGAACCTCGATGAGGTACAAACAATATTGCACCAGGTAAATAAAAGATAGGGAAAATTGCCCCTCGACAAGAATCAATGTTGGTAACTAAACCGGTAAGTGAAATTCTAAAAGCTACACTTAGCTGTCTGCAACTATCGGAGTTGCCTCTCGGTGCG